>JADWOT020000008.1:0-310790 GCA_036345935.2 Taenia hydatigena
ATGGTTGTTGCAGTTTCATTGGGCTTCTTGTAGTTTCACTTATACTTGTTAACAAGTGAGTATGCTCTGCGCACATTTGACAGCATTGTTATTTGTGTTGTAGCCAATGCCAACTTATTGATGTCTGGAAGCTGCAGATGTAAGTAAAGAACGCAATGGTCCTGTGAAATGAAGTTGTGAGGACTTTTCTCGGGATTAGATAACCATTGTTGCATAATTTATATCTAAATCAATTCAATTCATCTGCTGTCATTCGACCACACTCTCGTCTGCCTTCTCCATTGATGGAGGGGAAGCGCTGATGCATACTTTTCTTCATCACAGGTGATGTATTATTAAAGTGGTTTAATTTGGAGTAACCCGGGCAAGTACATAAATGGATGTCACAGAACATTCAATCCTTACTTCGCATCACTTGGTCAGTTGTAGGCTTACTTCATTCGACGGAAGGATTGTGAATACAAATGAACACATGAGGCGAAATATTAATTCGACCCTGTTATTACTGCGAAAAATCAGCAAATAGGGTTTTGTGGATGCATACTATTGTCACCCTTTGGCTGCCTTGCACAAAAGGACAAAAGCTAAGTTTACGCGATGAGGAAATGTGCAGGAGGAAGTTTCACCAGGCTAGAGACTAAAAACAACGAAAAATTTCCGATACGACAACATGTAAATGGGCACCTCAAGCAGTACCTAAAAAAGATGAATCAAGAAGAAGAATTATGAACCTTAAATACTTTGAGGGGCAAAGTTAATGCAGGCAACGTGATGGTTACAGTCCAGTCTTGCCTACATCATTTGAAGTGCAATTGTGTTTAAGAGATGAGTTTGGAGTACGGGCGAGCAGTGAGCCATAAACAAATGGATGAGAAGCAAGCAGACCCTATCGAAAAGTGGTCAGGAATAATGACTTAAGAGAAAGAGATGGGTTTAAGTTAGGTTGGTCATGGTGGTGGCTATCATGGCGCGAGTAGCAAAAGAGAGGCCAAAGAAGGCGGACTCTGGGGTGGATAATTTGCAATGAACGAAAGGTACACGCACGCGGGCACCTTTACCCATGTGCTAGACGGGTAGAGTAAATGGAGCATGGTGAGGCACAGTGCAGGCGTTGGTGCTTAATAATTATAAAGTGTTGGCTTAGTGTTATCCAAGTGGCAGAAGTTGGTAGTATCGGAGTTCAGAATGTTATCAAGGAATAGAACACATCGTTGATTGCTGGCGCTTAATCCGGTCAGATTTTCAGTTCTGCAGTCAGTCGAAGTGCCTGAACCAGATCCAAATTTGTTCAAGATAGTTTGCATGTAATTGATGAGATGAACCTGCCTAAAATCCGCAATCTCAAAGCTAAAGCTCCCGGTTTAATAAAAAATGGTCTCGATCAGACTCATATCGCTGCACATAGCATTCAAACCTCCCCTGACTTAGTCGCAAACCTTACCACACTGCTCGAACTGGAATCGATCTCGTCAAAAGATACGGTAGATGAATCAACTGCTACGCAAGTGTGATTTCAGCTTACTCATCTTAGTAACTTGGTTTGAGATGCAAAACGCCCTCGTGTCTGCATTTCCGTGACTGACCGGCCATGACTGTGCATCATTAGAAGCTGTCTTGGATCTTTGCAATGCCTGCGATCGACTGTCAGCATGTGGATGCTCCCTCCTCACATCGCAGCATTGACAGACGAGCAGAACAAGTAGCAGTGGTCATCAAGCTCGGGGAAGGGTTCTTAATTTTACAGGTGTCATGTAAAATGCAATCAGTTGAGTGCTGCAAATGCAGCAAAGTGGAACCGCTTCCAACTGTCTGTCCAAGTCAACTGCCTCTATCAAAGGTAGTAGATGCGCTGATGAAGTTTCCCAGCATGAGACACAGCCAGCACCGAAAGTGATTTGAGGAAGCCCTCAAAGATGGCCCCATGTCAGCGCGGTGTATCCCACTAAACCATCCTCAGTCTTTTTTGGGAACAATTAGTCAGCAAAATTGAAATCATCATAGAAATCATAATCATTATTCGGGATGCTACAACTTGGTGTCCTTCAACAGCAACTTTTAATAAGTATTCTCTTTCATTGTCGTGTGACGTGCATAGTTGTGAAAGATAATGAAGGAAAAATAAGTTGGTTCGAGAACTCTTTGTGTCAGAGGGATCTAAACTCACACCGAAAAATTTTTAGACTTCAACTAAATTGTGGACAAGCTATAAATGATCCGCAAGAATTGTTGTATTTCCTCATCTGCACCGAGTTGGCTACCTTTAACTTATCAAGCATATCAGGTGAGAAAAGGAAAGCCGAAAATCAGTGCAATTGTTGAGTCGACGTACTCCTCTCCGACTACGTTAGTGTTAATGAACCTTCTAATTCTCTTCCTCCTCCTCCCCCTCCATGTGTGCTATGATGTGATGGCTATTGAGCCAAAGCAGAGAAGTACATGGAAAGGCGACGTCTGCTACGAGGAAACAACCTAGAAGGAGGACTGTTGTGCAAAGCCGACACCAGCAGGCGCCACTGCTAGACACTGCGCGACATGTGTCACAAATCGATTCACGCACATGTCAAATGCGAAGGCGCCAGTCACACACTCAACTGCCAGATATGCTTACGTGCGCGTTGCGAAGCCTTCTACTACTCATCTTGCAGAAATTAGGGGTAAGTCGTACTATCATACTTTTCTCCGCCTCCTCTTCCTCCCACGTCTACTTCTGCTCCTCTTCTTCCTTCCTCCAATCCATCTTGCCCCTTTTCTTCCCTACTAGGTTTGCATGCGTTAATTCAACATTGTGCTCGCTAGTATGCCAGTGCATTTTACATATCACGAGAGAAAGCGAGGGTTAAATGCTTAAAGCGTGCCCTCAGGGAGATATAGGTAGTTGATTTTTTCATTCAGCTGCGTGGTTATAGGAGTAGGTAGATGAAGGTATTAAGGGGTAGTGGGAAGCGAGAACGAAGGAAATGAAGAAGAGATGTCTACAGCACTACGCATGGACATACAGTAATAACATTTCGCCAATCCTCTTCCCTAACATCATGTCTTTCCTGCTCTCGGTCCTCCGTCTCTTCTCCTCTCCTCACTTACCCATTCCTTCGTCCACTTCAGTTGAACAAGCGAGTTACTTCGCCACCATCAGAGAGGTGTAAACACCACCCTTGTCATCTCTGGTACGAAGGAAGTACTCACGTAGATACATAATGAGGGAGAGTCATCAGGAAGTCACCTTTGTCAGCTCTATAGCAGCCTTTAGGGGTGAGTCGCCATTTTCTTTCATGCAGGCATGCCTTATACCGCCTTGCTCTTCTCATTTATTATGTCTGTCTCGCGCGCGATTGCGAATTGCCTGATCGAGAGCAGGAGTAGGGGCAGAAGCAGGAGCAGATGCAGTGAAACAGAAGCAGTGTAGCACGTTAGGCAAAACTAGGCATGGCCAGGCCGGACTGTACTGGACTAATTCAAATACGAGTAGGGTAGAGCAGCCACGTATGCCTGATTATGACAGTCTGGTGTGGAAGAGTGAGAAAGGTTGGGAAGGAAGAGGATAGGTAGATAGCCGTCTTCATGACCTACCGTTCAAATAAACCTTAACATTTAGGCGTCACCTCCTTACCTACGTCGCACAACAATGAAAAGATGTATTAATGGGAAAACCATAATCGAAGAATTGCTATTAATGGGATGACATTTTGCATCTGCACGTAATTTGGACTAGCAATTATTCCTCCAATGTATCGAATCCAGTGTCCGATCGGGGAGGCTGGAGGTGAAGGAAGGCTAAAGTTGCCTTGTGCCTTTCTAGAAGCACTTGTCTTGGCATCGCGACGATGGCATCGAGGCATTGTTGTCTCCCACCACGATCGAATAGAAAGTACGCCTTACCGTTCCCTTGATTAAGTTACATCAACATAGGAATTTTGTTTTAAGCAATATTCTCTTATTGCACCTGCAATCAGCTCTCTTTAACATATGTGCCGTGATTCAAATCCACAAATCGCTTGAGGAGTAGTAACTATTGCAAGATCTAGTAAAGTGGCGCTATAACTTAACAGTCTTTTTACCGTAGAACGATAAGAGCTGAAGAAATGTTCACTCACAGTACTTGCAGCGCTTTAATGATGATCCTATGAAAAGGCTTTTTATTTTCTTATTGCAAACTAAGGCTGGGAAAGGGATTGGAATAGCTTTCACAAGTGTGTCACGCTAATTCTACTAACACATGGACGCAAATTCAACCAGCCTCGCAATTCGCCAAACTGCGGCGAATGCGTAACCACCAGCACCAACCACTGGGCTATCATTACTCGTGATCTCTTTCTGTACTAGTCAAGTGAGAACCGAGTTGACGCTTTTGTGAGACCAGCTGTGTTTGCTTCATTAATACGATGCATTGAAATTTCATCTTCAGCCTTCGGTTATTAATCAAATATGTTCCAGGGGAAACAGTGCCATTTAGCACTGACAGTGTGGCAATGACCCCTAGGGAGTGTGCAAAATCACAATGCCGTATAGCTTGTAAAATGATGGGGATTGCCTCTTCTTGGATCCTCCTCGTAACGTTGCATTCGCAATCTTAGGGCTGGCGATGCATTGGAGATGTGATTTTCCATCACATCTTTCTTGAGTAAAACTACTTTTGTAAATAGCGCTTCCAAGCCCATCGACCATATGTAGTGGGTTTACGATTAGTGACTTGAAGGGTACAGCCTTGATTCTAGAATGTTTAAATTGACGCATTTCTCCTATGTCGCGCTGAGGCTTACGTGACATCGTTAACTTGGCTCAGACTGTGTGTCTAGTCATGCATAGCATTTGAAAGCAATGGACTACAAGTCCACTAGGGATTCCCTGCGCAGGTTCGAATTATGCTCACAACAGTGTCCTTCTTTGCATATTCGACATTGCGTACCTCCTAGCACACATTCGTTTGTCACCATAATCCCGACGGTGGGATGTGTAATTACTCCTAGAGTTCCTGAAGCAAAAGGCGTCTAGAAAGTCAGCTCGCGCCATCGCGCTCACAAGTTTCAGAACTGGTTTGCAGGCCGGCACTCCAGACTCCCGATTGCTTTGTAGTTCGTCGCTCTAAAGGCTCGAATATCGCTACGTGCTATCAGATACATTACAGACCTACTCCATATCAACACAACGGCATCAGCAACACCTCGATCATTAAGCGCTGAAGGTTGATGAACGATGGTGTACAGCATCGATGCCACTCCAGCAGTGGTTCGTCAAACCAATGGCCAGTACACGCGCCTTTCAATGGCACCATCTGCTTACGCGGTTTATGCTTGAGACCGTTCCAATTTTGGGCCGCAAATAGCTGCACTACTGAGACCTCGATGGTTATGCGCCATGCTCCTGCCACGTGCCGCTCTGAGCTGTTGGGAGGCAAATGGATTGCTGTGGAGACCAGAGATTATGCAGGTGACCCATCAAACAGTCACAAGAGCAAACAACTAATACGTGTGCGGCCAATTTTAACAATCGTAAGCCTGAGCTAAGCCTCAAATGTGGTTGAATCGAGGGGACTACCTTGCGGCTCACAACAAGCACATTTTATAAATAGGCAACTCAAATCATTGTTTGCAAACACATTAGCTTCTAAGCAGCAAACGTTTCGAACAAACCTCGAGCAACGTCTTTTTTTTCATTGCAGCATTGAAGGATTTTTAGAATCGGTTGTCAGTGTCACCCGAAATGTGCATTTACTTCGCTGCGTCACACATGTGCGACACGGATCATTTATTAGGCATGAACGATCGGTTGTGCCGGCTTGAATATGAGACGCATTAAATGAGAGCAACATGGGTAAATAAGGATAGGGTCAGGTAATTGGACAAGCAATAGTAAGCTAAGCTTAACTTGTGGTTTGGCAGCAGTAGAGTGGTCACTGGGAGGCACACCTCGGTATTCCAATGCAAGATCACCTACTTCACTAAAGGTTGTATTTTTGTCCTAATGGCACAACTAGAAGGCGGGACCAATAGTATCTACCTTACCTGTGCCTCAAAGGAGTAGGTGATGAGCCATACAGCGGCTTTGCAGGGAGGTGTGAGGTCTTGCACTGTCGCCTATTTCCCACAGCAACACACCTTTGCGTAATAAGTGTCAATTCAAACCACGCACAAAATGTTTTCAATGCCTTAGATGCGCCTCCGTAGGTGCAACAATTGACAGAAGTGGTAATTAAACGGCCGTGTGAGTGAGGTGGCAGGCCCTTTAGTCTCCCACTGATGTCAGTGGAATCAGTGCCAAGTCAGCAAAGAGCCGGTGGGTGGAGGAGCGGACCTCTCTCTTAGCGTATGATGGAAATCAAGGAGACAGCAACACCCCATTAAGTCGTGGTGCGATTCGCAGGGACGAAGAATAAAATTTTTGCATCTTATCAAATTTTTTTAAATTCACCCTTATCGCAATTTGTGATTGGCGTCAACCCTGCCAGCATTATATATCATGTCCTGATTGCCTCACTCGAGTTCCTACGTCACACATGTGTGACATGCGGGATTCATCAGTTTGTGGTAGCTGGCAGTAATGCTGCGATGTTCATGGGTGTTCTGTAGAGCTATGGTCTCCTTGCCTATCTCGTGATGTGTAGTGGGAAGGACTACGGCAATGGTCATGTCCTCATCCTTATGAATGTTGCGCCACGCTGTGAGCATTCGATGTAACCACAGCACTCATGTCATTTCCTCCTTCTTTGATGTACGCTACATATTTACCTATTGGACTGCTTATATTTTCTGAGTGCAAAAGCTATATCAAAGAGCAACGACAGTGGAAACAACGAATCCTCTTTAGCTGCCTCGAGAACAGCACAGAGAATAGATAGTGACGCTTCTGATAGGGACTCACATGCATTTCAGTCTAGGCTTGCAAGCCAGCTGAACAACAAAGATATTCTGCCAAGTATAAGTCAAGCGCTGTCCCATTGTCTTTTTAAACATCAGCCAACGCATAATGCCTAAAGCCAAAGCACTCACTCTCCTTCATTGGTTAATGCTTAAGGATGCGTGTGTTAAAACGAAGCCAACACTCTTGAAACATACCAAGATTTTATACATTAAGTAAGTCTTTCACTTTAGGCCAAAGGCTTTTAGGTTCTTAGAGGAGTGGATTCCAGAAGTACACACGTTTTTTGCTCCAAAAGACACCAAAATGTGCGATTTTTTAAAACTTAACTTGGAAAAACTTCAATTACCGCAATCTCTATATGCAGCAATACTGCTTAGTTTTCATAAAGGAGAGTGAGTGCGTGAACGTCGGGTCTCGATTACGGTATAGGTGACCGTTAATGATTTGTGAGTTTCGGAGCTAATGTTGTTGTATGAATGAAAATGGAACATGGGATCGGAATGTTTGCTCGATTTCTTTTAGGTTTACCTCTATCGCATCGATTGAAAAGGGAATTGTGATGATGACTCCTGGTCTTCACTCGTGCCACATGGAATGAATCTTTGAATGCTAAGGCGTCACGCTCTGCCATCTCTTTTAGGCACCTCAATTGCACTGTATAGTGATGGTCTAGTACTCCGTGCACTGCCAGATGACTAACACTGGGTAGGCGCATAGAAATTTGATTGCCAAACGGGTGGCTTCGTCCTCTTTGTCACCTTCCTTACATCGCTCATGATTTGTTGAAACACTTGAGGCTAACTAAGGATCTTTGAAAGTTGTTCGGCAATGGTGATCACGCATTTTGCAACGTTTGGTTATAAATAACACCACTATCCATTTGATTAAGGGACAGAGCACCTCATTTGCGAATTGGATGTTGATGAGTGCGCCCCTCCTTCTCCTCTCTATCTTCTTGTTGCGGTCTCCGCCTGTCTGCAAGTCCTCAACCATTGCCAATATCCTATCGAATGTCCACCTCGACGCGCAACCTCTACTTAGCGTCGAATCAGTAGTAATTACAAAATTGTCAGTAGTAAAGGCTGCCAGCAGGTGGGCATCGCATGTGATAATGGAGGTTCAACAGTGATCGCCCTCCTTCTGATTCCATTTTGGTGACACACTAATGAAGTCTGTACACCCTTATCGACCAATGTTGGGACTGCGTTGTTTGGAACGTATGCTGTTCGTAGATTGAACCTAGTATTCTTGTGGTGGTGGTGCCAATGGCGATAGTGGTGATGAGGGCTTGAGTTATCACGCATGCATCTACACGTTTGCATCTTACTTGTTATGAAGGCAAGGTAGGACAAAATATCCCACAATAGGAATCAGTGCTTCTTCACCGAGGTGGGCTCACTTGCTGACTCGTTGTGTCGAGAAGGTACGCGCTACCGCATTTAGTAAGATAGGGAAGAAAGGGAGTAAGACAAAACACACCATGCCACAACCATAATAATGGTCTCAAAGGCAAGTTTTCAAATTCTTCTACGCACAATGCCTCCCAGTTGGGGAGCTCTGCAAGGTTAAATGTAACCTGTTCCACTTGGACTCTCGGGCCCACTAAAGACGTGCGTACTACTATCTCCACTCCATTCCTCTCAGGCCTCTATCCAAATAAGCTCCAAGCCTTCGCTTCCACTTACGAAGATCTGGCACTATTCGAGCTGAAGGCTCACCTCCTGCTTCGCCCCTACTGGCGTACTTCGTGGTTACCTCAGTTTGTCAGCAATTTTCATTACCTCTCACCTGATGTAGCAGCATTTAGAAACGCCGAACTTCGCAAGAGACGCGGTCTAACCTCGATGCTCTAAATGTAAAAAGGTACCACAACAGCCTAAATTATGCACACACATACAATTTAAAGCAGACGAACCCCAAACCTTAAATGCTTTTCAATCTGTACCACACAAGTAATAACTTTGCGATGACAATGACACTTAGAATCCAACCAAATTGCGTGTTGAGATAACTAGCCAAATTAATGCGCCTAATTAACTTATTATTGCATGACCGATGCGTATAACATTCAACCTAACAAAGTGGGTTATTTTTAGAAATTTTACTCATTATTTATTCATTGCCTCTGTTAGATATTGCCTGCACGTTTGAGGAGTACTGAACCCCTGTCCATGAGTCCATTATGTTGTCGTTTGCCCTCGGAAAGACTTGCTTTCTCTGCCCATTGTTTGCAATTACGTTACGTGGCTGCTGAATTGATCACTACCTTATTTCGCGGGTTGTGCTATTGCGGTATTATATATTTGGCATGCTTCCAAGTTAAATGTCTTCGTTTTGTTACATTTTTCTGATGCATTCCTATGCTTATTGTTCCACTCTTCTATTTTTAATATTTTTCTCGAAGGTCACCGGTTTAATTAGACAAGCATAACCCTTCCGGCAAATAACAGCGGCGGAGAGTTCTGGGATCGCGGTTACAATCAAGAGTTGATAACTGCAAAAAATGTTGGCGGGTTCTTTCACCTTACAGCTGACCCTTCCTATTTCAACTGGTCTCAGTATTCGATATCTATTCAATCTTATTTGCAGCCGCATTTCGCATCGGTTATTGCGCGGATGATCTGAGGACCACTTGCAATAGCAAATGCTTTTTCAAGGCACCACAGTGTTCTGAGAGCGGCGCAAAGGCATACGGTGCAATTTGACAATGTGGACGAAGGATATGGCCAAGAAATCTCAAAAGAAAAGTGCATGTGACTTCCTGAGCATGTACAGTAGTAAAACAATTGGGGCGATTCTTTTTCTCTATTAATTATTTAGCTTCTACTAAAATCTTAATATGTCGCATTATGTGGCTCTGTTCATCTGCATTTTAAAGTGCTGATATCAGCGATGACTTAGATTAATGAATCACACCAAAGACTAGAGTGATTTGTATCCAGCATTTGTAGATGCGCCAATTTAGGCTGCAAAACACGAAACATTCGAGATCTTTATGCTAATTTTAGACTAAGAAATTCTGAGGATATATTTCTGCGGAATGAATTCGTTTTACTTTAGGCAAAGTCTCTTTTGTTTTTCCAATTGGCCGCCCAAAACAGAAAATAGTCGAGTCAAATAAGGAGCTAGTTCTCTTATTGCTTGTTCAACGAATGCGTGATAAACCTTTGCAGCATGCATATGGATGCGTGATATAATGGGATGAGATGTGCCTTTTCCATCACTCACAATGGAACCGCTACCACCCAGTCGGTTCTTTCATACCACCAGCTGAGTATCAGTCGCCTAGGTCAAATTTAACGGTACGGCAGGCTCCATGTGGCAAACGTTAAATCTCCGTCTAAACTAGGACTGCATGTGAAAGATGTTCAAGTCCGTAGGTGGCCTCTAATTTCCTCTGTTTTCCAATTTCTCAGAAAGTTTTCGCATTTGGTGCAACAGGTGGCAATGCAATTGGACAATCCATTTGGTGGAGATAGTACAGTGGGCCTGTCTCCATGTCGTATGGAGGAGAAGGGAAGCTTTACACGCTTAAGCATGTCCTTCATTATTCGGTCCATGAAGGCATTGTATAAAGTGTAAAGAAGCTTTGAATATATGCATTATACGATGTTACTTGAAAAAGTCCACATCTTTCGTTAATGCAGTGGGTTGGTTTAAAACGAAATAAAAGGGGTAATGCATTGGACCGATGCGATTCTCCTTGTGGAGGCGTTTGCGTAGACTATAATGGTGCCATAATCATTCAGCATTAGACTACGGCGAATGAGGACGAGTTTTCTTATTAGTAATACTTTTGAAATGCAAATCTGATGCACCAAAGGCTGTCTGCTCGTATTATCTGACTTAACTGGTCAGTCAGAAAGGATGACTGATTTTGCAACTAGATATTTCTGACCTCGTCTGCTTTCCTGTGGACTGCATAATAATACGCGTGGTATCAGGTGGCATATACTTGCAGACAACGAGACGCATTTTTTCTGCCTTGACCCTCATCGATAACCTCTCAACATCAAATTTGAGCTGTGACTTTACTCACCGCTTTGCGATGGTCGGTACACACACTGAGTTCAGGTTGAAGACTAAGGAATGTAGATTCTACCATTAGGCAACATTGAGTTTGCTTTCCAGTGACTGGCGTTACGCTCTCTAAATGTTGTTAAAATGAGAGAGCATCAACTTGAGATCAGTGAGCGTTACGAACTATGATCCGCGGTCGTAATCATAATGAGATTTCAAATCAGGGCCAAAGCTTACCTCAAATCGTGTAAGTGTTATTGAGATGTGAAAGGTAGAGCATGGTTAAATGAACCTTTGATATTAAGTCCAAAATTTTTGCACCCTTTGGGGTAAGTTGTGTCAAAAACCCACTGAGTAGCAAAATATGGTCTAATCGTGTTAGTCGCCAGTGCTTTGCACCTTCCTCTGGAATCACTGATGACATGGGCAAGGCAGGTTTAATTGCCATGAGATTGACCTTCCAAATACTAAACAGAACGACAAATTTTAGCAAAAACCTGGTAGGCCTGTAAATGAGGGTTTGCTGGTTGTTCGTTTGCTTGAGACGTCCAATATTTTAACATGTATCTGGTTCAACTGCCCAGTTAAGTGTTTTATGTTCCATTCGCAATTAATTTTGGAGTCCATATACCAGCTTGCCGCCATTATATCACACCATCAAGCGAGCATGAGCAGTGGTTGTTTAAGATAGAGTTGGGAGAACGACAGCCGACTACTTCATTGTGATATCTTAGCTTCCACGAATAATTGCCAGTAAGATGTGACGATGTTGGCAGTGTTTGAGTCATCTGCAGTCAGTCACTTTTGATGGCAGGCCAGCCAGTTTTAAATTAGCTGTACACCAAAGCGTTAAATGGCTCACCAGCCAAGCCACCAGCCGAAACACATTTTGGGGGGTTAGACCTCATTTTAAAGTTTGTTGGCGTAAGTTTATAGCCCCGGAGATACTTTGGCGTCATTTTAACGCCCTAGGCATCGTTTCTTGGAATTGAAATTAACGTGGCCTCGTCATGCTGCAAAGAATTCAGGCAAAGTCAGGATTTACGGTCATTTGAAATCAATCTAGTGCCCATTTACCCACGTAGAATCACTTATTTACTTGCCATCCCAACTTTACCTCTTCCTCACCCAACACCATCACAACCACTGACCCTCCACTCTACCTCTACCACCTGGCTCGCATTCAATATCCATTCTTTCCTCTTTCTTTCCCTCTTATTTTACCTTCCTCTTTTATCCTTGTTTTTTTTTCATTTTACTTCTATTCGGAGTTTCTTCGTTCTTCCCTCCTTACCCTTCACAACCATAGATTTAAGGAGAGTCACTCCGTACTGCCTAAAATCATCTCGTTAATATCAAAAAAACCGAACAATTATAAGCAGGAATGTCAATCGCTCGCCTCTATTCAATTAATCGGCACGCGACTCGTCTGGTGCGTACTCCTGCCTTTCGTCATATTTTGGATGGTACCACCATCCAGGAAGAGAATAGTGATTGTTTGATAACTTATTGTCTTGCTTATTGCAAAAAAGGAGCAAAAGGGAATAGATTATTCAAAGACCAACGCACCAACACATGGTGTGTTTCTTCTGACCTCTGCTTTGATACACTCAAATTGCATGCGATTTGTTACCAAGAGAGAAATCTACTAGTGGGCTATAAGCAGTTGAAGGTAAGGTAATGGAGAGAGACTAAGAGAAGAGAAGGCAGAAAAAAGAAGTCGAGCCGATAAATAGAGGCAAGAAATGGAGAATGATGAAGGGAGAGAGGGAAGGAAGAGCCTCAACTAATGTCAGTGAGAAGCCAGGTCTCATCCCGCTCTTCTGCTTGTTTGAGTGGTTACCCGCAAAATCTCTGGTTAAAAAATGGGAGTCGCGAGTCCAAGACTGGCTACCCTGCTTAACTACACAGGTTCTAACTCTTTCCTATTTTAACATCAACTATTCGATATGCTTGCAAGCGGCACTATATTGCGACAAAATTTAATGGTCTGATTCCTTCCGTGGAGTCATTTATACAACAGTAACCCATCTCGCATCCACCTAGACACGTACCACCTCCTTCGCAAGAAGAAGAGTTAAACTAGCTGGATGATACACTGATTGCAAAAATAGCAAATTTTGCCAATTTTTGCACCATCCGCGAAGAATGAATGCAGCAAAGTCTAAAGTAGCGCATTGGTCGAAAGTTGTGCCACGCATTCGTGACGTGATCCGGTGTTACTATTTATATTGGAAGAAAATGGTTGTAGAAGGGCTGTGTACTCATGCCACACACGTGGGCTTTATCGCCTTCATGCACACTCACGCCGTTATTAAGCGTAATTGATCGTTTATCGCACTCACTTCACGATATGCAATGCACGTCATTCACTTACAAGATATTCCCGTCTCTGGATAGTTCTGTAGTCACCGGTACGTGACGCCCAAAGAGTATAGGCTATTCCACCAATAACGCCCAGCGTTGCAACTTGCTATTTTTGCAGCAAAACAGACGTACACTGCCACTGCTTGAGAGGCTAACATTATTTATGTAGTTTCCTAACTTGCCAAGGGTTGGGTTCAACTAAATTATCGTGTATCGAAAACCAAAATTTTTAATGATGTTGGCATTGTGCATGTAGCTTCAGAGGACATAGAGTAGACAGTACTGCCTCTGACACCTTACCTTGCCAATAAACAAACCCATGAGAGCAGCTGCACAGTTGGGGGGTTAGCTGTTCAGTTGGATGGTTCTGTTAGTCAGTTATTTAACAATGCAGCTGACAGCTCATTTGAACCTGACTAGCTGGCCATCAAATTTGACTGCGACTGCAGATGAATCACGCACTGCCAAAATACGTCACATCTTACTGGAACTTATGCGTGGAGAATATGAAAGCACAAAGAAGTGGTGGGCTATCGGGCTCTTGACTCTCAATTGAACTGTTAATGCGGACACTCTCTTGATGATTTGATATTACAATGGCAAGCTGGTATATGGACTCTAAAATAATTTCCGAATGGAGGATACAACACTTACATGGGCAGCTGAGCCAGGTACACGTTAAAATATTGGCCGCCTCAAGCAAACCCATATTTACAGGCCCATCAGGTATCTGCTAATAGCGTGTCACTCCGTTTAGCGTTGAAATACCAGCCTCATGGTAATTAATCCTACCTTATCTATGCCCTCAGTGTTCCCGGAAGGAAGTTCAGAAATCTGATTGTTATTGCGACTGCGGATCACAACTCGTAACTCTCGCTGATCTGAAGTTGGTGCCCCCTCATTTGGACAACGTTTAGAGAGTGCAAAGTTAGTCACTAGAAAGTGAAATCAACGTTGTCTTATCATACAATCTGCATTCCTTAGTCTTCAACACTAACTTAGCGTGTGTACCGACTAATGTGAGGCGGTGAGTAAACTCACATTTCAAATTCAATGTAGGAGGTTAGCAGCCAGGTCTGAGGCAGGAAAAGTACGTCACGGTGTCTACGAGTACACACCACCGGATGCCACGCGTGTGATGAGGCGGTCCACAGGGAAACAGACAAAGTCTGAATTATCTAGTCGCAAAATCAACCATCCTTTCTGACCGACTAGTCAAGTCACATAATGTAGGCGAACAGCCTTTGTTGCATCAAATTTTCATTTCAGAATTTACGGTTCTTCGAAAATTCGTAATTCCAAACGCTATGGACAAATGTTGAGGGTTAAAGCTACCATTATAGTCTACGAATCCGCCTCTACAAAGGTAAGAGTACTAAGCCAATATATTTCAAAGCACTTTCATTTTGTTCCCGATCCGCCCACTGCATTAATTAAAAGTGTAGGTTATTTCAAGCATCATTGTATATTGTTTATTATGAAAGCTTTTAAGCACTTTAGCGAATGTCGTCATAGACTGACTAATCATGAACATGCTTGAGCATATAATGCTATAGTCCGTTCCCATACGCGGCATGCATGGAATATTCCGCAGCCAGTACAGATGTCAAGATGCTTAACAAATTAAGTCGTATGGTCAAAAATATAAGCAGTAAAAGAAGAAATAGACTGCTTACTTGTCTTTAAGTTTAGCGAGGTTAAAAAGTGTGGGCACAGCTTCAATTTAAAGATTAAAAGGGGATGGCTTTAAATACGCATCCGTGTGCACGAAACATAGGGAACAGTGCAAGCAAGATGGGCAGGTGGTAAAGAGTGCGACTCGTAGCGGTGGCAAACAATGCGACGCAACCACCCAATAGGAGGAAAAGGCAATCAATGATAGAAAATCAAGCAACAGTGGGAATCAAAACAAGTTGTGGTAGTCCAGAATTCATCATCACCTCAAAACTGACGCGGAACTAAGGTGCGCTACCTTATCGCATCTATGCATAAAAGTGAAGAGCAGACACTTTGTTTCACGCTTGGGAGGCTAACAACACAAGTTAGTGTCGATGCTGAAGAGTCGCCCAAGGACCTTTGATTTCCTGGCACAAGGCCCTTAAGGCTGACCCCCAAGACAGGCTCGAATCGCAGACTACAATTCGCTAGGCGTCCCGAATGAACTCGATTAGTAAAAATGCAGCTAGCAGAGAGAAGTTACTAAGCAACGTGCTTTGCTTTAATTTTAGCGAGGTTATAATGGATGCTGTGCCCTTGTTTAATCAAAATCGTGAGCAAAGCTTCAAATTGGAGGATGGAGGAAAATGACATTAACTGTGCATGCACATGCACAAAACACAGGTTCACCCTACACATTGTGGTCCAGAAGCTCCGCGGCGTTATAACTAACCCCCTCAATCAGTTGTTCATGCTTAAGATCAAGAAGATACACGAGCTTTGTAAGGGTCCGCTCAACGAAGCACAAAGCTCTTTGCGCCTTGTATCCTGTCTTTTAACTAAATAACCCATGAATAGGTGATCTTCCTTTTCCTTACACTCGTTGTTTCGAAAATTTTTAACGCCCATCTAATACCTCCCGCAAACCAAAAGATTGTTCTGGCAGGCCTCATTTTACTACATCCAAATGGGAAAATGCCGACCCAAGCCGACGTGTCACACACCACCGACAAGTGATTCTGTCAGACATGGAGCCTCCAGCATGGGCCGAAAACCTGTTGGACGCCTAAAGCATGCAACGAGGCTCTAGTCTCTTTCATTTTGTAGATGGATTGTAATGCGCTCCTCCACCAACATATCTAAGTTCGTGTACTCCTTCCATTAGGCGTCAGGATGCTATTCTTAAGCCGAATTTGTCTTGTTGATACTTTATGCGCTCTTTTAAGCAAGGATATACGAAGTCCGTGCTTGGTTGGCTTTCCACCAACTATTCCTGCCATCATTCTGTAGGCGACTACCAAGTCCTTACGTCAACGCAGCGGGATCTATAGTGGCAATGGTAAAAAGTGAACCCTGACTCAAGACGACACCACATCCCCATTCGTCAACACGAGTGGAAGCAGATATCGGAAAGCGAATGAGGTGGGCATCTCGCCTTCAATCTGCTCTTACAAGAAGTGCCATCAATCAGTTTTCCGTGGTCTATTAAGCCGCTCGAAACGTGCAGACGATGACTTCCAGTCCGACGCTTTGTTTCAGCAGCCTCATTATGTCACTTTAGGCTATTAAAGCCAGGTGTTGCTACAAGTACCAGCATCCTCCATTGCAGATAAAAGAGCATAATGTGGTTCGCTGAAGGCTGATATCACTTTCACTCTTCACTTGATCGGCGGTCTTTGCCGATTGAACTATCCGCGCCAGCTGGCCTCTCCGCATTAATCCGGGGCCTAGTAATTAAGCGAAGAAGTCAGGCTTGATTGCCTGTCACTAAAGCAAAGTGGAAACAAGCCGAGCAGTAAAGGGAATTCTGCCTCATAGATGACAAAAATGACCATAGAGGAGTAAAGTGGTAACACGTTAACGAGAGAGAGCACAGCATGCGATAAACTAAGGGTCAGGAGGATGTTGAAGTTTACCTAACAAAATACCACAGCAAAAGTACCTAGGCCTAAGGCTTTGGAATGGGGTAAAAAAGCTGGCTTTTCTACCAATATTTCAACCTGGCGGTGAAGCATCATCTTCCTGCTTCCTTAAAACACGCACTATGATGCTTCACACGCTGTTCGCTCGATAACGGCAACAAATGAGCATCGTTGAGAGAATTCCGACACACTGCTGCTACCACATAAGGAGCATGAGTATAGGCGTAGCTACAAAACATCTTAACTATTTTTTGCATAAGCATCATAGGATCCCCTAGGCGTGGACACAAACAGTTTTAAAGCCATTCATTTAAAACCACGGTGAGGATCGGCATCAGGCGCATTAGAGTGCTGATTGGGTGAAAGGCGTAGCTGTGCTACTTAAATCGCTCACGAGTAGCACTCAAGGCGGTAGTGGCCAGAATTCTATTAGCCCTCTAACGTTAGTAAGAAGTCAGGTCTGACCCCACTCTTGTGATTGTTTGATTAGTCACCCGCAAAGTCCCTCCAATTCTAGTTACTCTGCTTAGCTACACGATTTCCAACTCTCTACTATCCTCACACACATTAATTTAAAATGTCCGCCAGTGGCACTATAGTGAGACTGAATTTAACAATCCGATTCCTTCCATGGAGTCAGTAATACAACAGCAGCCCATTTAACATCTTCTCAGAAGCATTCAGCCTCTCCACATAAAGAAATAAACTGTCTGGATGAAGGACTGATTGCAGGAACAGCAAAAGTCGGCCACAATCTTAGATACATTAGCAACGTGAATGATATAAATAAAAAGATGATAAAGAAAAGTTATAAAGTCTATCAAATGAAATAAAAGCTACGCCAAATCATAAGCAGGAGTACGTTTTAACAGGCCTTGGAATCCAACATTGTCAAAACCAAACTCTTGAGATAAGTGAGACATGCTGCTGTATAATTACTTCAAACTTGCATTGTTATTTGAATTACCCCTGCTTTTATTTTATGATTTTCGTAATGTTATTTTCACTTATGCTTACTAAGTGACTTATTTTATCTACATTTTCGATCCCTAAATTTACTTTAGGGTCCATACCTGCAAACGCATTACCTCTTAGCATAAAACTATATAATCCTGAAACAAAAACGTTTCCTTTTTTATAACTTGCATTAATTTTTAAAATCAGCGGTTGTTGTCTCCTAAAATGGACAATCACTCCACTGCGTCACATGTATGTGACACAAGTAATTTCTTTGACGACACAGATCAGTCAAGCTGGGATGTACCACAGAAACATTAGTTGAGATTAAAACAAATGGCTAAAGTCATGGACTGTATATTGTGTTAGCAGCATTTTTCTGAGCCCAACGCGTAACGTGGCGGCTGTGGGTTGGTCGCTGGGAGGCACACCCCTCTATACCAGTACGGAATCACTGTTCCACCAGAGATTGTAGTTCTGCCATGGCGACATGGCCAAGATTTGGAAACAGTAAAGCATGTTGCTGCCATCTCAAGCTTTACACAGTCCACATCAACTGAACAGTGAGCCTTACTCGGTACTGACACTAGCTACGTCTGCATCAAAACGGATTCGGCACCTCAATTTCGGCTTTCCAACGCATCAAATTAGTGGCAATGCCTACTATTGACAAAATTAGCATTCCTGCAATGTCGAGTCAAGAGGAGATGATTGGATTCCAGTTTGACAAATTGTGAGGGTAGCCAACTCGGTGCAGATGAGGAAATACAACAATTCTTGCGGATCATTTATAGCTTGTCCACAATTTAGTTGAAGTCTAAAAATTTTTCGGTGTGAGTTTAGATCCCTCTGACACAAAGAGTTCTCGAACCAACTTATTTTTCCTTCATTATCTTTCACAACTATGCACGTCACACGACAATGAAAGAGAATACTTATTAAAAGTTGCTGTTGAAGGACACCAAGTTGTAGCATCCCGAATAATGATTATGATTTCTATGATGATTTCAATTTTGCTGACTAATTGTTCCCAAAAAAGACTGAGGATGGTTTAGTGGGATACACCGCGCTGACATGGGGCCATCTTTGAGGGCTTCCTCAAATCACTTTCGGTGCTGGCTGTGTCTCATGCTGGGAAACTTCACCAGCGCATCTACTACCTTTGATAGAGGCAGTTGACTTGGACAGACAGTTGGAAGCGGTTCCACTTTGCTGCATTTGCAGCACTCAACTGATTGCATTTTACATGACACCTGTAAAATTAAGAACCCTTCCCCGAGCTTGATGACCACTGCTACTTGTTCTGCTCGTCTGTCAATGCTGCGATGTGAGGAGGGAGCATCCACATGCTGACAGTCGATCGCAGGCATTGCAAAGATCCAAGACAGCTTCTAATGATGCACAGTCATGGCCGGTCAGTCACGGAAATGCAGACACGAGGGCGTTTTGCATCTCAAACCAAGTTACTAAGATGAGTAAGCTGAAATCACACTTGCGTAGCAGTTGATTCATCTACCGTATCTTTTGACGAGATCGATTCCAGTTCGAGCAGTGTGGTAAGGTTTGCGACTAAGTCAGGGGAGGTTTGAATGCTATGTGCAGCGATATGAGTCTGATCGAGACCATTTTTTATTAAACCGGGAGCTTTAGCTTTGAGATTGCGGATTTTAGGCAGGTTCATCTCATCAATTACATGCAAACTATCTTGAACAAATTTGGATCTGGTTCAGGCACTTCGACTGACTGCAGAACTGAAAATCTGACCGGATTAAGCGCCAGCAATCAACGATGTGTTCTATTCCTTGATAACATTCTGAACTCCGATACTACCAACTTCTGCCACTTGGATAACACTAAGCCAACACTTTATAATTATTAAGCACCAACGCCTGCACTGTGCCTCACCATGCTCCATTTACTCTACCCGTCTAGCACATGGGTAAAGGTGCCCGCGTGCGTGTACCTTTCGTTCATTGCAAATTATCCACCCCAGAGTCCGCCTTCTTTGGCCTCTCTTTTGCTACTCGCGCCATGATAGCCACCACCATGACCAACCTAACTTAAACCCATCTCTTTCTCTTAAGTCATTATTCCTGACCACTTTTCGATAGGGTCTGCTTGCTTCTCATCCATTTGTTTATGGCTCACTGCTCGCCCGTACTCCAAACTCATCTCTTAAACACAATTGCACTTCAAATGATGTAGGCAAGACTGGACTGTAACCATCACGTTGCCTGCATTAACTTTGCCCCTCAAAGTATTTAAGGTTCATAATTCTTCTTCTTGATTCATCTTTTTTAGGTACTGCTTGAGGTGCCCATTTACATGTTGTCGTATCGGAAATTTTTCGTTGTTTTTAGTCTCTAGCCTGGTGAAACTTCCTCCTGCACATTTCCTCATCGCGTAAACTTAGCTTTTGTCCTTTTGTGCAAGGCAGCCAAAGGGTGACAATAGTATGCATCCACAAAACCCTATTTGCTGATTTTTCGCAGTAATAACAGGGTCGAATTAATATTTCGCCTCATGTGTTCATTTGTATTCACAATCCTTCCGTCGAATGAAGTAAGCCTACAACTGACCAAGTGATGCGAAGTAAGGATTGAATGTTCTGTGACATCCATTTATGTACTTGCCCGGGTTACTCCAAATTAAACCACTTTAATAATACATCACCTGTGATGAAGAAAAGTATGCATCAGCGCTTCCCCTCCATCAATGGAGAAGGCAGACGAGAGTGTGGTCGAATGACAGCAGATGAATTGAATTGATTTAGATATAAATTATGCAACAATGGTTATCTAATCCCGAGAAAAGTCCTCACAACTTCATTTCACAGGACCATTGCGTTCTTTACTTACATCTGCAGCTTCCAGACATCAATAAGTTGGCATTGGCTACAACACAAATAACAATGCTGTCAAATGTGCGTAGAGCATACTCACTTGTTAACAAGTATAAGTGAAACTACAAGAAGCCCAATGAAACTGCAACAACCATTTGAATGGTTGCAACGTGGTTCATCTTATTTACACGATAGCCGCTGACCAGGTGGGAGTTTAGCTATTCAGGTGAGTGGCTCGGCTAGTCAGTCATTTAACGATTTTGTCTACAGCTAAATCAAACTGACTGGCTTGTCGTCAAATGTGACTGTGACTGCAAATAAGTTAGGTACTGCCAACTTCGTCACATCCTACTGTTAATTGTACAGGGAGAATATGTTAGCTCAATAAAGTGGTCGACCACCGCACTACCAACTCTCACTTAAACCAACAATGCTCATGCTCTCTTAGCGATGTAATACGATGGTGGCAAGATGGTGTGCGGACTCCAAAATTAATTGCGAATGGAACACAAAACACTTGCATGGGCAGTTGAGTCAGACACATGTTAAAATATTGGATAATCAAGCAAAAGAAACAGGCGAACCCAATTTTACAGGCTTATTAGGCTCCTGCTAAAAATGCGTTATTCCGTTTAGTATTTGAAAGGTCAATCTCATAACAATTCAGCCTGCCTCACCCATGTCCTCAGTGATTCCAGAAGAAATTGCAGAGCGCAGGCGGCTTACACGATTAGACCATATTTTGCTAATCAGCTGGTGTTCGACACAAATTACACAAAAGAGTGCAAAAATTATGGACTTAATATCAAAGGTTCGTTTAACCATGCGCCACAACTCGCATCTTAATGACGCCTACACAATTTGAGGTAAGCCTTGGCCTTGATTTGAAATCCAATTTGGATTGTAACTGCAGATCATAACTTGTAACGATAACCGACCCCAAGTTGATGTTCTCTTATTTGAACAACACTTAGAGAGCGTAAAGTCAGCTACTAGAAAGCAAAATCAGCGTTGTCTAATCTTAGAACCTACATTCCTTAGTCTTCAACGTGAAATCGGCGTGTAAACTGACCAATGCAAAGCGGTGAGTAAATTTACAATCCACAATCGGTGATTGAAGGTTAGCAGCAAAGCTTGAAGCAGATAAAATGCGTCTCAGTGTCTGCGAATACACGTCACCAGATCCCCACTTGCGATGACGCGGCTCGCAGGAAAACCGACGAATTCAGGAATATCTGGTCGCAAAAATAAGCATCATTTCTGACTGACTGGTTAAGTTAGATAATGCAAGCAAACAGCCTTTGATACATCAAATTTACATTTCAAAACTATTGGCATTTAGTAAATCCTTATCCTCTTGCGCAATGGCTAGGTGTCACGGGTCTAAGCTACCGTTATAGCTTACAAATGCGCTTCCACAAAGATAACAGCACCAAGCCAATAGATTACCCATGGCTTTACAATTTCAAATCACTTTCATTTTGCTCCGAATCCAACCACCACGTTCACAAAAGGTGCAGGTCTTTTCAAATATAATTGTGCAACATTTATTTTGTTAGCTTTTAAGTGCTTTATGGAATGCCGTCAAAGACTGGCTAATCACAAACACGGCAAAGCGCGTAAAGCTTTACTTCTTCTTAATATGATATGGAGACAGGCCCACTGTACCATCTCCACCAAATTGATCGTCCAATCGCTTTGCCACCGGTTGCACCAAATGCGAAAACTATCAGGTAAGTTGGAAAAAGGGAGAAAGCGAAAACCGCCTAAGGCCTCGAATGTCTTTTGCAAGCAGTTTAAGTTCGGACGGAGATCCAACGTTTGCCACATCGAGCCTGTCACAACAAGCGTTTGCTTTGACGTGAGGACATCGGCTATGGCATGCAGGTGTCCACAATCCCGATATTCAAAATCAGGACAATCAAGATATATAACGACGCAGTCATAGTCGCTCAGCTGCATCCTTTCTCTTCCTTCTCCACCTTCTTCTGACCATTCACGCATGTCCAGTACGGTGCCACCTGCTGACCTCAAGAATGGATCCCACTGGTTTGCAAAGTCGGGAATATCCGTAGACACGTCCATGTAGAGACGAGTGGAGGAAGCAGAACGCAGCTCTGGCAAATTGCATTTGTAGCGTTTTATTCCGTAAGGCAATGGGCTTGCGCAACGATATGGTGTGGTGATCAAACAGCTAATCGGAGTCTGTGCATCAGCAGGATTCACTGTCGGCGGAAGGCCACAAAAGAACTCCTCTACGTTATCGCAATGCTGTGTTGCACGATTATAACAATGAGGGTATCCCTCCGCGTTTGTACTTCCAGCCATTTTATATCCTTTGCACTGTGGTGGGTACTAAGTGCTTGGACGAGAATGTCTTTATATAGCCGCTTAATGGTGAAATTCAGCAACTGCCGGAGAAAATATAAATGCGAAAGGGATTCAGTAAAGTTATCCAAAGGGCGCAAAGTTAATCAAACCAAATTGAGACGTTACCACTCAAAATCTGAATGAAAACTATCCAAGTGAAGCTTTTTTATGCAACAAGTGTTCATCAACATCCAGTTCTAGTCACTTTCTCATCCACTTAATCAGGAAAGTCCAACGACCCATCGTGGTACTCAGGTGGTACTTAGATTTGTTTGAAAGGAATGTGTGCAAGTTCTGGCTGCACGTTCTTGTAATTTACAATGATATTATATAGATTTATTCATAATTAGGGGAAAGCCTGTCAGATTTTTATAAGTGATTTTTGGGGCACAAAGCATTGAAAATTGAGGTACCTTGTGACGTAATTAGCGAATCGATGTGAAGAAGTTGTTATTGGCATAACATATAGGACGTAGGCGACTATGCTAATAGGCAGACATGCTTACACATCTTTAAGATGTTGGCTAAACTAATGCAGATTGCATTGTGCGTGCCTTTGCATGGATTTAAAAAATAGGTCAACAGTAACGTATTTTGCTGTTGTTAGCCCGATCCGATCCAACTCGGTAAAGGTCTTCTTCAAATGAAATAACTCGATGCAGATGATGTAGATGTGTGGTAATTTGCATTAATATTCGACACTGTGGACGTTTCAAGCAGCTGCAGCTGATTGAGTTAAGTAGGCAAGTCTTTATATGACTGCCTCCTCCAGGTTCGGGGGTTAGACCTCGTTCTAAGTTCAGATGACGTAATGTTGCACCCTGGAAATCATTTGGCTCACTTTCAATGCTCTGGAAATCGCTTTTGGCTTTGGATTTTACTGCATGACTTTTTAATAGAATTAAGGCCTCGTAGTTATTTTCCTTCATTTTAAGGCTAACTACTGCTACTGCTGCCCTTTTAATCAACGCAGAGCAGCCACTCCTTCCTCTTCTCTTGCCCCTCTCTTCTTCGTCCCCAAGAATTTCCTTTCCATAACAAATTCTATTTAAACGAAATTTAACCTTACTTATCAAAAAGGCATTTCTATTACATTTTATTAAATAAACTAAGCTCCTGGCCTTAGTGCTTTTAAATCCACTGTTTTTAACCTCATCCGACCTACCTACCCACCATCACGCATGTGCGACACTTTCGATTGCAGTCGAACCACCCAAAAAGATTCCTTTTGTTTTCTTTCTCTTTCTTTTTTTCTTTCCTTTTTCAGCTTTTGTAAAATTGCTTATTTATCTATCATACCACCTTCACCTCTTTCAACCCACCACCATCACGCCTATTGACCCTCCCTTCTACCTCCTTCATTTCCTTCGTTCCTTCGTTCTCTCTTTCCTCATACCCCTTCCTTCCATTGTTTTCGTTGTTTCCTTATTATTTGTATATAGCAGTAATGGAGGGAAAAGTAAGGGTTTCCACATTCTTCCTCCCTCTCTCACTCCTTCCTTACCTTTCATTAGCATCTTTGTACTACGCACCTCACCGCACTGCCACAAATCATTCTTTCAATGGATCTCGTTCTTAAAAATAAAATCCGAAAGATTTTATAAAGACAAATCAAACACTTACTTCCTTTATTCATAAACTTGGTTCCATCAAGTTCATCTCCACTTTTTTTTCTTCCGCCGCTTTTCAGCCATCACAACTATGTGACACATATTTATTTGCTTTTTCCTTATCTACTCACAACTCTCTCACCTACATCTATTGAGTGCATAGCATTCCTTCCATTCCAAATCTTCTTATTTTCCCCTCTCGTACTCTTCTTTTCCAATGCCCTTTTCAAGTGACATATGATCATTCATCTACTATTTTTCCTTCTTTCCTTTATTGTTGACGTATTCTTTATTCTGCTTCCTTTCATATTCCTATCATAAATACTGTTATTTCAAGTCTCATGCATGTGTTTATACATCACTGCCTCTTCTTTCCATCTAACCATCCAACATTTCCTCCTCCACTCCTTCCTCCCCTTTCTCTGCCTCTCGCCCCCCGCTTCATTGACAGACAAACGCTCGTCTTCATCGCAACGCATTCATTCTCCACTTCTTTCATTCATTTTATCATCGTAGACGCCTTGTTCTCCCCCTCCTTCCCTTTTTTACTCCTCTTCTTCCCTACACCTTCAATCTTCCACTGATTTATCTATCACCGCAGAAATCTTCTTACCTTCTTTTCCTCATTTTACTACGCCTGGTTCCTCCTCCTCTATTGTCACATACGCACCAGATAACAGAAAATGAAGTTCTTTTTCCCAACAAGGAAGAAATCAGAGCTGGTAGCCAAGCAGGCCCTACTCATAACTTTCCCTTGCCCATGCAGTCTGTGCTACTTACACCTCTCTTTACTTCCTTTTATTTGCATTTTTACGTTTTTCCATTCGAGTGCCCTTACCGTCCAAACAAATCTAATCTTGTTCTTTAATTTGCGCCTCTTTTTCTGCACACTGGGTAAGTCACTTACCTCCTCTTGCTTACACTTTCCAGGTAGTAGTTATAGTAGACTACCCAGTGCCTACCTCTTTTATTTCCCTCCAACCCACCTACATGTACTTACTGCTATTATCACTACCACTACTACTACGCATTCAAAGTCGATCAGATCTACCGACTGAATGTAAATACATAGAAAGCAAAGGAAGACTGCTATAGTCTACCTCGAATCGTTCCAATTACACCGGTTTCGAGGTCATTTTTAATACAATTTTACCTACTGAACGCAATTGGAAGACGTAAGTTTTCACTTGGAAACAATGCATTAATTGGGTGTCATTTTCCACTACATCACTACGCAATGCCAATCACATCAGCGCGTTGCAAAAATTGCTTTCTTTTCTCGCAACCATTAGAATTTTAAGCAAAGACGTGCAATAGCAGCCATGCAAAGACTGAGTTTGCATTGACCTTCGTTACTGGATTCCGAGCCCATCAGTGCGCTGACCATAAGGGTCAGAAATAACCTCAGCATGTGAAACACCTGTACTCCCTGGCCGACGTCCGTATTGCGCACTAAAGTGTTGGTAGACCAGAGACCGGAGGGCTTGAGCAATGAATCGGCTGCCATCTGTGTCCTTCTGCGGGATATCCATGCACCTATTCCCGGCCACATGCACCACTGCGTTGCCAACGGTGACTGAAAAAGATAATCATGTAAAGGCTTGCCTGCTTACCTCAATCAATTTCATCTCTGCAAGACGCGTCCATTTTATCGCCTCTATCCACCCTTCTAGTTTGTGCTTAAACAGCTTACGATAACTGTTGTTTGAGCAGATCCCGTATTAACTATCCAATCATTTATCAGCTTCATTGATTCATCCATTTATCCATCCATCCATTTCGTACCATCCGCTTATTGCCAGCTGCCAAGCTGGTTGCGGCAGCCAGGCCACCAACATGTGGGACAGTCCACTAGCAAACAAAGTGACTTCAAAAGCATGCAGGATGTTAGAGCACTTGTCAGTCTTGCAGTACAATGAGGAAGATGTGGATTTGGCAGCCAGTTGAAGGCTGCACATGGTGCCGAAAATTGCTCTGGAAAAAAAAATTAGGGACAGAAAAAGTTACTGCCTATGCCAAAAATGCTAATCGTTAGCCCATCATCAAGTTTCTTTGGTTGCACTCTTGTGTCTTGTCAAAGAAGTAAAATATCAGACGGGACACGACCAGATCAGGAATACGACTAAGCAGCACTCTGATTTATCCACTTACACTTCAGAGGCCCTTAGAGGGACCGCTGGATTGAGCATTAGGTTCTCTCCGCATGCAAACTAAGAATGGTAAGAAAGCGTCAAAGAGATGCGCTTTGGGCCTAAAGCGCATTCGAAGTCCACCTCACTTGTTTGCTAGTAACAACTATTCCACCATCACTTGATGCATGGTCACCCGCTGTACGCTAGTGTGATTATTTTGTGACACCATGTAATTGCCACACGCCAAGTGTGCGGATGACTATTTGGGTAAGGTGCAGAAGCAAAGTGAAGCGCAGAGACTTCTAAAACGATAATAGGGGTAAAGAGTGAAGCTACCTAAAGGGAAGTCATGAGGCACTTTCGTTTAGTCTACTGACCTTCTTAATCGATCATATATAAATGCCGAAAATATTGTTATTGATTTCTCAAATCACCTCCACTTTTAACCCTATTACACGTTAACTTGCCGTTATTTAGTGTGAGCTCTTCCCGAGTCCTTAATAACGATGCAAATATGTATCGATTTTTTTATTCCTAAGCAAGAAATGACAATGTGGGGGAAATTAGACCTTTTGTCACCAAATAAGGGAAGAATTATAAGCCCAATGCATCAACTTTAGTAAGCTTGGATTTTTCAAACTCAGAAAATTATCCGCAGAAGTAGCGGTGGATTGGTAAAGGACACAAACTAGTAAGCAAACGGAACCTACTTAGTCCTAAGATCAGAGGGATTGAAATGGATGCCGTGACTTTATTTAAACAAAAACGTGGGCATAACTTCGATTCGGAGGTCGGGAGGAAATGACTTTAAATGTGCATCCGTGTGCACGAAACACAATGAATAGTGCAAGCAGGATGGCAACATTGGTAAAGTGTAAGGTCGCAGCATTTTTAATTAACGTGATATATCCACTTAATCAAAGGGAAAGACAATATAATTGTAGAAAATCAAGCAATGGTGGGAATCTATACATGAAAAGTAAGGAACAGACACTTTGCTGACCGCTTGGACGCTACTAACAAATGTTAGTGTCGATGGCGAAGAGTCACCCAAGGACTTTTGATGGGTAGCACAAGGCCTTTGAGGCTGACAGCCAAGGCAGACTCGAAATGTGGACTACACTTGCTTAAATAGCAAATACAAAGTGAGGTAAATAATGGTTCCTATTGGACAAGCATTACCTACTTGACAAATAATGATGGTGGATAGTTGTAGGATTGTGGTTATAATCGAGTGTAGATAACTGGTGAATGCTGATGGGTCCTGTTTACCTTACAACTAACCCTTCATATTTCAACTGATAACAGTATTCGATATCCATTGGCTCGCATTTGTAACGGCATTTTGCAATATTCTTTGCGCGAATGATCTGAAGACCACTCGTAAGAGCAAATGTTTGTTCAAAGCAGTGCAGTGTTCTGAGGGCAGCGCAAATGCATGACGTGTAATATGACAATGTGGACTGGGGATATGGCCAGGTAGTCACAGTGCGAAGTGCATGCGACTCCCCGAACATTTACAGTGGTGACGAAAAAAAGCGTTTTTTCTCTTACGCGATACCGTTAGCCTTCACTAAAATTCCAATGTACTGCATTACATGGCTAAATTCTTCTGCATTTTGAGGTGCTGGTATCAGCGATGCCTCAGATTAACGAAACATACTGAAGGCTAAAGTAAGATTTATCAAGCATCCTGAGATGCGCTAATTTATGCTGTGAAATTTCAAAGCATTCCAACATTCAAGCTGGCTTATTAATAAGGACTTTTGAGAGGATATTTTTGCTACGTGAAATCATTTTACTTTGGGCGAAGTCTCTTTTGTTTTCACTAGGCTACTAAAAAACGGAAAGTGGTGGATCCAAAAGAGAGGCTAGTTCTCTTATTGCTTAGTCAACAACTGCATCATACCTATGGGTGAGTGGTACGGTGAGATGAGCTATGCCATGCCCATTACTCACATTAGAGCCGCCACCGCACAATCAGTTCGTTCATGTCACCAGAAGAATATTTGTCTCCCAGTCAAAATTCAACAGTCGGCAGGTCGGAGTGAATGCTGATCGCAGTTGTCAGGCAGATACTTAATGGCGAATAACTGAAAGAGTCACATCTCTACTTAATTCCTTATCATCATTGCTGCGTAGTGACTAAGCTAGAGTCAGATATTGCGTGATAATCGGCAATGACTTTCGCTTTGCCATCTTTATTCGCGACTCCGAATTGTCCGAATTGACACCATTGGCAAGTTGAAGCCTTTCACAAAATATTGCGATTTCACCGAGGGTGGTGACATTGTCCCCGTCAGAGTGTGTTCCTATTAGGTACTCGTGCAGCTGTTTTAAACGTTCACAGCATCAGATATTAATGGAAATTAACACACACTCGAATCGTCTGCATCGAGTTGGCTTATTTGAAAAGACCGTTGCTAATTTGATTCGAACCAGGCTAGTAACAGCAAGGTACGATAATTCCCACTTTTTGTCTAAAGCGATTCAAAGCACATAATATACAATCTGCATTAGTTTAGCCAACATTTTAAAGGTGGATTTACATACCTGTCCATGAGTATAGTTGCTTACGCCCTATTTGTTGCATCAGAAACACCTTTTCCATATCGATTCGCTAGTCACTCTACAATGTGCTTTAATGTTTCGATGCACTGTGTCTCATTAACCACATTAGAAAATCTGACACGTTTTCAATTAGTGAGCAATAAATCAACATAATATCGTTATAAATTATACGAACATGCAGCCAGACGACTTTAAGTAGCACCAGACGATCTATGTTGGTCGTTGGGCTTTGCTGATTGGCTGGATGAGAAAAGTGCTTGAAACTGAATGATCATCACTTGTCGCATAAAAGAGGCTGCATTTGGATAGTTTACATCAGATTTTGCGTGGCAATGTCTGTGGTAAGTTTGGAAAATTCTACGCCCATTGCATGGCTTTGCTAACTGCCTTTTGAATCCATATCCTCTCCAAAAGCTGCTGAAATTCACCATTAGGAATTGTTTTAGGAGGAATCGACAGATGAACGACTAAACCAACACGTTCCTATTTAAAAACTTAGCATCCACCACAGTGCAAAGGACGTAAAATGGGTAGACGCACACCTCTGCAGGGTGCTTTTCTTTGCGGACGTGGAGGGATGCGCGTATTATTTTGATTATGCAGGTCAGTACTACAATAACAAGGAGGTTTTATTTCGTTGCTTCTCGTCAAGAGTGTTTCCTGCTGATGCACAAACTCCGATCAAGTGTTTGATCACTACACCATGCCGTTGTACAAGACTATCGCCATACGGAATGAAACGCTACAAATGCGACTTGCCAGTACTGCGTTCTGCTTCCTCTACTCGTCTCTGCTTGGACGTGTCTACGGATGTTTCATACTTTTCAAACCAGTGGGATCCATTCTTGAGGACAGCAGGTGGCGCCGTACTGGACATGCGTGAATGGTCAGAAGAGAGTGAAGAAGGAAGAGAAAGGATGCAGCTGAGCGATTACGACTGTGTTATTTTATATCTTGATTGTCCTGATTTTGAACATCGGGATTGTGGGCACCTGAATGCTGTAGGCGACGTCCTCACGTCAAAGCAAACGCTTGTTGTGACAGGCTCGATGTGGCAGACGTTGAATCTCCACCCGAACTTGGACTGCATGCAAAAGATTTTCGAGGCCGTAAATGGTTTCTCCTTTCGTCCTTTTCCAACGTTATTTGATAGTTGTCGCATTTGGTGCAACCGGTGGCAAAACAATTGGACGATTAATTTGGTGGAGATGGTACAGCGGGCCTGTCTCCATGTCATGTGGAGAAGAAGTAAAGCCTTAAACGCTCATGTATTTTATGATTAAATGGTCGACAACGGCATTCTATAGAGTGCTTAAAAGCTTTCCCAATAAGCAATATACAATGATGCTTGAAAAGACCTGCACTTATTGATGCAGTGGGTGGATTAAGAAACAAAATTAAAGTGATTTGGAATTGTCGGACCGCGAGCAATATATCAGCTTGGTGCTATTATCAATGTAGAGGCATTTTCGTAGGCTATAATGGTAGCTTTATTCCTCAGCATTTAATTTTTGTGTCTAAGAATACAAATTTTCTAAATATTAATAATTTTGGAATGCAAAATGTGTGACATACTTTTACCGCGGACCGCCTCACCACACGCGTGGCATCTGGTGGCGCGTACTCGCAGATACCAAGACGCATTTTTCCTGCCTCAATCTTTGCTGCTGTCCTCTCATCTTCGAATTCGATTTGTGAATCTACTCACCGCCTTACACTGGTATGTGTGCATGCTGAGTTCAAGTTAAAGACCAAAGAATATAGATTCTAAAATTGGACTACGTTGATTTTGCCTTCTAGTGACTAGCTTTCCGCTTTCTAAATATTGTTCAAATGAGAAGGCATCAACTTGAGATCAGTGAGCCTTACGAGCTATGATTTGCAGTCGCAATTATAATAAGGCTTCAAAATCTAGACCAAAGCTAACCTCAAATCGTGTGAGTGTCATTGAGATGGGAAAGGTTCAATTACCATGAGGTTGATCTTTCAATGCAAAACAGAGCGGCGCATTCTTAGCGGGAACCCGATGAGAATGTAAAAGTAAATTTACTGGTTTCTTTTGTTTGAGGTGTCCAATATTTCTACATGACTCGTGGCTCAACTTCCCATGGAAGTGTTGTATGTTCAATCAGTAATTGATTTTAGAGTCCATAGACCATCTTGCTACAATGGTATCACATCGTCAAGAGATCACGAGCATTAGTGGTTTGGGCAAGAGTTGGGAGGGCGACAGTAGACCATGTCATTGTGCTATCATATTCTTCACGTATAATTACACGTTTTGGCAGCACCTGACTTATCTGCAGTCACAGTCACATTTGATGTCAAGCCGGTTAAATTTAAACTAGCTGTCGGCCAAATTGTTAAATGAGTGACCAGCCGAACCATCCACCTGAACAGCTAACCTAACTAACGAGCAGCTGTCACGGGTTTATTCGTTGGCATGGTAAGATGCCAAAGGCTGTGCTTTCTTTTACACGTCCTGTGAGGACACATACGCACTATCAACAACACCAAGAATTTAGACTCCAAAACCAATCGTCGGTTGAACCGAACCGTGAGACAATTTGGGAGCTAGGCAGGCAGCGTCGACCTCTCAGACAGTGGCAGTGTAAGTTCGTTTCGTCACAAGAGCGACGAGTTGCAACGCTGAACATGGTTTGTGTGGGACACCATTCTGGTGAACTGTGTCAAACCTTCCGGGTGTGACATATCGGTGACCACAGAACCATTCAGAGAACAGAAAATACCTTGCAATTTAGAAATTATATTGTTTATCGCGAAGCGAATGCGCTTAACAATGCAATGTAGCTAATAACGGCGAGGGTGTGCATGTGGACGTTAAAATCTACGTGTGATTGTATTATTGCACAACTCCTCTATAACCATTACCTTCAAATACCAATGCTGGACCACGTCAGGAATGCGCAACACATCTTTCGACCAATGCGCTACATTAGACTTTGCTGCTTTCATTCGTTCTTTGCAGATGGTTTAAATGTCGTCGGCGTTTGCTGCTTCTTCGATCGGCTTTTTAATCCTGACAGTTTGATTCGTCATGCGAATAGGCGGTATGCGTCTGGGTGGCTGCCAAATGGGTTATTGCTGTACAACTGACTCTATGGAAGGAATCAGATTATTAAGTTCAATCTCAATGCGGTGCCACTGGCAGACATTTTAAATTGGTTGATGTGGGAATAGTAAAGTGTTGAAACCCGTGTAGTTCAGCAGGGTAACTAGAATTGGACACACAAGATCCACCTTTTGGCCGGATAGATTCCGCGAGTGATGGATCAAGCAATCAACAGAACGGGCTGTGTCCTAACTTTTCACAGACATTGGCAGAGGCTCTTTCCTTCCTCGCTCTCTTCATCATTCTCTCTTCCTCACCTCCATCTATCGTGCTACACCCTTTCTCTCTCTCTGCCTTTGCTTATCTTGATCCACCTCTTCGTTTCCTTAACTTGAACTACTTTAGCCTACTAGTTGATGGTTCTCTAGGTAAAAAATTGCATGCAATTTGTGTGCATCAAACAAAGGTCGAAAGAAACGCACGATGCATAATCTCCTTTCCCTCAAAATAGGCTTCAGCTTCTAAGGCATTATAAACCTCCTTCACTGCTGCCCTCAACCTGCGTATGAGATCCAGAATGAATGTACTAAGATGAAATGCACCAAAGATGCCAATTTTTACTTACTTCTGTGAACATGCCTTAATTAGACCCACCTCACCGATGCTGGGTCTTGATAGGAAGGGGAATCAAAAAAAGAATACAGAAAAGACTGGCATGATCTACTGGCAACTTATGCCGAAATCCAGGCTACCGAGTGTTGCCAATGACAGATTACCGCAGCATGATGCTGTAATCATGCCAACATTTATAATTTTAGCTACAAATAATGTTAGCGTTCACTTTTTATAGCATGGGTGAACATTCATTCCAAACTGATCATCCTAATAATGATTGAATTGTACCTCTCTGTCTCTTCATCGCCTTCTAGATGCTATTTCTTATAAATAATCTGCGTTGAAAGTAAATAAAAGGCTACCAGCTAAATGTTAAAGTTGATGAACGGTCGTCTTGATTGAGGCTCTTGCGTAAAGAGCCGCAATGTACAGGAGTTGGAAAACAGTTAAAATTTTGACTCGCATTAATGCAATAAATTCTTTTCCTGCTGTATTTATTAAAATTTATAATCCTAAATCCCTCTAGACCGCAGGATTAATTAATTACACAAATCGTTTTGTGAGGGTGGACGTCTCCTTCGCCGCAATACCGTGGCTATGCCAGTGAAATCTTGCTAAGTAGCACAACTGGAACGTTGATCATCATTTGAGGAACTCTGTTAAAAGTTAAATCAGGCCATTCTAGCCACAAAATTTCTAACTTATATTAAACGAATTTAAATTACTTAAATTTAATCCGCCTTGTTTGTGCCCGAAACTTGCGTTTACATTTAATAAATTTTGTAAGAGCGATATGGATCGTAGAAGGACAAGCAAACGCAATAGTGCACTGTATTTAATATCTGTTTTGCAGTGGATTTAGTCCCTTCCCACCGCTCCTGCTTATTTCTTTTTAGTAGGATCACAAAACCAAGTTTGGGTTGACAAGGCGATGTGTTTAAAATACGCCTGATTACACAATATGCAGCAAAAAAAAGATTGCTTTCTCCCTAATGCTAATTTTGCTTGTAAAGCACTGTAATTGCTGATATCATTTAAACTTGTTGACTGTGCGTTACTTGACGGAAACTTCTAGCCCTATAGTAAAGTGTTTTCGATTCTACTTTGCAGAATTTTCTGCTCATTTTTATCCTTATTGCTTTAAAGTACTTAATTTAACATTATTTATGGGATTTTTTGCTTAGTGATGTAAAATGGGGGGCACTTTTTGCGCGTTCTAAGTTTGTTTGCCTGGGAGGACAAGCTAATGCAGCTGAAGCATTTGGCTGCAAAACATAAACTAACTGCAGCATATTTTTATTCTTGGAGAATATGTTTTGCCCTTAAAGACCGTTTTCCCCGATCTCATTTTAACTTGATGTCTGAGCGCTATTTTACAGAAACACTTATCCCTTTGGTTAGGTGGTTTCAATTCTGCATTACAAAGTGTCCTGCGCATTTTTATCCTTGCAATTCTATTTGTTTTAAGTTTAGAGTTATCAAATTGCTTGCTTAGGGATTTACATACTGATGCACTTTGCGTGCGTTCATATCCATAGCGCAACCAAGAGAGATGATCTAGGCAGACTGGTCATGGACTTAAATCCGCCTTTCAGATCGGTCTTGATATTTTGCCAAAGAGATGTCGGTAAAGCAGTGTGTTGTTAAAGGCGCGGTGGAGGAAGGAGACTTGTTTGAGAAGGCAAGTGCTGAGCGAAACTTCCTCATGCTCCTTGCATTGCCGACTGCAGATGGTGATGTTAAGGGGAAGCAACTGCGATCTACATAAAATCTGCCATACTCACCTACCGACTGCTTTGAGTTAGGCTTGTGTTTACGTGGTCAGGATCCCACTGGCTGCCCAACCTGATGTCTATTCCACAACGCAGTGAAGTGCACAAGAAGGATCTCAGCAAGTCGATTATAGCTTGACAGATGAGACAGGCTGGTTGTGGGTCTAGATAACCAAAGGGCTTTGCAGACGCCAACCTGCAGCAACTGATTGTCCGTTGTATATCTTTTCGCTGTAAAACAGACCATCGCTTGCATCCATATTGACTTCTAGGCAATTAATATTATCAGCAAAGTTAAGGTGATGTCTTTCCCTCCCAGTAAGATTTCTAACCGATTTTGCAAATGTAGCGGCTGTTATCACTTGAAACGGGCAGTTACTTCATTGCATCACATGCATTTGACACGTGCCATTCAATAGGCAAAAACGATTGGTCATGCTGGCTCGTGCCACTGATACATTAATTAGGGAATGTGTGAGCGAACAATGATGTGATAAGTTTATTGGTCTTACGGCAGTTACCTGAATCCAACCTGTGGTGTTGTGGCCGTAGAGCGGTCGCTGGGTGGCACGCCTTCATTGTTGAATGCAAGACTATTTGTTTCTCTGCAGGTTGTATTTCAGCGCTAATGGCACAACCGGACGCCGAGTCCAGTAAACAATCAGCGTCCATTTCAGTAAGTTCTCAGCGGTCCGCTTGCTAGTTTTAGTAAAGCGAAGGGCTGGGCGCGATTGCATCCTCAACATTATCATTCAAACGTGTTTTTAGGTTATTTATTAATTTTACGCTTTTAAATTCTAACGATCAGGTCTCGTTCGTAGCTACGCAACTGACGTGATCAACAATTTTATTGTAACAGGCCGAGTCTTCTTCTTTACCTTTGCTTTGGTAGTGCCTTCAAATCGGCCTCCGCTTTGCAGCCCTGACTGCTTCACTGCTGACATACTATGTGTCGAAGAGGCCTTAACCATATCCAGTTGTGCGTGCACCTCTTTTGACTATGAGCATTATCGTTAAGGTGCTGAAGTGTTGAGGCAGCATACACCTGTGACTCGGAGTTTTGCTAACTTGCAACAAAAGCCGGTGAAAGAGACCAATGAGAGAATTATCAAAACAAACCCACATTATTCATGATTCCGACTGGCAGAAATGCCACGCATTCAGCCAAAATTCCCTTATCTAGGTTTCCTTATCTAGGTCAAAGTCTTAGCACATTGAGACACCCAAAAAATTCAGAAGTAATTCAAAGATTATTTAAGTAACTCAGATCTATTTGTCATTTCATGTGCAAATTAAGCAGAAGGCAAGCAAAGGAGGCAGTCGAGTTCATTTTCTTTCTTTTAAGGAGTTTTTAATTCAAAGATACTACAACGAAAACTGTTCATTTGCCAAGAGGCTGGATGCTGTGACACTACGGGTTACCATGATCGAGCGCCGAAGCACTTAACGCCTAGGAGCACGGCTGCTGCGCGTCACATTACAGGCCAATCAGAAGTGGCAGCTTTGTCCAGAGCGGTGGGTCAACTAACGTGGTTGGCTGAGGAATGCTGTTAACACCAGTCATGTAATTCAGTGGAGATGAACTAAGGTTAACGATTTAATGGGTGCCATTGTGCCTGCTGCCGATTATTAAAATGAACACAAAAGGTAACACTACTCTTCGCAAGTAGATTACTGAGGTATTGTAAGTGTTAAAGCAGATTTTTGCATACCTCAGCGTCTTTAGACACTATGACTCCAGCAGTTTTAAAAATTATCAGCTCATCATTAAATCGGCATCATAAATTTAATATAGTGAGGTCATTTGAAATCTGCTGGCAATGAATTTATTTGCGCCAACATCTCTATTCGCCTGCGCATTATCATACCAGTGGTCAGCTGTCATACATGTCCAGGTAATCTCCATTGTCCACTACGTAGCGTTTCGCATAGCCAGCGTTGGCGAGTTCGGTGGCCGAACAAAAATGAACCGTCTCGTGTCCTCCGTTACTATCCCTGGGCCCTATTTATGACGTTTGGCCACTAACTAAAGCTTGGGTGTCAGAAAACACTTTGCCTATGTTCTCAGAAGTAATGGGAAATTGTTTGCATTGCTATATCTCCGCCCACCCGCAATCGATTGAATTCCCGTTTGATCATCGCCACACTTTTACCGCATCTCTATTGGTAGTAGTTTACTTGATGCGATTCGCGTAGGGCGACAAATGCAGCTGCTGCATCACAAATTCCTAAAGGCACCAAAGAAAATTCCTCGTGGTTTTTAACAATAATAAAACTAGTCGTTTTTGCCCGCTTTCGCTATCCTACTTACCGATACACTGATGTTGCGTCTAGACCAGATGGTTACTAAACCGTGCAGGTAGTATAACTAATCAGTTGTGTAAGAGAAATTAAGACACTCCTTCTTAGCTATAGATTAAGGCCTCTGCAGTCGATATACTGTGAGTGATTAAAATGAGGCATGGTGAATTTGATGGTTTTACAACCTCATAACAAGTCCCTTCTGCCACCAAGTGATAGGCTTCCTCCAGAAGAGTGCATAGCATACATTTGAGTGACTGTTAGATCTATCTAGTGCCCATCATATTATTATTGATAAGTATAGCTCTCAGAGTCTTTCCCTTGCACTGATGACATGGCCTTGGCTGCAACTCTGATGGTAGCATGTTAAGGCAAAATTTAGGATAAGATTGCGGCGCCAAGGGTCACACCTAACATAGTCATTCATAACATCTGAAATGCTAAAATTTATTTAAAGTGCGGCTATCTTGAATGAAAACACTGGCAGAAATGGATTGCAGACATTTAGCAGGGCGAGGCCTTGGAGTCCTTGTCCATGACCAAACCCGAGCACATGTCCGTGTTCGACCCAGGGCCCGTAAATTCAATTGTGTGTGGTGAGCGCAAACGTTCGACCTCGACTCTCGACGCGCAATCGCCGATAATTCTCTTCTGTTTTTAAACCTCGTTATCTCTGTTATCCAGTCATCCCATGATTAAACTTTTCCAAACAGTAGCTTTTGGTAGTCCATATTCATTTCTCCTTACTTCATCTTTACCAACGCTCATTTACTCTTTCCTTTGTCGCCTCCACCACTATCACAAATCCTTTATCCTGTTATCTGTTCAATAACGATTAAATGCTTTGGTTGCACCCTAGGAACAATGCAAAATCACTGACCTCCCACCTGAATCGACACTCAGAATACGCGGCGCGCTTGACATGGAGGATTCGGTAAGTGTCTGTATCACCATTCTTAACTGGCAAGAGATGATTTCTCATTGATATTCCATCCTCCCTCAATTCCTTCTTCTCTTTACTTCCTGTTATCCGCCACAGTGAAACCTTCCTCAGTGCCCTAGAGACCATTTATGGACTAATTTTACATTAAGACAACTCGCGCTGGATACGCTTGGAGCAAAAGACAAGTCCAGTTACTCTCCAACCAGTACCTTATCCCCTTACTATTTGATTGAATGCAACGTTGCTCTATGCTGCCTTTTGGTCGTTTGGACGAATTGCGGTTGTAGAATTGCTTGGTATGAGAAGAGTGGCGAATTGACCTGCAGTATGTATAAAACCGCAAGACTGCCCATAGTGATGCAAATGATTGTAACCATGTGTTAATTTAATGAGAAAGAGTTCAACTAGGACTGGTTTTGTTAATTGTAACTGCAAGTATTTGTAGCAATTTTATGCAAGCCATCCCGCATACCGACCGCCGCGCAGTCCGACGTGTGACCCAACCCGAATTGTCCTCCTCTCTTACAATCATTAGAAAAGGAACAAATGTGATTCTTTCACTCACACCTCACATCCGTATTATCGTTGACGGTCACACTAAAGTGTTGTTTCAATGCTAAAACTGACGAGTAAAGCGCAAAGCGCTCCGTGTCGGCTCTTCACTTCGGAAGTTTTTGATAAAATTTTCACCACCTTGTTGAAGAAGACGCTGGTGTGTATATGGACGCTTTCAGACAGACTAGTCCATACTTACTTTGCCAATGTGCTATCCCTTTGATAACTCGCGAAATTCTCTTAAGATTACAATTAATTGTGTTATGCCGCAGCTCAATTTGCAGCCAGTGGTAAACTACGCCATGGCTGCAGGATATATTATGTGCACTATTAGACGAAAAACTTACTAAGCGAGTGCTTTTATTTTCATCAACCTTGGTTGCGTACTTTTGCTTCTAAAGTTTACCTCACGGTAATTCACTTACAAGAGGGTCGAGTTCCACTTTGAAGCCAACGTCAGGTAAGCGCAATTTAAACAAAAATATTTAAATAGGTGGCTGAACACCACAATAATGCATCTCAAACCAGACAACAGCTTGTCAAGAAGGAAGAAGCGCTATCGCATAGGTGTCAAGTCCACTGCCCACAACTGTCTTCATCCCTTGCTCTGTCACTTGGTATCCGTAAATGCAGGCAAGACCTGGAGTGTTCCATTCAGGAAGGAATGTTTCAGTGCCCCTAACTCAAGGTGGAGGACTTATTAACAGCGATATGAAAAGGTGACAATCATAAGTATGCATTTTGAAAAGCGAGGTTTTATTTCTAAGCCTGAACGAGAAGCTCCACTCGAAGGCGTGTGCGCTCCACGAGTGGCGACTCGCATGCCAGCGCGTACTCGCTGTGACGAGACGCATCGGTGTCGACCAGTTAACTGCTTCCTCATTGAAACGAGGGTTGATTACGCCGTTTCGCTAAAGCATAATCCATCGAGCTCGGCAATTTTATTATGTACACTCGAAAATAGCAGAGAGCAACTTGTCCTAAGACTGTGTGGGAAGATACTGGTGGCATAGACACAATAGTCACACATTTGTGGTCGGCATGGATTGATCGCGATCTCGTCTCGTTTTCACCAGTATTAATTTGCAAGTCTAAGTTAAGAATTGTTCCTAGAAGGTCGGCGTTAGTTTAGTAGTCCACCACCATTGAGGCCTTGCTGATCTGATGATTGACAGCAGTTGCTCCCTTCTTTGCAACATGGTTGTGGTATCACGCCAACAAGGCTGGGGTCGTTGTACAACAATTTGCGCTGATGCAATGGCAAATTTTAGCACAAAGATTTATTCATGGCTTAGGCAAATGGAGGAATTCTAGAGCAATGCAACATGCTTGCTAAAAGCAAAAGAATAACCGGCATGCTCACTCTCACAGGCTTATCAGGCTTCTGCTAAGAATGCATCATTCTGGTTAGCACCTAAAAGGCTAATCTCATGGTAGTTAAACCTGCCTCTCCCATGTCCTCAGTGATTTTCGAGAGAAGTGCGAAGCACAGGCAGCTAACGTGATTAGGCTATGTTTTGTTAATTAACACAAGTTACCCAAAAGAGTGCAAAAACCAGGGGATTAATATCAAAGGTTCCTGGACCGTGCGCCACCTTTCGCATCTCGATGAACTCACGCGATTTGCGGTCTGCTTTGGCCTTGATTTGAAATCTGCTTAGCCCGTAACGTCCACCAATCTCCAGTTGATGCTCTATCACTTGAACGATATTAAGGGAGCGCAAAGTTGGTCACTTAAATATAAAATCAAAGCTGTCTAATCTTAAAATCGATATTCCGTAGTCTTCAACACAAACTCAACGTGTATTCTAACTAGTGTGAAGTGGCGAATGTATTTACAATTCAACTTCGATGTTGGGAGGTCAGCAACAAGGGTAAAGGCAGGAAAAATGCATCCCGGTGTCTGTAAGTACATGCCATCGGATGCCACGCGTGTGATGAGGCCGTCGGCAGGAAAGCCGACGGAGTAAGAGACATCTAGTCGTGATACCAAACACCAATTGTGATCGACTAGTTTAATCAAGTAATGCAAGCAAACAGCCTTCGATGTATCAAATTCGCATCTCAAAATTATTGATGCTTAGAAAGTTCTCATCCCCATACGTCGAGGTTAAACGCTTAGAAATAAATGTACCATTCTACTATACGAAAACGCCTTCACAAAGAAAATGACACCAAGCTAATAAATTGCCTACGGCTCGACAGTTCCTAATCACTTTTACTTTGTTTCAAACACACCCACTGCATAAATCCATAGTTCTTTTCCATATGACATAATGACAGGCCCACTGTACCATCTTTACAAAATTGATAGCCGAATAGTTTTGCGCCGGTCGCACCAAATGCGACAACCATCAGGTAAGTTGGTAAACGCAACATAGCGGATACCACCTACTGCCTCATACATCTTTCGCATGCAGTCCAAGTTTGGATGGAGATCTGAAGTTTGCCGCATCGAGCCTGTCACAACAAGCGTTTGCTTTGGCGTGAAGACATCGGCTATGGCATTCAGGTGTCCACAATCTCAATGCTCAAAATCTGGATAATCAGGATATAAAATGACACAGTTGTAATCGCTCAGCCGCATCCTTCCTCTTCCTTCTCCATCTTCTTCAGACCATTCTCGCATGTCCAGTACGGTGCCACCTGCTTTTCTCAAGAATGGATTCCTTGACACGTCCAAGCAGAGACATGTGGAGGGAGCAGAATGCAGTACTGGCAAGTCGTATTTGTAGCGTCTCATCCGGCACGACGACAGTCTTGTGCACTGACATGGCGTGGTGATCAAGCAGCTAATCGGAACTTGTGCATTAGCGGGAAACACTTCCGACTTGAGATCACGGAAGATCTTCTCCACGTTATTGTAATACTCTCTTGCATGATCAAAACAATGAGAGTGCCACTCTGCGTTCGTGAAGAATAGCGCCCAGCAGAGGTGTACGTCCACCGACTTTATGCCCTTTACGCTGCGGTGGATACTAAGGGTTTGAGTAGGAATTCTTGATTTGGTCGCTCATCTGTTGACTTCTCCTAAAGCAGAACACTTAATGGTAAATTTTGGCAACTTTCGGGACGACGTTGATGTGAAAGGGGTTTAGTAAAGTTATCCAACGGACGCAGAATTAATCGAACCCACCTGATACATCGCCATGCAAATCTGATATGAACTGTCCAAATGAAGCCTCTTTATTCATCGAGTGATCACCAACGTCTCACATAAAGCCAATCAGCAAGACCCAACGAACGGCTAAAATTCTCAGGTGCTACGCAGATCTGTTTGGAAGGATGCGTGCAAGTCCTAGCTGCCAGTCTTGCGATTTGCAATGATGTTGTGTTGATTTATTCATCACTAATAAGAAGCATACCAGATTTTAGAATATGGTTTTTGAGCATATTGCAAAGAAATATTAAAATGCTTTTTGACATGAATTGGTGTGAACAGGTATATATACACATCTAGGTATTAGCTAAACTAATACAAGTTGCAAAGTATGCGCTCTTGCTTTGCTTTTGAAAATAGGTGAACATTAACTGGATCTTATTACACCACTTCTCAAGAACCGTTCAAATTGTAATCTTAGATAGTAAAAGTCTTGCCTTCAAGCCAATGTTCAAAAATTGGTCTAATCCGACTGAGTAGTTGCGTATAATCAATGCCTGTATGGCGTAAGTCGTGATTTATGCAGTCTGTGTGATGCGAATCATTACGCCACATCATATGTTAAAACCCGCCATATCACAGCTTGCTAGTAAAAATCTCACACTGCACTGTGTTTAACAAATAGATATGCGTGAATTTCCCACTTCGCCTCCAGGTTTCACAATCATACGTGGACTGATTAGTGAGTCACTGGTAGCTGCGTCCCTACCAAATCCAGCTTTAGTTTGCTTCGTGCTTAAATCGTTGATTTCGTGCGGTGTTTGCAATCGTCTTGGCTGTTTTTAAAGGACTTTAGCTTAATCGCCATTGTATATATTACCGCATGCCTATTACCCACAATAGGTAGAAGGGCGTGAACTCTCGAGGTCTATGTGGTGGTTTGTGAAATTCCATATTCTCCTGCAAGTACCATGCTGCTAATGGTACAACGATCTCTGACATCGGCTGACGACAGCGTATAGTACACTTGCCAGATATTTATGCTATTCTCCTTCACAGTGTTTCTCCGGGCGTTCTGTACCAAGTGCTTCTGGTTGGTCCAAAGCCGCTTAAAGTGGTTTTGAATGCGAAGCAGATTAGTGAACCTGTGCATGTGTACTTTAACACCCGGCTTTGCGATTCAAAAACACTTTCATTGATTAGAACAAAATTCTGCACTTGTTACTGTTTTGAAGTTAACTTCCACGGAGTCTGCAAGCTGCTAAGGGCATAAGCGCAACCTTTGCGACCACTATAATTATTAATGAAGTTGTACTTTTAGTAACTACACTTGAGAGATGAAACTGGCGTGTAATCGCCATTCATATCGTGCAGTGCACTGTGCTTTAGAAAGTCATTTTATCCAAAAAATCGACTAGTTATTTAAAAAATAAGTTTATTAATAAATCACTACCGAACAAATTATGGAATGCAGCATGCTATGCCCTTTATTAGCCGTTAACGGGTAGTTCGAGCAGGATCAAATCATCTGAGTCATGCCGTACAGCAATGGGATGGTCTTTGGCCTAATCAGAACAATCCGTGTTGTCGTACTCTGTGTTGATATAAGTGTAGGCAAGTTTAATTTCCTTCAATATGACTTATCAATATTTGAATATTCACATCTTTGCCATGTGTGATGATGACAGCGATAACTTGTTGCTTCGGAGAAAACTATCATACAAAGTAGTCGCATGAGCATAGGGCTAGTCGCAGCAACTCTATGCTAGAACAGAATAACTGCATTTTTAATTCATGTCTATAACTTGGCTAGGCTTGTTCATGGCAAATTGGAATTCTTTTTCTCGGTCTACCATTTAGTTTACATGTTCCAAAGCAATTAACGCATTCTCCCAAATCCATGCAGGGTAGGATCTTTTGAGATCCTTGAGAGGGATGATCAAATAGCTAACGTTAAGTGCACTAACTCACACTCAAATTCACTTAAGATGCAGTTGTGCTAAATATGGCAAGTCCTACTTCAAGGTTTAGCAAAGTTAAAATTGAGAGCTGATGCTGATGCAACATTTTGAATCAAAAAAATTAACGCAAGCCCGCTGTGAATCATCAGTTACCTTAGCCTAAAACCGACCTATAAGGTCAAAAAGGCGCTTTTAATAAAGAGCCTAAAATTAAGTGAATTACAATCCTTCGGTCTAAAATTATGGCAGTTTTGCTAATTTGAATTCACAAATTTCGCATTCTGAGTTATGGATTTACTACAATTTTATGCAAAAATCTACTAGAGTGCGCCAAGGCCATCAGTGCAGAGAGTCTGCGATTACCGCCAAAGCGCTATCAAATGAGATGGCATAAACGAATTGCTAATAAACCTATGAGACAGCTAAGAAGCAACGCCAGAAGCTAAAAACATGGTGGCATTAGGCTTTTCCGCCTCACTTCTTGGACACGATTTCTGTTAAATGTTGTCTTAAAACTGATTAGTTAACATCTATCCACACACCAGGTTCAGTTACTCACAAGGCCTCGCTGGAGAAGGATTTAACCGGCCTCACGCAATCTTTGGCTGGACGTGCTATGCTCTAATCTCCATATTATTAAGTCGAACCATCACAAATTTTTGATTCCAAAGCTCAAATAGTTGCCTTGGTACGTCTGTATGTCAATCTAATGGATTGCATCTGGGTGGGTGGCAAGGTTTTTGCAAGAATAATAATGTTGCTGCCACTTATGAATGATATGCACTGTGTAAGTCTGATTAATCATATCTAAATCAGGAGAGACTTTGCCACGTACATTTCATTTTAAGAGAGAAGAGGCGTGTGCTGTCACATCGATGGCCAAGCTGGTGGAACTGAAAGGCACCATCTTGAGGTGATTATCACGGTAGCTGCATGTCATTGGTCCAATTGCAAAACTCACAAATTTTCAGCTCTGACAAGCCGACTAAATTCTGGTCCGAAGCCATGAGTGCGTGGCTTTTTGATTAAAATTACCTACACATTTAAAACAGGTATGATAATTAATTTTAAAGTGCTGTTATTATGAAATTGGTCGCAATGCGTGTCGAGTTAAAGATTATCAAAGCGTTCCCATTTTGTGAGATTTGAAAATCTAATAAGCGATGCCGATTTATGCTGAATTTTTTTGCTTGCTGCAGCTGGGGAGCGGTAACAGTTCTATCTGCACTTGCTACGCGGTAGTGGGATATGAATAAATAACATATGAGGATGAAAGACGAATTTCAAATTTGAGTACGCTTGGTCATCAACAGGCTGAAGAACAAAAGAAGAAGTGGCACAGTGCCAATTATGTCCTTTGATTCCACCTTGCTATTCGATCAAACGCATAAACTGGTACTAGGTAGCGGACAACTGATGTGTTAAATCAGCCAATCTGAGACCTCGATATTGACTCGGAGATGGCACCTTTGTGTTCACTACGAAGCTATGACAAATACTCCAAGATGGACATAAAGAGGTCGCAATGTTAAGTGTTGCAATGGCAGACGTGTTCTAGATTCTTGCCAAGTGATAGGATAAAGGTGCAAGTGCAGCAGACCGCCGTTTAAACAGCGGTCTCTACTCCTCAAAATTCCTATTTGATCACCCCTTATTTCAAGGAAAATAACAACACATGCTAAGAGATTATGAGTTTTTTCGCAAGGACTTTCCGGCGAACCAATTTAAGTGAACTTGCAGTGTGGACAATCCTGCAAGAATAGCTCATGAAATGCAATCAAATCAAGCGTAAAGCGGAGGTGAAATTGGCACTTAGTGCAACTTGGTAGTGCTTACAAGATTGAGCCACCAAGAACAGATGCCTTCATTGCAAATTTAGGCTATCACAAGTGATCAGGTGGGCTAAAGTGAACCGTGGTACAGAAATAGGTGCAAGAACACATTACATTTCGGTTAAATAGGAAGGAAGCGCTAACAGCGGTCCAAATCGTTGGCACATGGGATTCTTGCGTACTCGGTTCCATGTTAGACAGACTTACTCTAACAGGTTAATCCTCATATGCGAACCAGAGTCACTTCTTCAGTTGTCTATTTTGCACTTATTGGCACTAAATCCAAGAAAAATAACACCAGATACTGTCCAGCTTCCCATGACCTTGCCAGCATTTCCATTTCAGCTCAGATTGCTCCCTCACCGAGCACTACGTAAAAAGGAATCAGAGGGCGACACTGACCTACGCATATTTGGAGTTGCCACACAAACGCTTCCACATGCAAGGTAAAACGGAGGAAAGGGCACACCAGCAGGATTAAGACTATAAGCTATATAAACGAAAGCCGATCAGTAAGAGCAAAAGCGTTGCAATTAATAAAGCGCCAGACCACCCAGCAGTGGCGGACCGATAGAAAGAACAGCGAGCACAAGGACCTGGCAGAGATTTGAATCTGGGGCCTCTCGCACCCTAAGAGAGTATCATACCGCTAAACCACCAAGCCGGTACTTCACCCTCCTCCTGCCCTCCACCCATCCCCTTCTCCCTTGTTGCTTCTTCATTTTATCACCTCTCTTCACTCCTTCACTCACTCAACCAGCCACTTAGCCAATCGACCATCCATCGCCACGGAGCGCAGCCCAACGCAACGCTACGCCGTTCAATGCAATCACCTCCCCTTCTATTCTACCACCATCTATCTCTGCCCTCCACGTGCCACGCGTCCGCCCTACCCTTTTCTGCCTTCCGACGCCAACACTACTCACACCGAATACGCCCTCCTCTCCAAAAATGCACCCACATTTATACCTCCTCGTCCACCAACCACCTTTTCCGCTTACTCATCCACCCACCCACTCTTTAATGCCCAAAAAGCAGTCCACTTATCAACCTATCGGTCCATTTATCTTCTTCCGTTGCTACTTACCTACCGAATCATTCGTGCCCATCTACCAACACCGTGAGATGTAGCCTGCAAACTGCAGCATGAATGAAGGCACGCACACATGCAACTCCAGCAGGCCAGCAGACCTGTGGCGGCGGGTATAAAATGCACCACCACCAGGTGGCGTCTCACTCTTGCCAGAAGTTGGGCTCCAATTCACGCTTGCATGAGTTGCCTTTGCAATTTATGCTTCTCCGCGTTCATTGTTTCTCCTTTTGCTGGCGTTCTAACTGATATTTACAAATTTTCCCATTATTATTTTGTTATAGAATGTGATAAAATTAACTTAAATAAATTCGTTGTATGCCATGTTGTTACATTGGTACGAATATTACACTTGGGTTTAAGAATAACGTATAATTTGCAAACAGAAAGTCATTGCATTTTGGTTTCTGCCTTGTTGCCGCCTATCCCAAGCACTTTTCAATCTTAATGTGTCGTTTTGCTAAGTGCGTGGTTGACTTGTCTCTACTTCTCCACCAACTTTTGAATCTCCCTTTTTTGATTGTTTTCGCAGCGGCATCATATCAAGTCTTGCACGCAATCGCAGACAACAGCACTAACCTGCCTCATGCTAAGGATAGACTGAATCAATGAAATGCACCGTGTCGACAGTAGAAGAACAGTGTGTGTACTAACCAGCCTTACTCAGTCAGGTAACCTTAGTCTCATAACTGATCCTGTGATTTGATGCATCAACTTCCCCGCGACGACCTGCATGGGTTCCGAACGCGCTATCTTAGCAACCATTACATCCCCATAATCACCTAAACCGCTTCCTCCTCCACCTCTTCCTCATTTCGCTCCCACTGCGCCAAAAGAAGGAGAACCAGCACCAGAGATGCGTCGTCCACCAGCATGAGGGAGAGGGCATTTCGACCTGCATTGAATGCGTAGGCCACCTAAGGACAAGCAAGTGATGATAGTGAATGACACACATGGTGTAGGCAATTTCCGTGCCATACAGCGTAAATCAAGGTGATAAGCGGAGTGGTTTTCTGCGCGTAAATTTAACAGCTCATGATGATGCCTATTGTGAACGATGAGACAAACCCTAAAGCTGCTTATATCTGTACCAAGCACGCAAGACATTTGAGAGATGCAGCCGTGCTAAAGACGGTCGTATGTCCATGCAGCAATAAAGTTCCTGGTGGTGGTAATCCATTCGCAGCCCACAATAGGTGGTTTCGTGGACGTTCAGCAAATGAATCATGATGACTAACGCTTATCTTGGCAGTAAATTGCACAAGGAACGAAGCTTCTACAGAAACTGAATGAAAACATTCCAAGGCATTTACCCGCTGTGTACCAAGACAGAAGAGCATTTTATCCCAGGATGAAGCTGCCCAGGCACCGATTAAAAGCTGGGCGACGTATGCAAACTTATAAAGGAAAAGTGGGGAAAAATAGATGCCGATCTCACTGCTATATGTTTGCACATTTCAGTTACAAAAGTTCTAATGTAACGAGCGATGCTCGTAGTCATCCGAAGACAATTTTAAGGGTGCTACTCCGACTTCCTATTCTACATTCCTTTCGGCAGAACATATGCCGAAGAAAAACAATCGCACTAAAACACGAGGCATGCATGGATATTCCACCATTTTCGCGTCTCAAACCTGCAAGAAGCTCAGATTGCAATCCAGACTAAATATTAAATGTTATGCGACATAGCTTCTCAATGACCAGGCAAAAGAACCATCAAACGCCATTCAAATTTACCTAGCTGTGAGTGGAGTCGAAGTGACGAGAGCGGATTTTCCGTCGTTGGAAGATCGATTTACATGGTGTGAGTGGGGTCCAGGTGACGAGAGCGGATCTGCCGTCGTTGGAACATCGATTTGCAGGATGCCGGCTGGGTCGAAAAGACGAGAGTGGATCTTCCGTCGTTACAACATCATTTTGCATGATGGGAGTTGAGTCGAAGTGACGAGAGCATATTTTTCGTTGTTAGAACATCGATTTTCATTATGTGAGTGGAGTCGAAGTTACAAGAGTGGATGTTCCGTCTTTGCAACATCGATTTTCATTTTGTAAGGGGTATCGAAATGCAGGAGTAAATCTTCCGTCGATGGAACACCGATTTGCATGATGCGCGTGGGGTCGAAGTAACGAGAGTGGAACTTCCGTTGTCTGAACATCTATCCGCATCATGTGAGTGCGATCCAAGAGCGGAGTGCGGATCAAGTGACGAGAGCGAAATTTAAGCTCGTTGGAACATCGAACATCATGATGTGAGTGAAGTCAAAATGACGAGAGCGGAAGTTTGGCCGATGAAACATCGATATTTAACATGAGAGTGCAGTTGAATTGACAAGATTGGATCTTCCGTCTTTAAAACATCGATTTGCGTGATATAAGTGGGGTGAAAGTGACGAGAGCAGAACTTTCGACGTAAGAACATGGATGTAAAGCATACGAGAAGAGAAGAAGTAAGGAAAGTGAATCTACCGTAGTTGTAACAACGATTTTGAAATGTGATTGCAGTTAGAGTGGCGAGAGCCGAAAATTTGTCGTTGGTATATCGACTTTTGCCGTGCGACTGCATTTCAAGTGGCGAGGGCCGAGAATTTGTCGATGGTGCATCGACTTTCGCCATGTGACTGCATTTCAAATAGCGAGAATCGAAAATTTGTCCTTGGTACATCGAATTTTGCCATGTGACTGCAGTTGAAATGGCGAGAGCCGAGAATTTGTCGATGGTACATCGACTTTCTAACTTGTCAGACCTTTCGCATTGTTAAGACTAATCGCGGACTTGTTTGAGAAGGATACGTTCAATGAACTCAATGAAGATTATGTTTGCTATAATGCCCTCACGCTAGCTGTGCTTCGTTATATTTCAGTAAGATACATATTTGTCCACTTTCGTAAAGCCTAATGGATTTATTGTTTTTTGAGTCCGCAAGTCACTCTTCTTCTTTGTTGACCACTTGTTCTCACTTGATTTTATACCATTTTCCTTGCAAAATAGCTGCGTGTATCTGTCCTGCCTCATAATTTTGTCGTGTAATGCTGCGATAAGCGTCAGCACCAAAATTTAGTATATCACTTACCGCTATAGTGAGTTAAATGAGTTGTATTGGCTGTATCGCTTCCTAAGTACTCTCCCTATTTAAGCTGGCCTTAAATCGTTATGTTTTAATTACGCGGTCCCAGAAAATAGCAATAGTGAGTTTCGCAATCAAATAGGAATTTTTAACGTGTGCTTTATCGCTTAATGGTAGAGAGAGGCAAGAATGAGTAAAATGGATAGACGGAAATAGAAAATTATTTGTTAACAGTTATAGAGGTTTCATCAGTATTGATCGAATAGACAAAGTGTAGAAGAAATTCGTTACCTTGGCGAAGTAAACCGCAGAACTTGTGACACAAACCACCATCCACTCGAAGTACTTGGAAAGCAAAAAGCGAGGCATAGATGGCAGGTTAGCAAGAATTAGTGCAGAAAAAGTGGCTTTGGTGCATGCCATTACTAATTGGGCAAAAGTGGGGCTGAATGAAATGCTTTCATCTGCTAGCTTTGTGGGATAGTAAGTGTTCTGTTCGGCTGAAGCACAAGTTCCATGATACGTAACGAATATAGGAGACCGTAGGAAACTGAATGCAAAAGGACAAAGTTAGGCGATCAGTGAATACATCAAAATGCAAGGCAAGCATTGGACTGGAATAAAACTGCACTTTCATTAAAATAGAATGCTGCGCATGAGAGACTGAGATGGTGACCCAGGCTCTAGCATCGACATTTATCGGCCAACGGACCGAAAATAAGCCAAAATCTGAACCATTCTAATGCATCATAAATGGTACAGCTTTATATTTTAAAGGCTAGCATCGTTAGAATTGTATGGTTACAGATGGGTACGAGTATATCTTGAATGACGTCTAAGTTTCCTGTGTGTTCTTTGGAGAAGCCTAACGACTCACCATCGAGGTAATGAGACCCGATCAGCGCGAAAATACCTTCCTTTCCTCATTTTTTTGGCACACCTTACGCTTTGACCTCCCCTACACACTGTTTTCATCACCACTCTTTGGATGAAGGTGTCCGTGTGATCAGCTTCTATGCTACTTCAGCATCCTCTACAATATTGCTAAGGATGGGCCAGGGGTGGTGGTGATCGCAACCTGTAAGCGCATAAACAGACTATTCACCTAACGAATGCGCAAGGTAGAGCCAATAATTGCGTGCCTGGGACCAAACGTTCATGCGGGAAATATTTTGTGAGCCTAAAGCCAGTTACCAGGAGGACTAATTGCAGGCAAACGCAATCTGCTGCCTTGATGAAATAAATTGTAAACTAAGCTATGACGTTACTGTCAACGCTAGATCTCTGTAGCTCTCCAGTGCAGAGCATTCAGCGGGATGTAACGACGCGTTTTAGGTTGATGAGCCTTTGGTTAACACTCTAAGGTGTTGGCGACTTGAGTGACACCCAAAACTTGTGAATAAAACTTGAGCTACGCCTGGCGATAAGCGCATCTGAAATGGCCGTGGCAACAACCTTGTTATTGTTATTGATATTGTCATTGACTCGGAGATGGCACCTTTGCTATGCCAAATACTTTAAGCTAGACATAAAGAGGTCGCAATGTGAAGTGCTGCAAATGCAGTAGACCACCGCTTAAACAGCGGTCTCTATCCCTCAAAATTCCCATTTTATCGCCCTTATTTCAAGAAAAATAGCAACACATGCTAAGAAATTATGAATTTTTTGCAAAGACTTTCCGATGAACCAATTTAAGTGAACTTGCAGTGTGGGTAACCCTGCAAGAGTAGCTCGTGAATTACAATCAAACCAAGCATAAAGCGAAGGTGATATTGGCACTTAGCGCAACATGGTAGTGCTTACGAGATTATGAGACATTAAGCCACCAAGAACGGATGCCTTCATTTCGAATTTAGGCTATCACAAGCGATCAGGTGGGCTAAAGTGAACCGTGGTACAGCAACAGATGTAAAACACATTACACTTTGGTTAAGGAAGAAGGATGCGCCAACAGCAGTCCATCTCGTTGACACATGGGATTCTCGTGTACTCGGTTCCATGTTAGGCAGACTGTTACTGTAGCAGGTTAATCCTCATATGCACACCAGAGTCACTTCTTCAGTTGTCTATTTTGCACATATTGCCACTAAACCCAAGAAAAACAACACAAGTACTGTCCAGCTTTCCATGACCCCGCCAGCACTTCCATTTCAGCTCAGATTCCTCCGTCACCGAACATTGCGAAAGAAGGAATCAGAGGGTGACACTGACCTACGTATATTTGGAGTTGCCACACAAACGCGTCCACATGCAAGGTGAAATAGAGGGAAGAGCACACCAGCAGGATGACGGGTATAAGCTATATAAACGAAAGCCGATCAGTAAGAGCAAACGCGTTGCAATTAATAAGGCGCCAGACCACCCAGCAGTGGCGGATCGATAGAAAGAACAGCGAGCACAAGGACCTGGCAGAGATTTGAATCTGGGGCCTCTCGCACCCTAAGAGAGTATCATACCCTAAACTACCAAGCCCGTACTTCATCCTTCTCCTGCCCTCCATCCATTCCCTTCTCCCTTGCTGTTTCTTCACCTTATCACCTCCCCCCACTCCCACACTCACTCAACCAGCCAACCAGGTAGCCGACCATCCATCGTCTCGGAGCGCAGCCCAACGCAACGCTACGCCGTCCAATGCAATCACCCTCTCTCCTTCTATTCCACCACCACCCATCTCTGCCCTCCACGTGCTACGCGTCCGCGCTACCCTTTTCTGCCTCCCAACTCCAACACCACTCACACCAAATACGCCCTCCTCTCCAAAAATGCACCTGCATTTATACCTCCCCGACCACCAAACACCCACCCACTCTTTAACGCCCGAGAAGCGGTCCACTGATCAGCCAATCGGTCCATTTATCTTCTTCCGTTGCTACTTACCCACCGAATAATTTGTACCCATCTGCCAATACCGTGAGAGGTAGCCTGCAAACTGCAGCATAAATGAAGGCACGCACACATGCAACGCCAGCAGGCCAGGAGACCTGTGGCGGCAGGTATAAAATGCACCACCATTAGGTGGCGTCTCACTCTTGCCAGAAGTTGGGCTCCAATTCACGCTTGCATGAGTTGCCTTTGCAATTTATGCTTCTCTGCGTTTATTGTTTCTCCATTTGCTGACGTTCTAATTAATATTTACAATTATTTTTCCCATTACTATCTTTTACATAGAATGTGATAAAATTGGCTTTAAATCAATTCGTTGTATGCCATGTAGTTACATTGGTACGGATAATACCTTGAGTTTAAGAATAACGTATAATTTGCGAACAAAAAGTCGTTGCATTTTGGTATCTGCATCGTTGCCGCCTATCCCAAGCACTTTTCAATCTTAATGCGTCGTTTTGCTAAGTGCGTGGTTGACTTGTCTCTACTTCTCCACCAACTTTTGAATCTCCCTTTTTTGATTGTTTTCGCAGCGGCATCATATCAAGTCTTGCACGCAATCGCAGACAACAGCACTAACTTGACTCATGCTAAGGATAGACTGCATCAATGCAATGCACCGTGTCGACAGTAGAAGAACAGTGTGTGTACTAACCAGCCTTACTCAGTCAGGTAACCTTAGTCTCATAACTGATCCTGTGATTTGATGCATCAACTTCCCCGCGACGACCTGCTTGGGTCCCAAACGCGCTCTCTTGGTAACCATTATATCTCCATAATCATCCGAACCACCTCTTCTTCCAACTCTTCCTCGTTTCACTCCCACTGCGCCAAAGGAGGGAGATCCAGCACCAGAGGTGCGTCGTCCACCAGCATGAGGGGAAGGCATTTCGACCTGCATTGAATGCGTAGGCCACCTAAGGACAAGCAAGTGATAATAGTGAATGACACACATGGTGTAGGCAATTTTCGTGCCATACAGCATAAATTAAGGTGGAAAGTGGAGTAGTTTTGTGCGCATGAATTCAATAGCTCGTGATGAAGCTTATTGTGAGCGACGGGACAACTCATAAGCCTGCTTACATCTACACTAAGCACGCAAGACACTTGAGAGATACAGCCATATTAAAGACGGTCGTATGTCCAAGCATTAATAAGGTTCCTGGTGGTAGTAATCCCATTCGCAGCCCACAATAGGCGATCTCGTGGGCATTCAGCAAATGGAATCATGATGACTAACGCTTATCTTGGCAATTAATTGTACAAGGAACAAAGTTTTCGCAAAAACAGTGAATCCAAACGCACCCAAACATTTATATTTTCCAAGCGCTAGCACACGCTGCGTACCAAGACAGGGGCGCGGTTTATCCCAGAACGAAGCTGCCCAGGCACCGACTGAAAGCTGAGTGGCTCGTGTAAACTTATGAAAGGAAAGTAAGGAAAATAGATTCTGATCTCACTGCTATATGTTTGCACACTTCATCTACGAAAATTCTAATGCAACGAACGATGCTCGTAGCCATCCTAAGACAATATTAAGGGTGTTACTCTGACTTTATATTCTGCATTCCTTTCGGCAGAACGTATGCTGAAACAAAACAATCGCACTAAAGCACGAGGCATGCAAGGATATTCCACCAACTTTTGCGCCTCAAACCTGCAAGAAGCTCAGATTGCAATCCAGAATAAATATTAAATGTTGCGGGATATAGCTTCTCAACGATCAGGCAAAAGAACTATCTAACGCCATTCAAATTTACCCAGCTGAGGCATTATAAGAAGCTTACAATGCAGATGGATCGGAGTAGCAGTGACGTTTACTTTGCTACGGTAGATGAGGTAGAGTGTGGTCTTCGCTATAAAATGGGGGGTACCACCTCATCCTTATCCGTACCCTCTTCATTCCTCCTATTATATCGCCATCCCTTTCTCACATTATCGCATCACATGGGGAACCAAATTTAACAAAATGGGAATGAAGTGACATCAAGTCAACAGTGCTCAGGACTGCGCTGAATTTCTCGCAAACGAACGTTTTGTGCAGTGAAATTCACAGCAAGTGTACATCGCATTTGGCGGGGGCCATAAAGTGTCAGCTGTGGTGCCTGCGACTCTGGAGTAAGTACCTGTTCGGTCCGACTAAATTCTCGGACATGCAAGTACGTTGCCTGCCCCATTTTAGCTGCTACTTTTGGGAGCTGAGGACACTGAGTTTCTTGCAATCACCGGCCAGCGCCTTTATCTCCCATGGAGTGCAACAAGATTCCTAAACATCTTGTAGCTATGCAAAATTACGAGCAGTCACCAGTGGTTGGTTATGGTGACGATCATTTGGCGTGGTTGTGATGTGAACGTTAGGCCGTTATTTTATCTACAGTCCGGCACCTAGTTTGGGATTGTTCAGCTGAATGGTATTTGAAACGTCTGACTCGCCCTCAGAAGCAGGGTGAATAGAGAGATGCCACTTGACTTGTTTGTAATTAAAGGCGCGATTGCTGTTTGCACTCATAAATGGACTCATGGAACGCCGGAAGTTGTGGTCCACAGTGGTTTATTCAACAGCTTTCGCAAAGATTAGTGTTTCAAGAAGCATTCTTGGGACTGTGTTAGTAGAGTTTGGCAGATGAAGCGGTGGCCTCCAGATTGCTCTCAGGAGGGACGTTACTGATGTCGATTTGCGTGCATTGCCAGATCTTGCCATTTGGCCTTGTGAACGACACGCTGATGGTTTGGAGTTTTTGCGAAAGGATTTTGGCTACTGAGTTCGGTCTGTTTTAAGGGATTGAAATATCTTCATAATTTAGACGCTTTGGTAGTTGCATGGGACTGGGATTATGGCGTTTAAGTATCCTGATGCGGCAACATTATTGCCAAGTATCCATGCAGCTGCTCGGAAGGGATGCGGTCGGTTATTGTTCTCAAATTCATTCGATGTGATGGTGAAAAGTGCATTCTGAGATTGGGGTAAGATTTCCACCAGGTGGTAATTTCGGAGGTTGATTGTTCGACCGGTAATGTGGTCTCGCAATTGTCAATTGCAGTTTGACCATTTTGAAGACTGCTTGTGTTAAAATTGTAGCTGCTCTGGGACGTGGACCTACGATCGCCTACGATCGGTGTCATCGCGCTTGCAATGTGAACGCGAACCGGTGTGTAGGGCATATCGAGCTCATCTACTCCTCGGCGCTAGCCATAAGAAGCAGGATGAACGGCGTATGCGGTTACTACTGTTCATCCTATCGTAGCACTCGAGTGCGGACGTTTGACCACCTCAATGAGGTACTTTCACCAGTTGGGACATTTGTCAAGCTGGATGGTGTTTGTCATTCATATGCTGACTTTAACGCATCACTTCAGTCTTCCCCGTAGTATTAGAGTAGCCGCATTCTACTCCGTGTTGTGACCATTGCAGTTAGCTCCACATTTGTTGGAGTTTAAGCGAATAAGTCGCCATGCAACCACGCGCTAGGCTGGAAGACAAGCCGATGACTAAATGAAGACCGCCAGTGCAGTCGCACGCTTCCTCTCCAGCTACACCACTGTGTTTCACGAACTACTTGCTATTGAAAAGAATTGAGTGGCATGCATGAACAAATTGAAGTTACCGACGCATCAGAGAGACACTTTCATGTCGATTCACGAACATGGAAGATTCAAGGTCGAAAGCGATGAACAGGCATATATTTGCTTGAAATAATGGTCGCGATGACACTTGTATGTCTGGATAGACTTATGCATCCCTCCACTGGACGACGATAGCGGCTTCACTTTGAATTGCTCTGCTTCCCTAATCACAGTTAATCAAATGATCACTTTGGATTCGTAAATGTTAGCCTGAAGTATGACGGTAGAGTACTTTTGGATAAGAGTCCTTCGAGTGAATTAAATATAGGCACGAAACATGTGCATACCATCAGTAGCTTTAGCGATACCGTCATGAGCAGGATCAAATCGATGTCAACGACTGTTCTACATCGTTACTTATTCATACTCTAATTCTGCAAATGACGTCGACAAAACTTGGCTATGTCTCCTAATGAGCAGATGTCAATGGACCCACGGCTGGATTTCATCCCACTTCAGCAGTGATTATCAAAATTCATTCATTTAAAACTTCCCTGGATAGATGTTCACATTTATAAAACAATTGTCCCATTCGGCAACCATGGAGTATCATGTTGCAATGCTGACACATAAATCAGTCGAATATAGCACTCGGTCATCCCCCTGTAGCTCCTCCCCTCTTGCGTTGGCGTTGTTACTGGTTGTGTGGCGTCGTCGCTGCTCTCTGCTTTGCGTCCTTCTCTTCGCCTTTCACGGAAAGGAGCATCACTAAAAGTTGCAGTCGATGTCCGACACCCAGCCGGTGCATCAATGGCAAGTGAAGAGTAGGGGTGTGGATAATTCAGCAACTGCTTTGGGGATGCAAATCAGTCACCGCAAATACGCGAAATTCTTACTTTGTAGCAACGGAATGGACATACTGAGGCCATCTCTGGCTTTTCTTACCACTGCTATTGGTTCATTTATTTGCCAAAATTAGTGGGGACAGGCCAAGACGACCGCACATGCATCCTGCCTGCCAGTCAACGGGGCGTCCTTCCTAGGCCAAGGCTGACGAATTTCAGGTGTTGTCGACCTGTCATTACGCAGACACTAGTCTTCTGCATGTGTGTCACCCGCGTCAGGTGCACCATACATCATCGCAAAGCACACGAAGCAGGCACTCTCCGCATCGAATGGACATTCTTCTGGGTTGAGAACAGCTTTCTGTACAGCGCAGCTAGTAGCGAAATTGCACACCTCAGCACTATCAAAAGAGCACCGAAATGGGGTGGTTCTAGTGCGAATCAGAGCATTTACTGATGGGTCGGCGATTGTGTAAAGTGTCTTGTAAACAAGAGTGAAGTGTCTCATGTTGAAAGCGGCTCATTGGCAGTTTCTTTCTGGTTTAATGCCGCAATAAATCCTGTTATAAGTAGCAAAATACTGCAAATAAAGGGCTTCCTTATTCCTAGTTAACATCAAGTGTGTAACCAGGCAGGTTCAGGGCAAATTGGTGAGCAAGATAGATTAGCAATATTAATGAAGCAGCAGTTGAGTCACAGAACCGAAGCGGATCATGGTTAATCAATGCTCGACCTGTGCTTGACGATTCTGCCAAAATATTTAGGACTGTCGTGCGTCTCGCAAGGTTTTGACAAAGGGGAGTTCACGGCAAGGTAAGTCATCCGTAGTGGTAGCCTTATCGGTGGAGTGGCAACATGGCGACTTCAAATGGTACTGCATGCGGATTGGCTTGTCGTGACCTTGAAACCGCATTGCTGCATGGATTCAAGTTAAAGCTGGTTTGCTTTACGTTGCGTCGACCAACAAGAACGTCTTGAGGTCTTTTATTCAATTAGTTTCACGTTTCAATGATGGGATGTCGTCTGGCTCACTGTTGAAGCCTGATTGTAGCTTGTATTTAAATGAAGCAACCTAAGACAATGTATGCATTCTTCAGATGTTAGCCCTTTTGATCGCCTAGAGCAACTCTTCGAGAAATGTTCATTGAAGGTGCGTTGATCTCACACAGATTGTAATAGGATTGTCGGACAGGCATTTTAAGTGAGAAGATTGGGGTTCTTTCCTGTGCACAATAGCATCAAAGAAAGCAGGAGGAAGGGTGGGCACACGAGCAGCACGCATGTGAAGAGGGTGGTAGGCAATGTGGATGGTGTTGTGTAGAAGTGGTGGATGGCGCGTCGCCGTGATAGCTCAGCTGGGAGAGCGTTAGACTGAAGATCTAAATGTCCTCGGTTCGAGCCCAGGTTGCGGCATGCCCTTATTATCATTGGCATGGCGTCCTATGCCCCACACGCCATTACACAGGCCCAATGCGGTGGGAAGTCATCCACAGCAACGACAATGCGAGCGGAGCAAAGGAAGCCACTCGAAGTGCAATAAATGGCACAGTAGCTAAGTGGGCCATAAGCAACCGCACGACGCAGGTGAGACCCAAACTCACGCGGGGAAGCCCCAATGGAGTAGCAGTCTATCGCCTTAACCACTTGGCCACCGCGCCACGCCTCTCGCTCTCCCTTTTTGTCAACCCTCCTGCCCTCCCCACCCACCCTCCGCTTGCCCTCCGCCTCCTCTGCCCACCATCCACTCACCACATCTACTCACCTCAACATTGAGCACATCACAAATTTCCTCCACACTGCAGCACCGTGATCACCCTCATCCCTCATGCTTCACTCTCTCTACCATCCCTCTCCTTCACAACTTCACTCGTGCCCCAACAACACCGTTCCACTGACCACCGCTCCTGCTCCGCCATTTCCCTCTACTGTCAATTTTAACCACTTGGGTAGCTCAGTGGTCTGCGTTTGCAAGAAGCAACAGCACATTTTAGTCCAGTGGTATTCGTATTGAATGCCGCTTACCTCCTTCTCATTGGGCACTAGGCAGCACTGTGGTATGGTGTGGTGCGGTACGGGAGAGTCTCGGCAACAGTGGGTGACACAGCAAGTGGAAGTAGACTTGTGTCCGAAGAAGAGTGGCAAGGGGTGAGACATTGCAGCCACCTAGGTATAGAGCAGGAAGTTTCCATTTTTAGCCAAACTCTGTATTAAGTAGGATTTGGACTAGTATGAAGCCCTTTTCTCTGCCTATATGTGAAAATCCCGTATCAGCAGTCATGCAGGCTGATGACCCGACTTTAAGCCAAAGTGTCCGACGCGGTGGTGGTCTTGATAAGAAGCGTGAGTTAGTGGTGGGTTCGGTTGACAACTCCACACCAATCACCATGCTTTCACGCAGGATGGCTCAGGACCATTTCACAACAAAGTACTTCAATAAATTGAAAACTATTCTAATTCGTTTGTCAGACAAGTCATGTCAACTAAGTGATGCATACGGAAAAAAAGCATTTTGAGACGCAAAATTGGGTGGGACTATTTCAAACGATGATAAATACACCTTGACAAACTATAGGTAAGAGCGCCATATGGAGTGAACTTCTTATCACTAGTTTCTCTTCGAACACCAGGGCCTCTGTAAAATGGAAATGGCAGTGGCTCCTGTCCACAAATCAAATTTACTGACAGGAGGCTAAATGAAGCTCGTTCATCAAAGCTGTATTTGAGGTGGTTGTAAAAACGCTTAAGGCGCCTCTCAGTTTTACACAAAATAATGATGCCGTGGGGTAAACAGTAAATGCCATGCTATTTCATTTCTGCTCACCCTACTTGGGTCTCCTATTAGACGGTTGCTAAAATGTAATTGCATCGCATACCCTGTATCCTCGTCAAAGCCATTTCAAAGTGAGACACCAGTTGCTCTGAAAGGATGCGCAAGTATTCGCCTATCCGTGCATAAGACAAACTCGCTTTTACCACCAGATGGAAATAGTGGGTGAGTGCATTTGCACAAGGCATACTCTTTGTGGATTAAATTTACTGAACAGTCGTCAATTAGCGCGTATCAAAAATTGGGTCCTCATTCATGACATTGTTGAAAAGCCTGAGCACTTAGTCCTTTAAATGGCTGCTTCTATGTGAAACACATACCAATGCCGGTAAACAGACACTATCCTTATCTGTCTGGTGACATGACTATTAGCAGGAAGTACGGAATGCTGGTGGTGGTGTTGGAACCGCTCGCCTACCAAATACCGAGATGATGTTACGCCAATCTGCGCCTCTACTTAGATGGCAGCGACGCGAGATCACCGTGCTTTTGTAAGGAAGTTCTGAGGTAAAGAAATTAAATTTGCGGAAGAGTAATAGCCTTAAGTTTGATAGAACCTATTTCCATAATTAATAAAGCCAGCCTGTCCATCTGCATCGTGGTGGTGGTAGTTGTGCTACAAACCTGATAGCAAACATTAGCAAATCAGTGTTTCTTTGTTTAGGTATCGAATCAGGAATTCGAGTTATGAATGCATGCGTACTTATGCATTCTGAATTGCTTTAAGTTGGGGAAGAAGAATTCTAAATGCTCATCAGTTAGTTATGCAAATAATCGAGCATCTCAGCATTCAAATGAATACACAAATGTGTGATTAGCACTACATACAGCATTAGTGAAGAAAAGTGCAGCGTTCTTATACCTTGAGTGCAATATTTCTCATTCCCACTTTGGCGTTGATGTACTTGGAACGAGTAGGCGAGTTGGCTCATGCCAAATTTTATGGCGCAGTGATTACTAAAGGGACAGAGATATTGCAGAATGCACGCATTCAGGGTACGTATCCTCCTCGAGAGACGATGACATCCATCCAACTCGAAGCCAACACTTTCTGACCGCTTCTCGCCTAGCGAGTGCGTTCAGACAAGCATGCATGCCACTTAGTCAACAAAGCTGATAGATTTAAGCTAGTAAGAACAAAGACGTCACTGAACTAAGCCGCACTCATTGTATCAAAGTGTAACTAAAACACATGCAAAACTATTGGCAGGTAGGAATTTGTCAGTAGGGGGTGCATCTGCCTCACACATCACAGACCGCCCTAAGACAGACAATCTTCACCATTGGTGCTAATTCATAAAAAGTGCTCCAAATGAAGTTGAAGATGCTGCATTGAACACATGCAATCCTAAAGTCCAATTGTTGGTCCAATATCTAGCCGAAGTTGTGATCTATTTTTGACCATTTGTAGCAACTTTAAAAGCAAACTCTACTACTGATGCTCCAGTGATGCACCGTGTTTTGGAAAAAGGATCATAATCGGCTGCGACTGACAGAAAATGCCATATAATGGAATCTGCGACTATTGCTTTGCTAATTTAGCTCAAGTACAAGCACCTTGGATAATTATATGCCACTAAAAAATTGCAATAATTTTAAAGTAGTTTGAACAAGTTCTTACTGGTCTACTTCATAGCTTGCGGTTTCGAGTCTCAGTTGATGCAATGAGAAAGATTATTCTCACTTTCAATTCACTATACCAAAAGACGGCGAGCTTGGGTGGAGTGCCAAGACACCTTTTTAAAGGTACTACTGCAACGCATTGATGCGGTCCAACCAGCTGGACTATAATTGACACTTAAACTATTTTGCAAATAGACAGGTTCGCAGTGCGAAATCCTATGCCGCGATGAAATTAGCTGAAATGCTAAATTCTGCGCAATCATGAGGGTACTCTACCGTCATACTTCAGGCTAACATTTACGAATCCAAAGTGATCATTTGATTAACTGTGATTAGGGAAGCAGAGCAATTCAAAGTGAAGCCGCTATCGTCGTCCAGTGGAGGGATGCATAAGTCTATCCAGACATACAAGTGTCATCGCGACCATTATTTCAAGCAAATATATGCCTGTTCATCGCTTTCGACCTTGAATCTTCCATGTTCGTGAATCGACATGAAAGTGTCTCTCTGATGCGTCGGTAACTTCAATTTGTTCATGCATGCCACTCAATTCTTTTCAATAGCAAGTAGTTCGTGAAACACAGTGGTGTAGCTGGAGAGGAAGCGTGCGACTGCACTGGCGGTCTTCATTTAGTCATCGGCTTGTCTTCCAGCCTAGCGCGTGGTTGCATGGCGACTTATTCGCTTAAACTCCAACAAATGTGGAGCTAACTGCAATGGTCACAACACGGAGTAGAATGCGGCTACTCTAATACTACGGGGAAGACTGAAGTGATGCGTTAAAGTCAGCATATGAATGACAAACACCATCCAGCTTGACAAATGTCCCAACTGGTGAAAGTACCTCATTGAGGTGGTCAAACGTCCGCACTCGAGTGCTACGATAGGATGAACAGTAGTAACCGCATACGCCGTTCATCCTGCTTCTTATGGCTAGCGCCGAGGAGTAGATGAGCTCGATATGCCCTACACACCGGTTCGCGTTCACATTGCAAGCGCGATGACACCGATCGTAGGCGATCGTAGGTCCACGTCCCAGAGCAGCTACAATTTTAACACAAGCAGTCTTCAAAATGGTCAAACTGCAATTGACAATTGCGAGACCACATTACCGGTCGAACAATCAACCTCCGAAATTACCACCTGGTGGAAATCTTACCCCAATCTCAGAATGCACTTTTCACCATCACATCGAATGAATTTGAGAACAATAACCGACCGCATCCCTTCCGAGCAGCTGCATGGATACTTGGCAATAATGTTGCCGCATCAGGATACTTAAACGCCATAATCCCAGTCCCATGCAACTACCAAAGCGTCTAAATTATGAAGATATTTCAATCCCTTAAAACAGACCGAACTCAGTAGCCAAAATCCTTTCGCAAAAACTCCAAACCATCAGCGTGTCGTTCACAAGGCCAAATGGCAAGATCTGGCAATGCACGCAAATCGACATCAGTAACGTCCCTCCTGAGAGCAATCTGGAGGCCACCGCTTCATCTGCCAAACTCTACTAACACAGTCCCAAGAATGCTTCTTGAAACACTAATCTTTGCGAAAGCTGTTGAATAAACCACTGTGGACCACAACTTCCGGCGTTCCATGAGTCCATTTATGAGTGCAAACAGCAATCGCGCCTTTAATTACAAACAAGTCAAGTGGCATCTCTCTATTCACCCTGCTTCTGAGGGCGAGTCAGACGTTTCAAATACCATTCAGCTGAACAATCCCAAACTAGGTGCCGGACTGTAGATAAAATAACGGCCTAACGTTCACATCACAACCACGCCAAATGATCGTCACCATAACCAACCACTGGTGACTGCTCGTAATTTTGCATAGCTACAAGATGTTTAGGAATCTTGTTGCACTCCATGGGAGATAAAGGCGCTGGCCGGTGATTGCAAGAAACTCAGTGTCCTCAGCTCCCAAAAGTAGCAGCTAAAATGGGGCAGGCAACGTACTTGCATGTCCGAGAATTTAGTCGGACCGAACAGGTACTTACTCCAGAGTCGCAGGCACCACAGCTGACACTTTATGGCCCCCGCCAAATGCGATGTACACTTGCTGTGAATTTCACTGCACAAAACGTTCGTTTGCGAGAAATTCAGCGCAGTCCTGAGCACTGTTGACTTGATGTCACTTCATTCCCATTTTGTTAAATTTGGTTCCCCATGTGATGCGATAATGTGAGAAAGGGATGGCGATATAATAGGAGGAATGAAGAGGGTACGGATAAGGATGAGGTGGTACCCCCCATTTTATAGCGAAGACCACACTCTACCTCATCTACCGTAGCAAAGTAAACGTCACTGCTACTCCGATCCATCTGCATTGTAAGCTTCTTATAATGCCTCAGCTGGGTAAATTTGAATGGCGTTAGATAGTTCTTTTGCCTGATCGTTGAGAAGCTATATCCCGCAACATTTAATATTTATTCTGGATTGCAATCTGAGCTTCTTGCAGGTTTGAGGCGCAAAAGTTGGTGGAATATCCTTGCATGCCTCGTGCTTTAGTGCGATTGTTTTGTTTCAGCATACGTTCTGCCGAAAGGAATGCAGAATATAAAGTCAGAGTAACACCCTTAATATTGTCTTAGGATGGCTACGAGCATCGTTCGTTGCATTAGAATTTTCGTAGATGAAGTGTGCAAACATATAGCAGTGAGATCAGAATCTATTTTCCTTACTTTCCTTTCATAAGTTTACACGTGCCACTCGGCTTTCAGTCGGTGCCTGGGCAGCTTCGTTCTGGGATAAACTGCTCCCCTGTCTTGGTACACAGCGTGTAAATGTCTTGGTATGTTCGCATATGCTGTTTCTGCAGAAGCCCTATTCCTTGTACAATTTATTGCCAAGGTAATCGTTAGTCATCATGATTTTATTTGCTGAATGTCCACGAGATCGCCTATTGTGGGCTGCGAATGGGATTACCACCGCCAGGAACTTTATTGATGCATGAACATTCAACCTTCTTTAATATGGCTGCATCTCTCAAATGCCTTGCGTGCTCGATGTAGATATAAGTAGGTTTAGGATTTGTCTCATCGTTCACAACAAGCTTCATCACGAGCTGTTGAATTTTACGCGCACAAAACTACTCCGCTTACCACCTTGATTTACGCTGTATGGCACGGAAATCGCTTACACTACGTGTGTCATTCACTATTATCACTTGCTCGTCCTTAGGTGGCCTACGCATTCAATGCAGGTCCAAATGCCTTCCTTCTTATGCTGGTGGATGACGCACCTCCGGTGCCGGCTCTTCCTCTTTTGGCGCAGTAGGAGTGGAGCGAGGAAGAGGGGAAGGAGGCGGAGGCGGTTTGGGTGATTATGGGGATATAATGGTTACCAAGACAGCGCGTTTGGGACCCAAGCGGGTCGTCACGAGGAAGTTGATGCATCCGATCACAGGATCAGTCATGAGTCTAATGTTACCTAATTGAGTAAGGCTGATTATTACACACACTGTTCTTCCACTGTCGATATGATGCCTCTGCAAAACTAATCGAAAAAGAGAAATTTAAAATTTGGGGGGAGGAGCAGAGGCAAGTCAACCACGTAATTAGCAAAACGACATATTAAAATTGAAAAGTGCTTGGGATAGGCGGCAACAATGCAGAAACTAAAATGCAACGACTTTCCGTTCGCAAATTATACGTTATTCTTAAACCCAAGTGTAATATTCGTACCAATGTAACAACATGGCATACAACGAATTTATTTAAGTTAATTTTATCACATTCTATAACAAAATAATAATGGGAAAATTTGTAAATATTAGTTAGAACGCCAGCAAAAGGAGAAACAATGAACGCGGAGAAGCATAAATTGCAAAGGCAACTCATGCAAGCGTGAATTGGAGCCCAACTTCTGGCAAGAGTGAGACGCCACCTGGTGGTGGTGCATTTTATACCCGCCGCCACAGGTCTGCTGGCCTGCTGGAGTTGCATGTGTGCGTGCCTTCATTCATGCTGCAGTTTGCAGGCTACATCTCACGGTGTTGGTAGATGGGCACGAATGATTCGGTAGGTAAGTAGCAACGGAAGAAGATAAATGGACCGATAGGTTGATAAGTGGACTGCTTTTTGGGCATTAAAGAGTGGGTGGGTGGATGAGTAAGCGAAAAAGGTGGCTGGTGTTCGGAGATGTATGAATGCGAGTGCATTTTTTGGAGAGGAGGGCGTATTTGGTGTGAGTGGTGTTGGCGTTGGGATACTGAATTTGTTTTGGGAACCATTTGAATTATTCACAATTTTGTGAGTAACGAAAAGCAGTTCTTATGTTTGTGCGAGTTCCCTTGACGTGTATTGTATTGGGACATATATATCAGGGTTTTTCGTTAGATACACGGCTGTGAACCACGCAGTAGATTAAAGCTATTATGTTAAATGCTAAAACAACTCTTTAAACCCTTACTTTTGCATTCTTCGTATTTTATTTTGTACGGTGAGGCCTATTGTAGTAGGGGTTATGCAATTTAACCCCCTCTTTGATTTCCTATCGCAGACTGGACGTAAACTTACATTTTCTTTTTTTCTTAAGCAATAGAAGCTAAGACATTTTGGATCATCGACTAATGGCAAAGCATGTTAATGCTGGACCTCTACAATTGTGTCGCCACAGGAAGACGAATATGCTTTGAGAGGTCCAATGCGCTTCCACATCTTCGAAATTCCTCAGGAAGTGATGAGAAAAATTAGAATTTTGGTCAGGGCGTTTTCCTAGACAAGAGTTTTGTAGACTAAACTACGGCAAAATAAGATAAAGCCGAGCGAGAGGTAAGAGGCGGTGATTGCATTTAAGGAGGTCAGTTTACAGAGTCTATCCAATAGGATGCCAGCCGACTCGGAGAAGACAAACGCTGATCTAGACGAGAAGGACGAATCGTTTGCCTTATGTGACTTAGTGTTACCAGAAGTAAGAAGGGCTTCGCAAAGAAGTGTGGGAAGACCAAAGCACTGCCATAATCCAAAAGGCGTCGGATAGAGGCGTCACAGAATGTGATAGATAAGCGTAAAAAGCGCTGCGAAGCCTGCAAAGAAATAGTTCTTAACGCCGCACTGACTTCAAGGTGTGTTCAAATTAATTCACACCATTGCAACCGTAGGTATAGTTGCACTTTTCTGTTTAAATTTTTTCTCCCTCAAAGTTCTGTATGGCAATGGTGGCTTTGCGTGCCTCTCCGTGAACATTCGCAAACCCCAAGTGATATCTTAACTGTAATTTTGAAAAGCCCTCAGGTGGCAGACAACAAGCACCAACAATTTATGTTCGGACTGCTGCAAGATTGCTCAATGGGATTAGTAAGCCAATGCATAATCCTTGCAAGCATCTTAGTTTGTCGACACAAAATATAATTCTGTAGTAGAGCATCAACGAAGGCAGTGTTCAAGGACTTCTGAGTTGCTGAACAACCACAACTTATGCGAATAAATTCGTATTCATGGCGTTTGCCAAAGAATAAGGTAAAACACGCTTGAAAGTGCATTATATTTGTGTTACCCAGCACTAATGGTTAAATATTAGCCACGGAGCTTTCGTAAGAAGGATGATAGTGGAAAAAGAGTACTCAAGTGCTGTAAGAATGCATTATTAGCAAAGTTCATAATTTACAAGATCACTGGAAAGATATTCCTGTGTTCATAATTTCGGCTATTTGAGCTATTGGCTGCTGACTGTTTAAAAGCAATTTGACAGATGGGTGTGTCTTCGTAGCCCAGGACTAATTTGGAAGCCAAAATAGGATCAGCAAGTACTCTAGTGCTGGTCTCTGATTCCGGTACAGACGTTGCTTCCCCCCTTCAACGATGACTTAAATGGGATAGTAATTGCATTCCTCATTACCACAGAGGGGCTCTTTGAAACATGGCCAAAAGTTAAGTGCATCTCTCTGTTTGATGCAGCTGCAGGATGGTTTTAGGATTAAATAGCTTAAGACTTTGACGCTGTCGAGCCAATACATTGTGCAGCATAGTTGGAATACGGTGTTGATAAGAAATTTCTCAGCCTAATGGGAGGTTGTTTTGACAAGAACACAAGGTAAGAAGAAGACGTCCGCCATTCCTTGCCATTTCCCGTAGTCAGCTGCCCTCAATAACGAGTGAATATACGAGCTGTTGGGTGGTATAATTATCGCTTAGGATAATGTGATTTTAAGCATCATAGCGGAGCCAGCATTAAATAGACCGACCGAGTGTTTGACTGCCACACTCACTGTCGTTCAGCCTGCAAACGTAAATGAGATAACGGTTCCCTTGAGGTCTAACGCAAGCAGGATTGCTGACCAGCTGATGTGCTAGAGACCGGTTAAGAAAAGTATGTGCGTCCGACCGTCTTGAGTGCGGAAGGTACAGGAGTGAGTGAGGAAGTCGTGGCACCCACAACTTCGATTTGTTCCATATCCTACAAGCGATTACACGTCATGTCAGTTGACTTATGGCAGGTTAAATTTTTATAGCACAAGGATCTTGCGCATCGTCTCGAGCAGACTTGAGTGCAGACGAAAGTAGATTTAACGGTCTACCATTACGTGCAGTTACAGGAATTACGCGAGGTGCTAATAAAGTATGTAAGAGTTAGGTGGGGTAAGTGAAGAGGGTGTTGGAGGTGACAAACTTGCATGTGAATGTGAGAGCTGAAAATCGAGGAACTAAATGAGGAAGGGGGAGGAAGAAAGGAAAAAGTAAAAAGTTTCGATGCTCATATTCATTTCTCTGGACTGCTCCCATTCTGGCAAGTTGGGAAACAAATGCCATAGTGTAGACGATCGCATCGCTCCTTTTTGGCATTTTCATTTGACGATTTGCGATAATCGCACTTTGCAACTACAACCACTTCTCGCGTTGTGGTCAGTGGATCAGTGACGTGTAATCACCCTAGGGAGAAAATTGCATAGCCATTCGTCTGCAGAAAAAAGCGGCTTGGATTTGTGCTTACCACCTTCTACTGGTGTCGTTTTGCTTAAAACGAATTGAACAAACCCCAGCTAGCTTGAATGATCTTCTCTTATTGATTTAGACTTAAATGTTTCCTTTTTTAGAAAGGTCTACACCGACTGCTTCACTGTCTAAATACAGAGCGGATTTGTCTAGATGTAATATGAGCTAGTTCAGACGAGTTTTGCACTAGTTTGTCTAGCATAAATTCTTATGCTAATCGCTTCATTTCGCGCATCCCGCCGTCAACGGGGTTTACGCTAAATTTATTATCAAAAACAATAGTCGTTTATGACAAAGATATCCTTGGTGTTGTATTTCCTAGCAAATCAGTTTCACCAATCAAAAGAAGGAAGCAGTAAAATGATAAGCATAGTGCTGGTAGAAACGCACACAACACGATGAGTAGATTCCAATTTAACGATGCCATTAGAATGCTGGTGCATAAATAATGCTTTTTATTGTGATCTCTTTTGCACTCTTCATTTATATATCGACATCACCTTCCCATTTACACTACACGGCAACCCTGGCGTTGGATTTTCTGGTTGATTGTTTTCACCATTACTGCATTTTTGATCACAATAATTGTCTTATTCGACATTTAGGGAAAAAACATACGGATCTGGTGAAAATTTACCACAGCCTAATACATAAACTGCAACGAATTCGCAGACTACGACAAAGTAAAAATCAGTCGCTCTTCCATGAGTGGGCAATCAACAAGATCACATCAACGACTCATAAAGTGCTGGATGCGCAATGCGTGTTACGCTGATATTAGCATGCGGATGAGTTTACCTTACCAGGGCAGTGTTGTATTGTCATCAGACACGTCGCATTGTCAGACCTACCATCAAGTAATCAGCCATGTTTAATTGCACGGGAGCAGTAGTATGTTTTGAAGTCATAAAATGCTAATGATGAGCGGTAACACAGCTGCGTACTACAAGATTTGACTTGACAGCTAAACAGCATGCTGCTAGCTATAAGAATAGCGCATTGGGCTGCACTCAAATCCTGACCATAGCAAAGTCCTGGTAAACTATTCATTACTTTCAAGTTGGTCAGTCGCTTTGGAAACCTGCACCTTCAGAATCGTCGTCAAAACAGGCGGAAGTTTCAGTATTGGTGCAGCTTTTGACCTTTGATGTTGCAGTAGTTACTGTCTGGTACTACTGCGCCCGGCCATATAGCTGTAGCGATTACAATTGATGCAATGTTTCGCGAGATGGCGCTCTGCTAGTATTTGAGTTCGTACACCAGCCACGTAGAAGGCTGTCTTTGTTGTCACGAATAAATACAAAAGGCTGCGTGTCCAGCCTTACGCAGCTACCTGTCCCCTTCGACGATGCAGGGCATCGTAATCGACAAATTTGCATTAGTCTTCAACAAACTAAGGATTTATTTTGGAGTAGCATCACTGCTTGTTCCCAGTTCATTATGGCAAGTAGTAATAGCTTTTTGCCCTAGTCTAACTCACGTTATCCGCACGTCAAGAAGTAAGTTTTGTGAACGAAGAGAGAGGACATAATGAAGGCGGAGCTTATATTCTCACACATCACTGAGAACAGAGGGCATTAGAGCTGTTTCAGGCAAAAAAAGAAGCAATTGCTGAGATTGCTTGCTGTTAAAATGGTGAAACTGATCTTGAGTACTTTTTTGTGTTCATTCGGTTGCAGCCTCTACCGCAAGGGATGATTTGAATACCTCTTCATCCGACTCTCAACCAGATATTAAGCTGCGCTTTTATAATGCGTATTGCATTAAAATATTTACTGTTTAAGGATGTTTAGCTTTCAAACGTGATTTTTTGGTTAATTTTGGGCTGTTTATTTTGCGTTTGTGGACTTCATTGCATTTCGTTGGCTCGCTACGTGTCATTTACGCCCAGCTATCTGCCTTTTATCTATCTGATCCATATTCATCATCTGTTTATCTTCGGTTCACTTTTCTCTCTTCCCACGGAGGAAGAGCTCGACTCGACGAAGGTAGTGGTCGACTCTGCATTTGTTGAACTGTTCTGACAATGCCACTTTTAATCTATTGCTGCAATACCATCGGCACTGACACTTCTGCCTCCTTACCTCTTCGCAGCGTTGCCCTCAGTGCGCGCGCGAGTGACATTTCTCCCCTGAAGGAGCACAACGGTCCTATCCCTGATCGCATTTCTTATCGTGGGTCTATTAGCAAATTTGCTGTCCTAATTGTGACTGTCCCCACTGACTCGCGATTTCTGTGTGCTTTTTTAGATGGCATACATCTAGAAAGCCGCCGCTGCGTTGCTTGTCAGGGTTGCTACCGAGGTACTAGTATTCTTTACTGCAAGCTAAACCAAGGGCACTACAGTTAATGTTTTAACTGTTATTGCCATCTCCTCAGCATCTGTCGATAGGATTACCAATTTGTTAATACCATTCGCCTGTATGAGGAAGCGGATTGGCGGGATGGAAGCTTGCGCAAAGTTATTCGGTGTTAGTAAAAATGGTCTGGCTTTGGTCACTTCTTTACAACCAGAGGCACTGTCACCAACTAATGAACACTGTCTTCATCAAGTGCATAATAAGGACCGATGGCTGCTTTGTAAACTAAGCTACTTCAACTTAATTAGCACGGGAATAAAAACCAAGATATCTATGCTTTCTTGATCTGGAAGCTCCTGATAATTGTGCTCAAGAAAAAAATGCGAAGAAAACTACGCATTATTTGAGAACCCTTTCATATGCTGCATGCTATGGCGACCCGATCTTCGCCGCCTCATCCTCTCGCTTCTGCATCTGGTATTTGATTAAACTGATCCAGACGCAATGTAGACAACTAGAAGGGTCAGATTGGCCTGGTCACACTTTGCTGACCCCGGTTTATCTGTTTGTCAACCACAGTGCCCTCATGCATGATTTGGTCAACTTCATTGTATGTGCGTTTGGAAGGTGTTCCTTTCCATGCCCTGCGTAATTTGTGGTTTCTAATGCATGATGAACAAAATATGGGTTATGCTTTTCTCATAGACAGGCCGCATGATCAATGGATACGTATTTGCAATGCTTTGTCTCATTTTCTTATTAAATGTTTTCGTTACCGATGCTTTGCAGCTCCTACTCAATCCGATGGCCAACTCAACTTTAATTTTCACAAATCAGTCTAATCCCACTTGAGGGTGACTGACGTTATCCAAGTTAAGCGACCTCGCAATTAATTTCAGTCCGACAAATGTCACGAATACGATTTCAAAATTGATGGCATAACATGGTGTTCAACGGTGACACCTAAGTATTGTCCATGGTCTTTTAAATTAGTCTTATTTATAAGTCCTCGATTTCCTTTATTGCGTTATCCATACCATCAAATCATATTCCAGCCGTTGTTCCTTTGCACTATCAAAGACATGCGACCTATTAGGAGCTGCCGATTCGCGTTTCGCCCTTCACGAAATCGATCGCTGACATCAAATATCTAGTGCACTAACCCATAGTACTGACTAACCAACACACCAGATGAGGCTGTAGCATTAATTTGAACTAGCCACAGAAAGCCGCGTATAGAATGAATTGTATGCAGACTTTTATCGAAACCATTTTTTATGAAACGATTAATCCAACAATTAATCAAGTATACTCGTATGTCATGCCCGATGAGCATAGGCAAAAAACTATAACGCGCCTAATAGAGTTTTTAAAGGCTTAGCATTAAATTTTTGAAACTCATATCAAATCGTCAAACTATTTTTTTAGATTTCTGTGCATTAAGATAACAATCCGAGCTTTGAGAGTTTTCTGTACTTAAACACCAGCGATTAGGTCAAAGAGTAGCAACATAAAATATGCAATCTTTGCAAATCAAACTTGCTGAAAATTAAATTGGGGATTTTGCTTTTTACTGCAAGCTAATATTTACTAGAACTCAATATGAAAGATGGCAGGCTTAGGCTGCATTTGCATGTGTGGTCTGTTAGCGCTTGAGGATTCGTGGCCGGCAGAGGTGAGTGTGTATTTGTCATTAGTGGTTATTGAATGAGGCCTCGTTTCCTTCCCTCTTGTGGGTACTAAGTATCATATCTGTCCCTGTGTTCCTAGCAGAATGTTGTAGACTGGACTTGGTAGCAGCGCATTTTCTTTTGTGTCTAAATGAATATTATGATGCATACTTCCAAATAAGTGGTGGAATTAGCACAGTAGGTAGTCGATTTCGTTAGTTTGGAATTTATGTGTCGTTTTGAGAACTAATGTGTGCTATCAATCACCTTTTCTGCTACCTTAATATGCTAATTTAATCCAAATGATTACTTGTGCTGCTATTCTATTTATTTGTTCATCGAATATAAGTCCCAACTGTAATGATCTTGAGCATTCCCGTCGAGTATTGCTGGATTCAAGAAATGATTTAAGTGCCACGAGGTATGGTGGAGGTGGCTGATTTTCTAGACTAAGATAATATGCTCACAAGCAGGGAATTTTTACTGCCACCACGAAGTTCAAAGCGTGAATATGCCATTTCAGGTTACCTTGATCAAGATATTGTGCTGAACAAGGGAGGTAGGTCAATAATTTTTCATGGATGAATGTTTAGAGTAGATGGAGTGAATGTTTAACACCTTGTTACAAGGTGCTGGGGATTGTTGTAGTTCTATGATGTTGTTTAATTTTAGACAACAGGCAAATGTGCTTTGGATTTGTTTCCATTACTCTTCAGTAGATTGAACAAGTTGCCTATTTAAGGAAGGCAAACATCCACGCTCATGTCACTATATTATAATATGCACCGTCTTCTTTTATTAGAATAAGATCATCATATTTAATTTGGGTTGCATGGCTTTGGATGACTGTGTGGGTGTAAGGACTGCACTGTCGATCCTGGTCCACACTTAGTGGGGTAAGAAATCCCGCCTTAGAGAAAAGGCTTTGCTTGTTCTGTATCAAATGAGTTATTGATCCTCGTTGACGACGTTAAACAGAATTCGTACCATTCACCGTACCAAAGTGCGTAAGTAAAAAGGTGATTCCCTGCTTAGTCTGCAACTGCATCAGCTTTGCGAGAATTCTTATTGGCGCCGTTCACAATTTACTCTACATCATCTATCTTGCATTTTCGTAGTGTGCATCAAGGACTTTGCACAATGATGGTCTTTTACAACCAAACTTGTAAGAACTTAGTAGATATAGGAGGCCAGAGGAACGAGAACCCGATAAATGCTGTTTTGCTTAGTTCTTGATTAAGCATGGTAAAGTGGGGGTGAGTAAGGAGATCCAAATGGAACAAACGTCTGGTCTATTGGACGAGTTGTTCTTATCTCCGCCACGCCAATTGTCGACCTCACTTGTTGGTGGCTTTTACCAGGCAATGAATCGAGTTCATATTAAGGCGGATGATGAGGCCGAACTAGATTTCGTTGGCCTGAGTGGACCCAGATGTTCGCTTACAAATGTACCTTGAACATCACTCATGTTCGCTCGGATCGCTATGACACGATGAAACCGTTAAAGACAGGATGTTTAGATTAACCATCCCCGAATGACCAATCATCTTTAAGCGACTGATTTGTTGGCAGTATATTTCAGCTCAGCATTTATGTCAATACACTGACTGCTACTTTCAACTTGGTCAGTTGAAGATCGCACTTCCGTTCTAAATAATTCGCATCTGCTGCTTTGTATCCCTTTTTACAAATTTACGCCTGGATTAACAAAGATGACCGCCCAAAAAATTGGATCAGAATGCAAATTTTTGGAGGCTTTTCAGGGGCTATCGGTGACAGAGGATGCTCATTTTGCATCAGCATCAAGAGTGGCCCCAAAGTTTCCACCACAACGACCGGAAAATCAGCCTAAAAGAGGAATAATTTTGCTAAAGACAGCGATGATGATGATGGCGGTGAAAACATAATCGAAATTCCTCTTTATATGGGTGTTCTGCGTCCAACATCATCAATAAACTTCTCCCATCTTGCAGTCCCAATCGTACTACCAGTACCAATCTGCACGGCTAGAAACCAAAACGCACATCCAACAATGTACGAGCAGTCACCCACCAACACGCGAATCGGGACATTAAAAAGCGTACGGTTCCTAAGCCACGTAAAATTAACAAAGGCCTCCTCGACTCCTACTCTATAAGGAAGAAAATCTGAGCAAATCTTAGAGTAGGAAAGGCTGTCAAATTTCTGATGTAGCGCCTTCGATGACGTCAAATGCTATTCGCGATCTCACCGTACGTGCATGCAAATGCGGGCACATTGCAGCCTACTTAAACACGCAAATGCCCATGGCTGACAGCATTCGAATCGCAGATTCTCACAACCCGCGCAAACTCTATCCAGCGGCATCCTTCACAGACACTGCAAAACGCCTTTATACGAGTTATTTAAATTAGTTTGAAGTTAAAGATTTGAGTTGACTATAAAGTAAGGCGTCCCGTAAATGTTTAACACGACTTCATTAACTTTCTATTCCTTGTGATTGTTCTTGGGACGGGAGCATTATCTTGAGTCATATTTATCGTACCTGGTAGAATAAATCAGCAGTCATTTTACAAGGAAGACTTAAAGGATTTTGGGGTGGGGATATCGGCTTGTATTTTGGATAAGTCCTTTTTTGCAGTAGACAGTGGTTCGGAACCCCAATTTTGTCTGATTGAAGGCACACGCAGGTGTCTCAGTGTGCACTTTAACATTTTCTTCATGCCTTTAATCAGATGCAGCACATGTCCTGAGGCACGGTTGATTGCCACTTCCAAGTTTAATAAAGAGAAATCGGAGTCGACTCTCATTATTCATCCCATGAGCATCTTGGATGGTAAAGCACCGATTGATGCATAGACCCTAGGCGGGAAAGCACATCTTTGACTCAGATCTCAACATTCAGGCGAAACGCACGAGTAGCTCGTCCTATTCTTAATCTTCTTTCAGTTTGTCCTCTGTTCACTTGTTCCAGCACACTTTGTTTTTCAAATCTCGGTTGTATTGTGGCTAAGCTGGGTCATACGCAACCGAATGGCGCAATTGCATTCTCTTTAGTTAAAGTATGCCCCTTCGGTTATAAGTTACGAACTCTTTTGTGACCGATTCAATAATATGCCCACAATATGGATTTGGTATTAGGCACAGTCTTTTGCCGCACTTAAATCTGTCTGAAATTTACTCTTTCATTCTTCTTTTGCCCTTTGGAGGCAGACAAATCCTATATAAATTCATCTAAAGCAAATAAATTTAATTACATTTCAACTTCACCACCTCCGCCTCTATCTCTAAAATACCTCCGCATACAAGTGTCCTGATCAGAAGCGGATGCAAGATGACAGTAACTGACTGTAGCGTCAAATGCTAGCCAGGAAAGGCAACCACAAATTGCGGGAGTGACATCCCTAAAGCGCTTTTGTGTGTTTGTGCCGAATAGTGAATATAGCGTATTTAAGCTCGTTCAGACATTTGGCAATTAAAACGACATTTGAGAGACATTTACTGGGTCGCCACAAACAGATTTATGTTAGATTGAATTTACGTTTCTCTATTTTTAGCTTAATTATGGCAGGATATAACTCCTTATTCCCTGTAACATGTTTGCATTTAAAAAGCACATCAAGGTGCCCCAGATGCTGCTCAGTTGCAGAACTGTGCATTTAGACCTTTTGGAAATTTTTTTCTGGTAGAGCTGCTGCCGTGGTAGACATGGCCAGTAGTTAGTAAATAGCAGTCAACAGTGGTTGTCTTGTGAGTCTTTCTTCGTTTCGCAGTTCGAAACGGGAGAAATGCGTTAAATCCCTTGCATAATGCATTCGGTGAAACTACAAATGACAGTTACATTAATCTTCAAAAAGCGATCATCTGTTTTGAAATAACACTACTGTATGCTCAATTTTTTGGCCGAAAAAATGAAAGTCGCCAAAATTTGTAATTGGTAGCAAGCGATTTTGAAATACCCTCCTTAGAATAATTCGTCTCCTAGAGGCTGCATGCAGCCAAATAACATGGCAATATTTCATTCACTCTTCGACGACTTGACTGACGAATGAGCCAAACTTTTATAGGAAAATGGCATCCGAGGAACGGTTTCCATCGGGCCATGTAGTTACCCATTAGTAGTAAACAGGCATTGGCTTGGATGTCATTGCTGCATTAAGTGTTTACTATGCATAAGGGGTCTCCAGATCTTATTTTAGTTCATCGCATTTGTAACGGGTAGACAATGATAAATCAGGTGATCATGGCGATTGCGTGACTTTGTAGCAATGCTTTGACGCCCCTCTGACGCCAATTATTAGTCTCCGCACCTTGGTCACACAACTAATCCACGCTGGCTTACTCTGATAATGACAGGCGTCAGAAACCTTTACATGAGTTTTTCTTATGCTTTGTTTTTCTGTTTGTGCATATGTTCTACTTTCATCACATTTGATTCAGCCTGTCGTCATGCTACTAGCGATCGCATGTATTGCCAACAATTTAGGCACAGATTTGATTGCAACTTAAAATTACTGATTTGTCGCCTTAAAGGGCTTAAAAATGAATGACTACCTTGACGTCCCGAATCTGGTTAATTTCTGCTCGGCTAATCCAGGATGGGGTGGATCCTTTCCACATGTCAATTCTCCACTCTTATAATGCAACACATTTATAAGGGGACCCAAATGGACAAACGTCTCTACCAGTTACTTTACGCACAACCTTCGGACTTCCATCCGAAACGCTCTCAAAGCTTTTCGATGCAATGATAAGCGATTCGATTCCTATGGACGCTTACAATTCATAATTAAGTCAAATCGGTTGTAAGGAATTATGTATTTCGGTTATTTTCACAGCTCCATCCCCATGCGAAGTAACATGAGGAACATATGTAACAATTTAAAGTAACGAAGGTTTTATTTGTCAATAGGTCTTCAGCGAATAGGAGGTCATTTTACCCGCAACCTGCTTGCCTGAGGGTGTATTTTTGTACTAAAGAATGTGTGAATTATGTTATCAGTCAAATTTGACACTTAAAGAAACGTTGCAGGCGGCACAATTATGAATGCCGAATTCATTTGGGTGGATCCATTGCACTTCCATCTCATAATCTCTCGCACCCTGTCAGATATTAATTATTGCAGCTATTTTCAACACCTTTGCATACCTAAGTTCATTTCGAAGGGCATCCTTCGTTTTACTAGATGCGAAGTTTCAACTTTATTTCAATATGTCCCATTTCATGTCACTCAATCGTTTGCATATCCGGGTGCAAACAACAATTACACAATCACCGCATGAGCTCACATGTCTCGGACGTGGCTACTGTGACTCATCTACGAGTAAGCTAATCTTACTTCACACAATCCTTGCTGTGATGTGCTTTAGGCCTGGTTCCTTCAACCCGGTTAGGAATAACGACCCCAAAATGCGGAAATAAACCCCATAAGTGCTAAAATTTGATGCGCTGTATATTTTTTGGACCATGTACTATGTGGTTTGGATGGACCATGGTTGAGTGAAGGATTCGTGGAAGAGAAGAGTTATACAATCTCATCTGTCAGGGTTATAAGACTGATGTTTCTATTTTAACCCCAGTCTTCAGGCCTTTGGATTGAGTGCAATAATCACGTAGGAATGAAACATGGTTATTAAGGCTGTGCTCATTCAGACTACGCCTTATCCTCAGTTGCTGATGTCATTCTTTTCACCAAAGGATCCGTAATCACTCACTGCCTATTAGTTAAAATGTGCATTCAGACAGGCAATGTAAGTGTTGTGACTTCCTAAAAATGTTCAGAATAAGAATGCTTTAGAGCCATAAATGCACGGCTTGGACCTTATGATAACTGGAAGTTCTAAATGTCAGCTTCCTTATGCACCTAATGTTTGCAGAGAAGCAAAATGGCATTAAATAAGCTACCCACACATTCGCTAGAGCGGACAGCTGCAAAGGAAACATGACATGGTAGAGCCGAGACGATGAGGTAGGCAAAACTCACCTAGTTCAAAACTGCTTTAACCTCCGAGCTACGGACACAGCTATACATAATTCTCCTAGTGCTTTTTTGTCCACCACTGCATTACGCAACTCCACTGATCACACTTTAACTGTCGCGAAGCATAGCATCTGGCCGGAGTAGAGAGGTTGACAACAGGAGTGAATAAAGTGAGTAGGAGAAACAAAGTGGGGGACGTGAGAAGTGAGTACGATGGTGAAGGAGTGAGAAGGAGTTGCTAGTGGGAGAGTGAAGGGGAAAAGGGACTAGATGGTCGGTGTTAGTGATGCATATCAGTAGGGTAGGACGTCGACCTAATAACGTGGATGTCGAGGAATCTAGCCTCTCGCCAGGCATGGTGACAATTCATCTCCCAATTTTGGTCAGATTTACTGCTCCCCCCTCTAGCGTTAGAGTAGGCAGCACGGTCATCCCTTTTGCTGCAATTCGTTATTAGACCGACATGGTGATACTGCAAGCGGCAGGGAGACAAAAGATTAGATGGCTCCGGCGGGACTCCAAAATGCAGTTAGCTGGTCCGCAGTTAGACTATCTATCCAGTAGGCCACGTAGTCAGCTGTCATTTCGCATCACATCACAGACAATGCATTTTGACAAAGATGTATAAACCGCTTCGTTCCTCTTGTCCATGGATTTTGCGCTAACTCATAAAACCGCGATTCGTGATTAGTAAATAACTGCGACATGACTGAACTACCCATCAGATAACAGTGTCACGACCTTGAAATTTGGACTCCTAATAAAGGTAACATTAGACACAGCTTCAATGGACCCCACTTCTTTTGCTAACTAAGGATAGACTTTAGGTCGCAGTTACGACAAAATTAGGTCAAAGCACCCTTTTCAGCATCGTAAGTACAGCGTTTCCTTTATTAAATGGCGCAGTTGGAAGCATTTTAAACATCATGACGAAGTCTGCACCTCAGCAGGTTAAAGCAGAACTGCCTTGTATGGCTAGCTTCTTGTTGTTGAAAGGAAGGTAATAGCTTTCGCTTGATTTATCGGAGGATATCATCTTCTTGAGGAGGGCTCTTAATCAATTTTACGCTGTCTGTGGAACTCTATGTAAACACTAGCACTTTTACTGAATGACGGAAATTTACGTAATAGGATAAAACGCATAAATCGAATAATCAGACTTGGCAGAACAAGATTTTTGGCGTCTACTTGACTCATGTTTACCTTCGCAACAAAAGAATGTGCAATTGCAGGGAGATCGCCGGAGATAGCTGGGTAGAGACTTAGGAAAACAGAATCTAATCTCTAAAAATAAAAGGAAAACCTTTACAGGTTGTCCATTTTAGTGTTTCAAGCGCATAAGCTAAGGAATGAAGCGATTGAATCGTAAAAAGCTTAACCAGGCCTTTATTCATGTAAGGAACGCACAGTTGAAGGTCGCTGAAAAAGTCGAAAACTACCCCAATTCCAGTCTATTTCATTTGGTCAAATTTTAGATCAACGGTGTGATGACCACGCTATTGCATTCACGCTGATGAAGCTAGAAAAGTCTACCAAGCGCTAATGGACGAAATCTCTCCCTTAGATACTTAAATGCCGAATAGTAATCGTACGAAGGAGTGGAATCTGTCGGCAGGTCCTAATAAATTCGGTTGGTTTAAACTCGCTAACCAATATAGCGACATATTAGCTTCGTCCAACTAAGTGCATAGATACTTTCGCTGAGTTGACCTCATTGAAACTCGTTAGCCGATTTTAACTCACCTTTGCAGTGGTGATGGAATCTTTTAGATGTCAGCTTGAATGCTTTATTTAGACGTGAGCCAACAAGTGAACGCAGATCTCTTTGCAGGGTAGTTTTCATCGGTTTTTGATGTGAGAAAAGCAAACTCTGGTTTTTGCTCTGAGTTCAGTGATCTGTGATTAAACCATGGCTTCCTAATTCTAAGAGCATGAATGCCAGGGACGGGATGACTAATCCCGTGTCGTTTGCAATTGGGTCTGCTGCATGTATGACAGGCACAGGCCAGTGAATGTGGACTGACTCTTTCAGATAATTTCATCAACTGCCTTTATTGCTTCAATTATTCACGTGCCGACGTACATGTGCTCTGTTTGCTCACTTTCGAACATTCGCATCTGCAAAATGAGGATAGTTTTAAAAGGGCATAACTCACTATACTGTGCTTAAGCCACGGCGAATTATGACTTAGCTGGCTTCGTTTTGTCAACCTATGTGGTCAATATTTTGAGGCCACCAAAATGCTGTCTAGGCTGCATTTTTACTATGTTGTCCAGTTATGTTTTGGATGCTTGACTGATGGAACAACTAAATGTAGATGCGTTGCATAGCACATATGGGGTGTAATGGACATTTTGGGATCATCACAGTTTGCACATGCCTCACAGTTCGTGAGCGTAGGACTCTTATATTTTGCTAAAGCACCAGTGACCAATTCCTAAGCCGTTTGAGGAGATAGGCTATTTTGTCGGGCAGTTTATCAAGCGAGACAGTATTTGCGAATCCGCTCGAGTTCTAACATACGATGAAATGCCTTGAGCGGCAAAGAGTAAATAGCTGAAAGGTTGCAAAGACAATCGCTTGTGTATTTGTCAGAGCTATTCGAAGGAAGGTAGACGCATAAAATTTGGTCGGGGAGTGGCACGGCATGTCTAAATATGGTGATAGTAGAAGGTGGAGAGAAGAATTCGTAAAATTAAACGAACTAATGTCATCGTATTTGTTTGAAATGAAGATAAAGGAGAGGTGGAAGTACGCGACAGTGCGTCATCGACTCTAGGATGAAAGGAAGAGAGATAGCGACCAAACGGGAGATATATTTGTCGAAAAAACTATTTATTATTCGTCCTCAGCCTAGTATTTTACCTTGCCATAGCTGCCACTCTTGATTAAAGCCATCTCACTGCAATGGCATTTTACTGAGCTGGAAGGGGTAGTACTATGATGTCGACACGGCATTCATTTAACTCGGCCATACATTCAGAGAAACCGTCAATACTGCTGAGCTACGTTTCTGCAAGATTATTTTCCTTTGTGTTTAGTCAATGAAAGGCCAAAAATAAGTGCATCGATTTTGCATGGGCTCTTCCCATCCATAGCTAGGTTCGTGGCCCCAAAAGAGTAAAAAGAGAGGAGAGACAATGAGGAGATGGCAGTGATATGGATTTCATCTGCACTCACTTCTCATAGGCAACAGGTGACATGTTAGATAAATCTGGGGCAGAGCGGCCGTAAATCCAGATTTCTCTTTTAGGCTGTCAAAGCATTGTATAGCCAGGCATCTGCTACTGAAGTTCCTTAGGTAAACTTGCATTGCAAATTGCTTTAATCAATTTTTCGATACCCAACTTTTTCAGATAGACCAAGGTTTCTACCCAGATAATCAAAAGAGTGGCTTAGGAGTGATGCCTTTACAAGAGAGAAGACTGGAAATGGTGGGTGCAATGGCTATTAATAAGGATCCCACTGAAATAAACAGAGTTTGCGAGAATAGTGGAAGTGAGAAGAATGAGATGAAGATCAGAAGGTGCTGCATTAGAAGCATGCCTCTTGCCATTATCATCGACTTCACCGTTGACACCTGTGGGAGTGAAGCAGCGGCACATGTAGCAAGTGGCGCGGTATTCTGTCTTGTTCTGCCTGATTTCTAAAGAGGATTAATGCGTAATGTAAAGTCAATTGAGAATGGAAGGCTTCACAGGTCAATGGTTTTCCGATTAAGTGGGTGGAGTTGATCAACTTCTAAAGTCGTGAATCACACCGCACCTCCGCGAGAACAAGTATTACTCCTCATGAGACCATGCTGTTTAATCAAAAACATTTTGAATAGCGTGACGCGGCGCTTACTTTCACTTTCACACGCGTGGTGACTCTGTAGTTGATGTATTTGAGGACACAGTGATATGAGGTCATTTTGCGTCTGTGTCGTTCCAAACATTCATTACGTCAATAACCAGGGTCGGCTCGTGTGTAACCAGCATCTCCTTGCATTGTGCGACCTTAGGAGCCCTTTCTCGGCCGACATTGTTTGATTAGTTGACAAAATCATGCGTGTTAATGGGCAGTCGTGAGCGGAGGCACCCTCAACCATTACTCTGTTATGCCATTACAAAGTCTGCACAGCTTCGATTGAATTTGATTGCAACGGACTTTCAAATGTAGAGGACTCAACATTATACAACACGCAACAGACCTATAGCATGTCCTATAACCGATAAAGAAGATCATCCTGCTAACTCAGATTCGTCAAATCATCCTGGGCTGTGTTTTGTGGTAAGCTACAATTGGTAAGAAAACTGGAGTAAATAAAAGTCAGAGAGTGAACGTGGGGAGTGCTGGGTACGACTCTCAATGCGGCTTATGTTCACCAGCTAAACGATAGGCTGGGTGTAATGCCTGCACTTTGTTGCATTTAAAGCACAACCATGTTGACTAACTTTGCGATTTGAAGACATTGCTATAATTGGATGTTTCAAGTCGGAGTCTCCGATTTTATAGTTAATTTGGAATTAAACAGTGCCTTAGTGCAAGTCTTGTAGTTAGCTCATTCGCTTCGACAAACTTTAGGTTTATTAAAGCAGACATCTTATTTGCAAAATGAACAAAATTATCCCCACGAACCATCTGCTTCCTTTGTGTTGATGACATAAAAGCAGCCCAATGGTTCTGCGATATACTGAGTAAATTTGACAATGCCCAAACAGGTCAGCTGAACGATTTTAAATATGTGTAATGAGACGCTGGAGTGATGCGACAACGTGGCTGATATTAACCAAAATTAAACTGATTTAACCCCTTAGTCCGAGCACTCGCCTACATAAATGTATGTGCATTTATTTGCTTAGATATAAATAAAAGTGAAAAGATCACCTTAAAATGGAAAAAGTCTGCCATTTTTGTTACAAAACATGAGCTCTTGGCCTAAGGTGACGTTCCTAAACGTCAAAGAGCGCATCGCGCATTTATAGAAAACCATTTTGGTAAAGTGCGTATCGAGTTGGACGAGACCTTGCAACAGAAATTACAGTGCCTAAGGTGGCTCCAGAGCAGATGATCAGCAGTCGCGCATTTAACCATACCTTTGAGCAGCAGAAACCCGTGTCAGAATTTGCCATATTTTACTTCCCTCTTCGTAGAGAAGCAAAATAGCTTTCCTTAGTGCAGGATGAGAAGCTGCTTGCCAATAAAGACTTGTGAAATACTAGGCACTTTAAAGGGCAAAATTTTTTGCACTCTACAAAGCATGGCCGTGATTTGAAGGAGCAACAAGCTACCTTTTCTGAGTCACTTGCAATTTAGTTTTCATCATAGATGCGATCAGTCTTACTAACAGCTCTTTACCTGTTATTCGTTTTTAATTTACTCATACACTTCTTGTTAAGAGGATGCAAGATGCTGGATAGATTTGCCTCCTGGTGGCTAAGGGCGGGTTGCATGCAGAAAAACTACTAAATATTAAGAAGGGACGTCTATTAAAATAACAAGGAGTGGTTAATAGATACTTTATTTAAGGACGCTACGGACGGGCAAAACAAGAGCACTCACAGCCTGAGTGGAATTTTTTCGCAGGCAAAGACGCAATGAATGAGACGTACATCGGAAGTCCTACAGGTCGTAACTCAGTAAGCCACAGCTTCATAGCTCTGAATTCTTGATTGTATTATTTGCGGAATTTTCGTGAAGCTTTCATTTACATCAATCTGCCTAAATCGAATCCAGCAGTCTAATCTTCTCAGGTGTCAACTAACCTACCAAAAGTGTAGGCTAGCAGCCTCGACTACACTGAAAGGGATGAGAGGCAAGGCAATCCAAACCCCATCATCCTAATTGCACTGGGATAAGAACTAAGTGCTCCTAATAATTGTGTTTGAGACAATTACCTGGCAATATTATTGCCTGAAATTTCATAGCATTTAATTGCAAACATTGAAATAGCTGGTTTATTTCAATGATCGAAGTGAAATTGAGGATTAGAATTTTATCCTTATAACCCTCGTGCCGCGTGCCGTAAAATGTTTGAGATGATAATGCCTTACTTCACCATAATGTGTCCTTACCGAGGCCCTACGGCCGTAAGTGCTTTAAATTGCACTTGAGCTCTGAGTGTAAAATACTATCTCACTCTTTGACATGTGCCAGTGTCTTCGTGTAACATGATAATTGCAGCTTCTTGATCTTTACAGCCTAAAGCATTTAGTTTTATCAATCTTACTTGCTCAAAGAAAGCCTGATAAAGTAGAAGTAAAGCCTAAATGATAATGGATCATTGGCATAAATGTGTAGGATTTGAACTATGCCTAAGGAAAGGCAAACACTGATTTAAAAACGGCCGCTGACATCACAACCCAGGTTGCCGAATTAGCCCCGATTATGATTGTCACTCAGAAAGAATTTACCACTGCAAGAGCTAAACACCAAAAGTATGAAACATTTAACCCTTTTAGCTGCCAGCGCCACAATTTTACACTGCTCCCCTCCCAATTAAGCGCACGGGACCAATATAAACTGTATAGCAATTTTCCATTTTAGCGGCTTCCAGTTTTTCAACAGCCTGATTTAATTGTTTGGCTTCTCCGTCTATTCTACTCATACACTGCATTTCACCTAGCACGTTTCTCGGCTGCTGTTTTCATTCCACAATTATTCTCGTGGTCAGCAACTACCCCTAATTCCTCTGTTCACTTCTATATCCAAGTTGCCATCTTTCTCTTCTGCATGCTTACTCATAACTACCGAGCACCAGTGAGTGTAGTCCAACACCATTTTTTGCCTTCTTACCAAAATAAATGATTGAAATGCCTGAAGGATTTTCCTGCTTCATCTCTACAACTCTTAATTGTAAGACTAAAGATGACGGCAAGGATTTGACAGCAAACATAAATGGCGCAATTCGTGTATCAATCGAAATGCCTGGTAATTTCCCTGCGGAAAGATTTCCTTTTGCTAAAGGACAAATGCCTAATTTCGTTTTGGTGTGCAACTGCTTTTACTTCCGAATTAAATCCCAACAAACTGGCAGCTCTTTCCTGTACACCACCCGCAATTTAAATGGAGCTGTGAATATAACAACATTTGCATCGTCTACGCTGCGTTCACTCCACCGTTACTCAATTTTCGGCTCCTTCCTCTGGTCTCTTAGGTTTTAATGCAAAGTATTCTAAGGCAGCAACAAGGTTTGAGGTAGAAGATGACAGTAAATGTGTAACCCTCTTTTACGTTGAACATGCTTTTATTCTAATAGCACATAGCCAAGTATACATTCGTAGGGGTGAGTTGGAGCAGCTTGTCGGTGGTCCTGTATCACAGGTAAACAAACGTATGATTATCACGTTCGTATTACGCCATAATCCATTTAAAAATTGGTGGCATGTATAACTGCCATCTGACCTGGTGCGACGCAAAACGTTTGCTTTATTATCTCAACAAACAATCCTTAGCTAATTATGCACAGGCAGAGCATTGCTCATCAGTGCTTCCTTGGTTCCATTTCAGTAGAAGAACTACAATCTCTACTCATTGGACGCCCTTGCCCTATGAGGTCAACATTCGTAACGCAAAAGCGTGGAAATAACATAAGACATACAGAAAACTTACAAGTTTTGCTGGCATGATGGTCCATTGCCGCATTCTATCCAAACAAAACATCATGCAAATCTGCGAATTGGAATAGATTAAGGTGAAACCATAACCACATAGAATGCTCCTGACGGACGAGAAAATACTTACATAAATGACGTAAACGCAAATGTTCTTTCATTTCCTCCAACGTAAGATACCCTGCGTTGCATTCTGTGCAGTAAAGGCACATTTTTGAATCCGCCGTTTTTTGAGCTGCAGCAAGGTACAATAAGGCGTGGAGTTGTGAGTTGTTCGAAGAAAATGTTGGAACGATTGAATAAAGTCAGAGCACATCAGATATAATTAGAATTAGACAGACGCAAACTCACACATGTGGGCTGTAATAAAGTGGCTGCTGTATTCCTCAAATTGAGTGAATGGTTCAGAGCACACGCAGCACGTATTGTGATTCAAAGCTATTTTTAATTTCAAAAGAAGGAGCTTTCGCAAAAGATATTAGACAAGAATAAAGGAGAGATTTCGCAGACGTCTTTACCTTTTTGATGCTGCAAGATCGTTGCAATGGTTCTGCACTTCACTGGGCAAACTGGACAATATACATTCAAGTCAGCTAAAATGTGAAATATGCAAAATACGGTGCTAAACTTGTGATGGTAGCTAATAAGATGGCATAGCACAGCGGCTTAAAGAGTCGAAATCAGCTTAATCTAATCCCTAGTCAGATAAGATGGTGTCATTCGGATCAAAGCAACGGTCAGTATGCTTAACACGGCTTATCAATCAGCAATCAATTTTAAAATTCGCATCAATATACATCAGTAATTAACTTACACACACTTTGCTCAGTTTTGATGAAGCGAAAGTGAAAGTGCAGGTAAAAACTGAAGGGCGCCTACCTTGATGCTCTCGAAACATATGTGCTCTGCACGAGTTGATGTTCCTGAATTGAGCGGAGCAAATTCTACATCTGCAGTTATCCATTTTAGCAGAGATGAAGACGAGATACGCGGTGCTCAGTAAAAAATCCTACGGTGCACCTAATGCAAAGCAAAGGCGCCAACCGATCCGTTCTTAGCTTTTCACCTAATTAAAACGCAGAGGAGCATAAATGGCACAATTTGTTAATAAAGTTTAGTAACGTAATAGCTGTTCGCAGTGAATCTCAATCACTTGGACTGCATTAAAATATAGTTCTGTTATTTTTAAAGGCCATAAGCCTCCATGCTTGTTAGTATGAAAAAAAGTTATGTTAATTTGCGCAGTATTGCCATGAAAAAAGGGAGCCATGATATTTCAATTCAGGTCATTAAAGGTTCACGTATGAGTAAGGGTGTCTGTGATGATCACCAATCTGAAAACCGCACTGTGCAAAAATGGACACTACCTGTTAAACGTAGGTCCTAGTCCCTTGAACATTCGTATTTCCCCATCTGTAATGCCAGATGGACAGAAATCATACGGTACACGAGCATTGATGCCACCATTTTGATAAAACGCTGTTTTTTGAGCCTACACTACTACATCCTGAATGCTGCAAATCAGTAAGGGCCAAATTTTTAACGTTGCATAGATTCGCATAAATAATCAGCGCTACGCTTTGCTCTGAAGTTCAGGGTGCATGTACGTACTTCGCTGACACAAAGGAGAACTACTTTACGTGCGCAGCGAAAAATACCACCAACCATGGCCTATCGGAACCAGCTTTTATAACCAATTGCCTTCTAAACCGAATTTCTGTCCCGCTGCTATTGCTGCGTTGTCTGTACCAAGTGGCCTTAAATATTGCTACTGCTAGTATTTTGAAGGCTAGCCTGCGAGCGCTAAAGAGGCTGAGTTGCGATGCATCTGTATTAGCGATGCATATTAGACGCAAAAGTTGCTACTAATTCACACGAAAATATAAATCTAGATTAAAAATTGCGTTTTTCGTCCCTAACTCTTAAGCCTTCATTATGTGAGATTAAATTTGAGCCTAGTATCATTACCCTACAAGGCTATGCTAATGCACAAAATGATGATATGTGCATCTCGCGGTTACTATTTACAAGGGAGTACTTTCGTAGAACGCAAAAATATTTAAGAATCGAAGAAAGAAGTGAGCTATCCAATGAGAACCATTCTTAAACAAATTTGACTCGGAACTTTACCAAATTATATAGCTTAATCCAGTTTGTCAACATTCCGCATGAAGATGGATAGAAAAACTTTGAATTCATCATCTTCGCTGCTACATATACTTAGGGTGCTTAAGAAGGGCGAATGGGCTTTCAACCAGTAATTTTAACTGGTAGGAGGCAAGGTTTTGAGCGTATTTCCCCCACAGCATTAGATCGAAAATTAACCCTTGTACAAAATACCCCCATGTTTAAAAAATGCTGTTTCGAATGCAATGCCAAACAGAGCCACTATAAAACAATTTGATATTCCTACTAGGTGCAAGCTTGTGGCTCATATTTCATTGAATGCGGAGTCTTACAGCCGGCAACTTAATAAACTGAAGCTGGTTGGGCAAATTACGTCCAGCCCACATTAAAGCATCCTCACGGGTCGGAGGTCGGCCGGGCAGATTACCAGGCGATTTTTTCAATTTTCTAGCAAGCGATTACAGGTGCTATCCTCTTTACAACAATTTACCCCATGCGGTGGACTCAATATTTCCAGCCGTGTGGGCTCACTGATCACAACTATCTCAAAAATTGGCAAACCGGTAAATTTCTTTCTCCTCAGCATGCCTTATTTTAACGATGCAAGTATCTACAATTATCCTTACGTTAAATTTATTTATAGCGAGGTGGATATAAGAAACAAACAAGACAAAATAATCGAACCTATGTTTCCATTTAAGCGCAAATCTTCCTTGTGAGTCAATGACCTCCATTCCGTCGCGGGATTAGTGTACACTGCACCATTCCTGCATGTCTGGGCCGATGTACCTTAAAAAGGCTATCCGAATTCCCACTCATTGGATAAAGTCGCGAAGAAACTGCAATAAGACTCATGGACTTATTAATTTATGGCAAAAGTAATCAAAATCGATCTGCCTAAGTTCTAAGTAGAGCACAATTATTTAGAGAGTCAACTTGTTTGCCCATGGCTAATGCCGCAAAGCGCTAGCTCAAAAGTCGTGCAGATACATCAGTTTGTCACACCAGAATCCTTTCTCCTACATTGGTCACTTCCAACCACTTATATAATAGAGAGGTTGCTGCAGTCATTTATCAGCCAATAAGGAGTCGAAATGTTGGTGGTAGATACACCAGAGCAATTCATAAAATGCACAGCCACCAATGCAGTACCAGCTCCAATCACGTTTGGACTTCAAGACAGGACGTGACGTTGCCTCGGATTATTCTTCTTACCACAACTTCTATTTTAATAAGAACAATACATGCATCAAAACGGGTCCTCCACCTTGCCTCTAAGGATGGATTCTGCAGCGAATTAAAAGGGATGGGTTTAAGTGAGCGCTTTTTATTGATTTTGTTCTTTGATAGATTACTGTCTGGGGGGTTTAGGCCTTGTTTATGAATTAAATCTCCGGGCTCCTAATCGTGTCTAAGAAGCTCTTTCTTAGTGCTTTATGCAACCTAACCAAAAGATAGTAATAACTATAAAAATTGTGGAAAAAATTGTTTGCATGGCGTTGAGCTTAACGGTCTTATAACTACTGCAAATGTATTGTTCTATCTGAAGAGGAAAATGTGCTAAAGTCTATTGTTATGTGAACGGAATTTAATTGTAGATGTTTTGCTGGCATTCACAAGGGAGTTAGCAAGATTTAACTGTGCCACATCATATTTATGCTCATCAACAAGCTAGTAATACATACCAGTTTGAGTAACCTAATAAGAACTAAACTACGCTATAGCCGTTTAAGTAGGTGCACTTTGGTTCGATAACTTAAGGCAAACTTTTAAAGGCTACAGCTAACTTGGATAATAAGAACGTTGGTAGGTGATTTTTAGCAGCGCCAAATAAGAAATCGTACTATCTGCTAAATTTGATGGGCAGCAACGTTAGTGAAGATATTTGGCAATGCACTTTAAACGAAAGAGATATCATGAACAACATTTCAGACCCAAGAGAACTGACCTGTCAGCTTTTAGGATTTTGCTGCCATGCAGTCGTCGCACTGTCCATGGCCCGACATAGCAGCCATCGATGTTCATTTAGAATAGAGATCGGATGATGCGATCCCATATCCAGCTATAGGAGGGCTTTTTGAAGGGACTACATGCAACTAAATTAATGCCTCCACCTAACGACATTTATCTCCATTTGAAACGGTAGAGTGACTTGATTGTCTTGTACCAGGAAAGCTGTTCATGTCACCATCTTTGCTTAAAATGAATTCAATGCAAGACAGCTCAGTACATGATGCCATTGTAAGGGAGAAACATATTGTGAAATGTATTCCTTAGCAGCGTGGCCCACCGAACCCTCGTAAGCCTAATTTGTCAGCAGTAGATAGTATTTTAACTTGATGCCGACAAAATTGCTCATGATTTCACCAAACCAAAATTAGCCGAACTGACTTGTAGATTTGTCTTAAGTAGGCTACTCAACGAAGACGCTATTAAATGACTGAAATTTATCAATTTTATGACAAGCCAATCCAACAATTGCGCACTACCTACTTATTGGCGAGAGTAAGCAGAAGGCCATATACATTCGACTCCTGCTGGCTCGATTTAGAATGCCAGCTAAACAGTTGCAGGTGAATGGATGAAACTGCGAATCCCACGTAGAGGAGCTAAAGACTTCGATTTGGTGACAGTTCTGCCACCTGCATTCGCAAGCCCATACATATTACTGTCTGGTAATTAAAAACCTAAAAATAAGCACGCAAGAAACAACCTGTTGGATGCTTTAAAAAGCGGTGATTTTAATGGTAAATAAGATCAAAATCTCCTAGGATGTTAATTTTGTACAAGGGTGCAACAAATTAAAAACACTCACTTAAACCTCTCTCCCATAAATTTTGTAGTACAAGGTCGCAACTGAAAATGACTGGTTTTGCTTTCGAATTCATAAGCAAAGATGATGCGCAACCTAAAAATATCTGGCACTGCATGAGCGACTTTGACTTTTATGGGGCTTTCTGCCCAAGCTCTGATTGCCGGTTGGCCAGTCAATTAGTTGGATTTGGTTGGTGCAAGAATGAGACAACTGATTAAACATACCGGCGAGTTCTTCTTACGTCCAGGCAGTCGCTTCGCGCCTTACGCCTCACAAGCTAATCTCCTTTACAATCGTGCTCTATTTGGTATTAGAAAAAATAGGTATTGTCTTATGATGGTCATAAATAACATTTTGACAACATTATTGTATGCAAACCACGATTCCGTCCAATATGAATATGAGCAAACTCCCCTTCATTTATCGGCACTAAGACGCATTTTACGATCCTCGAAGCCCTCTGATAGTCGGTTATACTAGTGGTACCTTCAGGCGAAATCAACGAAATGAAAAATTTGCTATGCCAGCTTTACCCGGTGTTAGAGCTAGTCGGATTCACACCTGGATGAAGATGGTTCGGAATGATCGGAATTAATCAATGCAGTATAGGCACTTGTAGGAACTACAATTTGGTTCTCTAGTAGAACAGTACAAACGCCCACGAAACAGGTATAACCTTGTTCATCACGAAAGGAAAGTTAATCCATGTAAAAGAAGGATAAAAGGAAAAATCAAACATTGATGTCTGAAGCAATTGATAGTACTTATGCATTTTACGTAAGTAGACTCTTGCAGGGTTACTCGCACTGCAAATTCACTTAAATTGGTTCGCCGGAAAGTCCTTGCGAAAAACTCATGATCTCTTAGCATGTGTTGTTATTTTCCTTGGAATGAGGGTGATCAAATAGGAATTTTGGCGGGTAGAGACCGCTGTTTAAACGGTGGTCTGCTGCACTTGCATCTTTACCCAAGCGCTTGGCAAGGATCTAGATTAGGTCCACCGTTGCAACACTTAATATTGCGACCTCTTTATGTCCAGCTTGGAGTATTTGTCATAGCTTCGTAATGAACGCAAAGGTGCCATCTCCGAGTCAATATCGAGGTCTTAGGTTGCTTCGGCACATCGGTTGTCCGATACTTAGTACTATTTTATGCGGTGATTAGAGCGTAGCACGTCCAGCCAAAGATTGCGTGAGGCCGGTTAAATCCTTCTTCAGCGGGGCCTTGTGAGTAACTGAGCCTGACGTGTAGGTGTATGTTAATTAAACAGTGTTATGACAAAGTTTAATAGAAATCATGTCCAGGAGGTGGGGCGGATAAGCGTAATGCTGCCACGTTTTTATATTCTGACGTGGCTTCGTAGCTGTCTAATAGGTTTGTTAGCAATTCGTTTATGCCATCTCATTTGATAGCGCTTTGGTGTTAATCGCAGACTCTCTGCACTGATGGCCTTAGTGCACCCTAGTAGATTCTTTGCATAAAATTGCCGCAAGCCCAAAACACAGAATGTGAAATTTGTGGACTTAAATTAGCAAAATTGACATAATCCCGGACCGAAGGATTGAATTCCACTTAATTTTAGGCTATTCGTCAAAAGCGCCTTTTTGACCTTATGAGCCGGTTTTAGGCTAAGGTAACTGATGATTCACAGCGGGCTTGCGTTAATTTTGTTGGTTCAAGGAGTTGCATCAACATCGGCTCTTAATTTCACCTTTGCCAAACCTTAAAGTAGGACCTGCTGTATTTAGCACAACTGCATCATAAGTGAATTTGAGTGCGAGTTATTGCACTTAACGTTAACTATTTTATCATCCCTCTTAAGGATCTTATAAGATCCTACCCTGCACAAAGTTGGGAGAATGCGTTAATTGCTTTGGAACTTGTAAACTAAATGGTATACCGAGAACACGAATCCCAATTTGCCATGAACAACCCTAGCCAAGTCATAGACATGAATTAAAAATGCAGTTATTCTGTTCTAGTGTAGAGTTGCTGCGACTAGCCCTAAGCTCATGCGACTACTTTTTATGGTAGTTTTCTCTAAAGGAATGAGTGGTCGCTGTCATTATCACACGTGGCATAGATGTGAACATTTAGATATTGATAAGTTATGTTGAAGGAAATTTAACTTACCTACACTTATATTAACGCAGAGTACGACAACATGGATTGTTCTGATTAGGCCAAAGACCATCCCACTGCTGCACGGCATGACTCAGATGATTTGATCCTGCTCGAACTACCCATTAATGGCTAATAAAGAGCATAACATGCTGCATTCCATTCCATTCCATGATCCCATAATTTATGCTTTATTATTAAACCTATTTTTAAAAAACTTATTAGTTTTTTAGATGGAATGACTTTCTAAAGCACAGTGCACTGCATGATATGAATGGCGATCACACGCCAGTTTCCTCTCCCAAGCGTAGTTACTAAAAGTACACCTTCATTAATAACTACAGTGGCCGCAAAAGTTGCGTTTATCCCTTAGCAGCTTGCAGCCTCAGTGGAAGCTAACTTCAAAACAGTAACAAGTTCAGAATTTTGTTTAAATCATTTGAAGCGCTCTTGAAATCTCGAAGTCGGGTGCTAAAATACACATGCACAGTTTCACGAATCTGCTTTGCATTCAAAACCACCTAAAGCGGTTTTGGGTTAGTCAAAAGCACTTAGTATAGAACGCTCTGAGAAACACTGTGGAGGAGAATAGCACAAACTTCTGGCAGGTGTACTATACGTTGTTGTCAGCCAATGTCAGAAATCGTTGTACCATTGGCAGTATGGCACTTGCAGGAGAGTATAAAATTTAAAAAACCACCACATAGACCTCGAGAACTCACACCCTTCTCCCTATTGTGGGTAATCGGCATGCAGTAACATATACAATGGCGATTAAAAAAAGTCCTTTAAAAACAGCCAAGACGATTGCAAACACCGCAGGAAATCAACGATTTAAGCACGAAACAAACTAAAGCTGGATTTGGTAGGGACGCAGCTACCAGTGGCTCACTAATCAGTCCACGTATGATTGTGATACCTGGAGGATATGGCGGGTTTTAATGTATGATGCAGCGTAATAATTCGCACCACACAGACTGCATAAATCATGGCTTACGCCATACAGGCATTGATTATACGCAACTACTCAGTCGAATTAGACCAATTTTTAAACACTGGCTTGAAGGCAAGTTTTTATTGTCAAAGAATAAAATTTGAACGGTTCTTGAGAAGTAGTGTAATAAGATCCAGGTCCTTCCCAGCATTAGGCGCTATTTGTGAGTCCGGCACGACAATTTCGACCGGTGAAGGTGTACTCCTCGATAGAAGGTAAGTTAAACTGTGTGAGCACCTGTTGCCTCACTTGCTAGCAAATTAGGGTGGTTAAGAGAAGGATTGCCAGTGCAACTTATGGTCACCTATCTAAGTGGTCGTTTGCCTTGACATCCTATACCCCACGGATGCAAATACATGGCTGAAATGAAGGTTCTCTCGTGTTTAAGCTGCTGTGAGTTTTAGTCCATTGCCTGTGTTTAAAGATGCTTTGAGTTTTAACAGCCCCTTTCAACCGCTACCGCTAAAGAATGGCTACCCAAATTACTGCGACCCAAATGGTTCGTCATCATCCGGAGAACAAACGTGTGCTTGTGCTTAATAACTTTGCCCTGCATTTAGTCTAAAGCAGTCTTCTTAGACGAATCTATTCGCTTTAGTCTTTTCTTATCGCTATGCAATCTGGTTGTGATCTTGGGTTCGGCAAAATTGTAAAGACGGTATCGCAATGATTGTACTAAGGCGATTTTGAAAAACATCGTTTGCTTCTATAAACATCTAGTTCGTATTTTGACTTGAATGAGGTTGGCTTTTGCTATTCACCCTTCCAGCCAAGTAAGAGTCACGTTTGCAGGCGTTAAATGACATGACTCGGTTCAGAGACCATAAAGGTATGCCACCACCACCTAAACCCGCCTACCTCCCTTGAACGTGACAGTGCCTTAGGCCAAAACGTGTTTAAATGCCTGTAGTGCTTTCTTACTCTTTAGAACTATTGCTGTATTGTAGCAACTTCTGCAACGAATTTAAAATAACACACTAAAGTCAAATATTTGACTGCTTTATTCTTTTAGATCCGACTGCTTGCGCATTTAGTTAATCTTCCACGTAAGGAAGTCACGGAGATTTTTCAACGTTTTTGTTTTAAAAAGTTCCTTTACTTGGTCACACTCCATCGCTCATCTGTCCCAATGATGTCATTTAACTAAGCTCATTTTATCCTGAACATGATCCTTGAGCTACGCTGTGTTTTCATTAAAATATATTACGATCTTTACTTACTTCAAATTCCATTAAGGTGCTAATAACAAATCAATGCATCATTTTAGTTCGTCTACATTCGCTCATGCATTTGCTGTCAATCCGTGCTGCAGAAGAGCATTAGAAAACCGTGCTAAATTAAAATCGGTTTCACAGGCATTGCCATTAACCTATTTCTGCCAGTTGTAGCCAAAGCACATAACTCTACTTTAAATAAAACGTTTTTGTCCTAAACAATGCAGGGTATGGCTATGCAAAAGTCATAAAATTATTAACACAATTGCATCCAAGGCCTATGGATCTTGGAAAAAACGGAAGTGCTTCCATTGGTGGCTGATGAGTTTCTAGCTCATGCGTTAGCTAATCGGTTAATGAATCTATTTTACGTGTCATCTGGTAGTGATGTTTCACTATTTAGCACGTGCATTAAGCTGTGCTGATTACGAGGCAAGCAGACGGGTAGGTAAGTAGGTGGGTTGTTTATCGTGTTCTCTGTTCTGACACTGTTGAGTGTTATTGGCCCCTGCATGGAATGCATACGTAGCAAATGGATTGTAGTCCTGCCCGTTCATTAAAAGCAGTTGCATCAGTATGCGCTTATAAACACCTGCCGTCAATTAGGTTACTCTGCTGTTGTTCAACGCATCCATTTTGCTTCTAGACTTCCAGTAAAATATCCCAATGAATGAATGTCCCAGATGGCCGCCACATATAAACGGCAAAGAGCAGGAAAATGACAATCACTGCTTTCCTCCTCAAATGTTGGCTTCAGTGGCTATGCCCGCCTTTCCACTTGGTGCACATGAGCCCTTGCTGGCTGAGACACGGAACATACAACGCACTTTGATGCCAGTGCGATATTCAAGGACGGCCTTTGACGCACTACCGTATTCCACAGGTTTTCATTATGAGTCGGTCCCACATTTTAGCAACGCAGACTCCAGGATATGCTATCCTTTCCAGCAAGGTTTACTTTACTCGTCATCAAGACAATGCCAAATTGACTGTAATGAGAGTGCGTATTTCAAGCCAGATCTGACCACCTTTGCTAATCACCAAAATTTTCACTGCTATGAAGGCTCTAACGCAGCTCATAGACTGCAGCAAGATCAAACACCACAGCAGAAAAGTTACTCAGGCAATGCTCTGGACTATCGGAAAGACGCTTTGACTAAGGCAGGTAATTGGTCACCTTTTGGTATAATGCCGCAACACACATATCAACCTACCAATCTTTCTCTCAGTGTCCTACAAACAGTCAGCAAGATTAAAGCAGGAGATGGAGACAGCTACGAAGGACTACCACCTGAAGCAGCAGTGGGTAGTGCATCAGCCCGATTAGAATTGCAAACAAGTCCATCCACTCTTCCGTCAGTTGTGAGGCAGGACTTCCACTCGGACTTAATTGTCATCAGTCAGGCAGTGCCCAGCGTGTGGCATGCACACTTCAACAGTAAAAGAGAGGAGTTCTCATCCATTTGCGTAGCAGGGTCAGATTTCGAGCTTTCTAATTCATCGCAACGTTCGACAATTACTCTGCGATTGCGTGACAAGGCGTCATGGCAGGCTACATGGCCTTACCCTATGGAGATGTTTACCAGCAAGAATGGAAGGTAAATGGTTTCGAAATTCAAAATTCTTTTTATCAACATGCATACCTTTGGTTAGTAATTTAATACAATCAGACAATTTGTTGCAGAAGGATATTTCCAGCACTGACAGTAAACGTTGAGGGCTTGGAGTTTGATGAGAAGTACATATTTTTCATGGACTTGATGCCAAAAGATCGGGTTATGCACAAATTTCAGTCTAGCCAATGGATACCCTGTCGGACCCTTTGTCATTTTATCTCCATCAAATCAATGTACGTATTGAAGTGTAGAAGACTCTCCTTTGTAAATAGCTGCACAAATCCCTGCCTTGCGAATATAATCCCAATAGACGTCTTTGCGCTTCTTTTAGCTTCACACATCTACGTGCCACGCAACGCATGCGAAAATGGTTCGAGATTGATGGCTTGTGGCGTGGATTTTAAGTTAGTTAAGATCACCAACAATGTCTGCACCGCTAAAATGAAGAATAAGGTAATCAATCTCGCTGCCAATGCAAGTTTTATTTTATGTCTTGGTGAATTGATCGCTGCAAAGTTCATTCTCAGTCCTGCTATATTCCTGCCTAGATATTTGCCCGCAGCATGCAGATCTACGTTCCGCGCTACCATATAGTACGCCACTTGGCACCCGAAGAAGCATCTGCGTGTCAATCGAATGCGAAAGTATTGCGAAGAGGTTCTCCAGCAGGCCTCGAGCATGCAGGTAACCATATCATTCTAGAGACAGAATTCATAGCCGTAACTGCCTATCGCAATAAATGCATTTCAGACGCAAAGATTAGTAGAAATCCCTGTGCCAAAGCATTTAGAATTCGTCAGCGCTTCTTAAAATAATTATTTTGGCCTATCACTTCCAGGCATTCAGACCTGGTTGCGTGTGCTTATGAGGGGGACTATGCATGGTTTTGCTTTCCAAATAAATTAAAAGAATGCTTAATGCATGTGTGATTAAACCAATGCTAAGAGCTTTACGGTTGTTTGCCATTCTGCGTCGTCGGATAATTTAAGCGCAGATGAGATAGACAGGTAGGCAAATGAGTGAATAGGTAAGCTTAAGGAGCACTACAAATGCTACGCCTTACTGCATAAGATATAGGGCGGCTTCAAACAGGCACGCTTCAGTTCCTTTAAGTGCAAATTGTATCGAGCGCATTACGCTGGTCTCTAGCTCTCCAATCCATTCCCGAGTCTATGTGATCGCAGTTTAGTTTTCATTGGCGCGTGAAAAACAGGAGATCATGTCGATTTATAGCAGCTAGCATGTGCTTTTGCTAAAATGACGACGGGCCATTAACAGCGTTATTTGCATGCATAAGGCTTTCTGCGCGAAAATGCCTTGAGGGCCGCCAATATTGGCTTCCTTATAAGAAGTCTGATTCATTCCCTCTGAAATTCTCCAGGTTTTATCAAATCAGAGCAACCGTAGTGATTAGGCTTTTTAATGACCGAACAAATTGTAGCTTTGTCGAAAGCAGTCAACCGATTTTTGACAATCTGCACGCAGTTGATTGGTATTGTCGGCCTTTTAACTATTTAGACGAGTTTAAAATTTGAGCAATTGCGTTTATCGCGCAGCAAATGCAAGCGAACGCCTAAACATGCATTTGCATTAAATTGGACTACAACAGATTTTTCTGGATTTGTTAGCTGTAACAACCTAATTGGTGACTAGTGAGCAGTCGCCAGGAGGAATCGGAATGCCCTAATGGTGATTTAAATGTTAATGCGTCCCTTTAGAATCGTGATTATTAGTCATTAATATAGTTACTGCATATCATTTATAAAACAAGCCCTCTAATTTGATTTTATTTGTAACTGCGCCTCCTACTTAACAGTTTACAGGTTCTGATAGCCGAGGGGTACCTTTTAAATCAGCTTGTCGGTGTACGATTTGCATTAATCAAGACGTTGCTAATAGAATTGGAAGCGCTTATGGACCTGCAAACAGGTACCCAATTGACTGCTTTCTGAATTCAAATGAAAACGGACAAGGTAAGACTCAGCTACTCCGTGTTTAGAATAAGCGGTGGCCAGAGCAGTGCCATTAGCAACATGGAACAATATGAAGAAAAAGGGAACGAAATTTAAAATGAACGTAATCTTTAACCTATTGGTAGTTCTGTTAGGCGATTATCTAGGTAAGCCGGTTGAGAAATCATTTTTTGTTGCACTCTGAACACACCAGTCTGATCATCAGAATTGTAGGCGCTTACACCTACAGACGTGGAACGACTCGCAACTGCTACATAGCAGTAAAAGTTGCTAGACAACCAATAAAACAGGTGTGACGTGTTTAATCCCAACTGATGGGTAGACGCGTCATTTATTACCGCTGATGCCCTGACCTCATTCTTTTGACAAATGCCTGGTCGTCAGTTGGTGCTCAGCACAGTTATTCCAAGTTCGCCTCTACTCTACTTTTAAGGACTTTTTACAACTTACACTCATGAATATGGGCTTGCTCGGTTGAACGTTGAGGATGTAAATTGATTTTGTCTGTCTTGCGAACTAAGTTTAGCTGAAATCGATACTTCTTTAAGCTCATCGTCAGTCCAAATGTGCTACATTTAATTAAGCCATTTAAAGGTGATTTATCAGATTTGCCTACCATTGTCCGTCATTTAATAATCGATGCCCTATATTCAATTGACCCCATGCTGCTAAGCAGAATGACAGATTGCTTGCCTTGCGGCTCCTACTCCCATTTACTGGTCTATATTAATGCGTCAAGAGTGCTTAACACCACAGATAGATAAGCGTTAGAATGGTGCAACAAATAAGCATCAACTGAATGCATGAACGGTTCAGACAAGACAAAGCCCTAAAGACTACTAGGTAGTTCCTGTTTTTGTCACTTCCTCTACCCTCTGTCCACTTCAAAGCGTTTGCGCACCGAATGCGCCCCCGCATTAACACCGTCACGATTTGTTTCACATGTGATGGCCTGCAGACCGCTCAAAGTGTTCACATTCCAAAAATCAGGAAAATTACAGCCTCGAATTTACAAAAATGGTATTCCTTCTACTTTTGTTCTTTTTTTCTCATGAAGAGAGGCAAGGCGGTGACTCGGTTAAAATGAAAACATTTTAGTCTCTAAGACTACGTAAGACCTTGTACACCAAATTGCTGATGAGCTTATTTGCGAGAGGGCTCATTTGCTTTTCGCACATTTTTTCGATAGTACTTCTGCAAGCTATAAATGATAGCCTTCACTTCCCGGCACCATTGTCTGACACATGTGCCTGACTGCAAGCGTGGGGCCAAGATGGAGGTGAATAAGGCCAAATCATTGCTAATATAGGCAAGTGATCCGTTAGTCAAGTTTTGCCAGCATAAGTCTGGTTGAAGAAGTTTGTAAATAATTCCAGTGGATGCTTTTTTGTGTTTCTTTTATACCGCGAGAATTCATGACTCTTATTTTTGATACCAAAAAAACCGACGCAAAATATGTTGCTGACGGTTGTCTTTTAAGCTGCGAATAAATTCTTAATGAAGCCTTTGTAAGCCTCAATTTTGACAACGATGGAGTTCCTGGGGTTTCGAGTTACCTAAAAATGTAAAATTATAAGCGCAGTGGTTAAGCAACTTCTTAATTTTCTCTCAACTATCCCATTCCAAGAGTTTTGCTTTTATGGTTGGTCAATTAATATTGTTTTTGGAATATAGCCATCGCATGAGGCATTCTATAGCTTCACTCATCCCTTTCTTAAGGCCCACTTATTCCGTTTCCAATAATATTTACCTTTCTACTTAACTTCACAGAGTACGATTAAACGCACAAAAATTTCGCATAGGGAGTCTATCGAGGTGCATTCAAGAGCGATATGTATGCGTTATTCAATGTTGCACATCTGCGTTACCTCTCGAACTCCGACTAGCGTTCTGCTCATGCCCCATCACAGATGCAAAGTACTGCCAAAAGACTCCTATTTCATCCCCGAAATGTTTTTGCAATCAATTCCGCATCACAATGAGTTGCCCTTATCATCATCTAAATGTTCTTAATAACCTCATGTCCAATAAATGCGATAGACTTGCTTTATATGATCTTTGTAATCTTCGGGACATTATGTGGATTGAATGAATTCTATGCTCAAATCGACTCATTGAAGCATGGGTCCAAACATGAATTTTGCACTTTCCGTGGATGGTATGTAAAGGTAGCTCGTTGGCGAATTCTAGAAGGTAACCAAGAACTTAATGAAATACCCAGTAGCTTATAAACACACGCTCGATAATTTATTATGTTGTGTTATTGTGGTAGGGTCCAAACTATCTAAACTGCCGGTGGGATGTGACTTAGCGCAATGCAATACAATGCTTGCCCTATCATATCCATCCAAAATACTTGGTTATTTTTACAAAGTTAGACTACCCCACATATGGGCTTTTACGGTTTGCACTTACGACCTCAGAGCACTGAATGCTTTTGCCTTACTAGAGTATATCCGGGCCTCTATTCGTGCCTAATAAATTACGTCCCAGTGCTTTTGCGATTTAATCAAAGAGTAGTAATAACTATAAAAACTGTGGCAAAAATTGCTTGCATAGCGTTGAGCTTAGCGGTCTTACAACTCCTGCAAATGCATTGTTCTACCAGGGGAGGAAAATATGCTAAAGTCCCTTGTTATGGAAATGGAATTTACTATTAGACGTTTCGCTGGCATTCACAAGGAAGTCAGCAAGATCTAAATGCATGCCACATCCCATTTACGCCCATCAATTCGTTGGTAATACATACCAGTTTGAGCAACTTAACAAGAAATGAACGGCGTTATAGCTGTTTGAGTAGGTGCCCTTCGGTTCGACCACTTAAGGCGTACTTTTGGAGGCTGCAGCTAACTTTGATATAACGACGTTAGTAGGCGATATTTGGCAGTACCAAATAAGAAATCTTTCTACCTGCCAAATTTGATGGGCAACAACGCTAGTGAAGACATTTGGAAATGCATTTTTACAATGAGCTTATTTTGAAACGAAGATTATATCATGAAAACTTTTAGACTCAAGAGAACCTGATCTGCCAGCTTTTTTAGATAGGATTGTGCTGCTATGCGGTCGTGGCACTGTCCATGACTCAGCATGGTAGACATTGATGTTCATTTAGAATATAGATCGGAAGATATGATCCTCTGGGCAACTACGGGAGCGCTTTTTGAATGGAGCACATGCAACTGGATTAATGTCTCCACTCAACGGCATTTATCTCCATTTGAAACAAAGGAATGGCTTGGATGTCTTAAATCAGGAAAGCTGTTTATGTCACCATCTTTGTTTTAAAATGAATTCAATGTAAGATAGATCAGAACAAGATGTCATTGTAAGAGAGAACTGTATTATGGAATATACCCCCTAGCAGTGTGGCCCACCGAATCCTCACAAGTCTGATTTGTCATCAGTAAATAATGTTTTAACTTGGTGCCGACAAAATTGCTCACGGTTTCCCTAAACTAGAATTATCCAAACTGACTTGTAAATTTGTCTTAATTAGGTTAATCAGGAAAGGCGCTATTGAATGACTAAAATCTGTCGATATTTATAGCAAACTAATCCAGCAAGTGCGCACTACCTACCTATTGGCGATAGTAAACAAAGGGCAAGAAACATTTGACTCCCGCTGGCTCTCTTACGAATGCCAGCTAACCGGTTGCAGGTGAGTGGATAAACTTCGGTTAAGTCAGACCCAAGCTGTGATTCAAAACGCTTTTAAGGAGAATTAACCCAACCCTTTGCCATCTACTGAAAACAATAATGCATTTTAAATTAAATTAACTGCGCTATTCACAGTTATATTTGGAGACTGTGAGTTTCCCTATAAGGGGTCTTTCGAACTCTTTCTAACGTATATGTCCTTTGTATGAGTGACGTTGAGATTTCAACTGATGGCTCAAATACAGAGTAGAGGCCACTGTCTGCGTAGGCAAGTACATTCTATGTTACTTTGTTAGATCAGAGCAATGAGCAAATTCTAAGTGGTGAAGCTGGCAACGTATTTCGCTGGCGGTAATGCTGGTTGGTTTGTACGCTGACTGCGCCATTTCTTTATCAAGGGCAGAATGCGTTGCCGACGAACAGTGAGACAAGTTTCTTTTGTGTTCTGGGGTACATGCGGGTGTCGGGCTGCTCAATGCAGGAGGCCTCAAGAGCAAGCGCGCTGTACGAACTTCTGCAAAATCTACAGGTTCGTCGTGGTAGACTGAAAGCCTCTCGAGTAGTGTTGACACCTACTCTGAGGTAACCCTATATGTATGAGTGCCATGTGAAAGCGTCTAATCCAAAGCAAACTAATGTTAATTAATCACCAACTCATTCAACATCATCATACGCAATGTTGAGATGTGGTAGAATAGCTACCTTCATTCGTAAAATTGAGTTGCTTATAGAAACAAATAACGTGGTGACATCTACTAACTCCGCATCTTAACGCCCTTTCGTAACAGTGTCGAGTACTGTATCTACTGCCCGATTAACCATCTATGAAACGGGAAAGTAATCAGCGTCAGAGCCAGGTGTTAGCATCCACTAATAAGTGCAACACTGCAATGCCAGTATCTGCGAAAATTCCTGGCAATACTTTTGAATTGGATTCTAACACTGATACGTTGTTTGCCCATTTTCATCGAGTTGCTCCACCCAGGTTTGTTGAGCTTAAACCTTGCAGCTCCCTCTTCTTGCGCATATTAATCCTAAACCAATTGTAGCACACGTCACTGCAAGTAACGGTAGGGAGAATAAAAATGTTTCATTTCACATGTACTCGCCACCAAAATGTGTTTCGGATGCACCAAAACAATTGTTTTGCACTTCTAGCAAAATACGTAATACTCTGCGGGGTCCAGCGTGTTACTGGGGTCTCCCTCAGCAAGCGACTGTAATTTGGTAAATGAGCGGATCAATCTCGGCAAAACAAAGGAGCCGCATCGAATTCAACCCTACTAGACCATTCTACAAAGCATCCTTGTCTATCTCGTCAACAATGGATGGAGGCGCATTGCACTGTTCTATGATTTTCACACTATTAGCCTCTACATTCGTGAGACAGGTGAAGCGTGCTTGAACTCTTGACTAGTGCCCGCATCACACCGGCGACAAATTTGACGAGATTAATAGAGCCATTGGAAGACTATTTGGACGGTAAGCGATCACTTTAATTCCCATGCGAGTTGCTTCCCTTCTTTACTCGCTTAAACCTCTTTTTCAGTGGCGCTGATATTAGCAAGACCAGAACTGGCAGTGAAATTCGTGGTGGGCGTTAAGAAATTCGCCAGAATTAAGCAAGAGCGGATGGCACTCATGCACGTGGATCCCATGGATATGCTTACTTACGATGCCTTGCGTGCATGGGAAGCACATTTGTCTCGAGCTGGACCCACATGGGCTGCTGGTCGTTCGCTCATCGTTGTCACAGCACTGCCCAAGGGCACCAGATACGGTGAGGTGTCAATACCGTATAAGGAGGTAATCTGCATTACTTCGCCCTCATTCTACATTTCTTCTACATTTCAATTGCACGCAGGTAACACAAATTGTGCATCCTTTAGGTGATTTTGCAATTTGCGACGAAAAACTCCAATCGCAATAAGTATCTGCGCCACCAACATAATTTTAGTTATGAGGTGATGCACTAAGAACAGGTGGTTCGCAGATCTGTTTTACCGCACACACTGCCGCTTTTAAGTCGATGTCTACCTGTAAAATCCTTAATACCTTAGTTGAAAGGCATCCCATAGAGCAGCGCGATGTCATAACTTCCAGGGTGAATAGGAGGAGATGAGACTGGTGCTCACACAGGTAAATTCGGCCATTAAATTTAACGGTAACGTATTTCAACACCCAACCTTTGTGTAATGGAGGAGGAAGAGAGCGTGGGTGCTACCTCCAGCAGTGAGCTAACTCCTACCCATGAACATGCGCATGAGAGCATAGAGGATTTCTTGTGCGCTGACGAGATGGTTTACTCTTGGCAGCGAATCAACCTCTCAGTGGCTAGTGGGGCAGCACTAGCAATGCGACTGGTTTAGGTCCAATTGCTGCAAGAGAATGGTAGCAGTACCACCCCCTCTGCTAGTCTCTTCGAACCACTGCGCACTCTCTCACATATCAAAGTGCCTACACTGCCCTCCATCACCTTCCATTACCAAATTGAAAATGGCGATACCTCGCAAGGCATCTTCGACCTCCTCCTCCTCTCCCTCAAGTCCAACGTCACTGAGATGGCTAATATTGGAGTCCAAGCAAAGAGATATGCAGACATCTTCAATCTCATTGATGTCATCCATCATCCACTAATTCTCTCCCAGCCAAGGGGTACGATGAAATGGCCAGGCGATTGACGCGGACCTCAACGCACATGCTACTTACTTGCGCCTTGTGGAAATGGTATGCGATAAGAGTGAATCTAGACTACCACCAGATTTCATTTCCTTTCTTGCTGCGTATTCATCCTTTAGAGCCAGTACAAACTATTCTACTGATAAATCTACTTGGGCTGTTCAACGTTGGTCTCATCTACTTGGCGGTTGTGTTGGTATACAGGTAGAGCGAATTGTGTATCCCCACTGATGTGATCAATTTAAACGGATTGTGTGCAAGATCGGGCACTTTAATTCGCTCAAACTCGTTTTTGTGGAAAGCGATTTTACATTCAGCGATGATGGTGGAAACCCACTAAATAATGGACGCCGTGACGTGAGGATGTTTTGGGAGAATCGAATAACAAAGGACCGTTTTTTAGCCTTATATTTTTGCTAACAGAATGGCCTATAACTTCCAGTCTCACGGAAGCCCTCAGCTGCAAATGGATGTGGTGTAGAATTCGAATGCCCTTACATCCTTCCATGCACTACTGCATACCTCTAGAGCCTCGGTTGCAGCGTCGAGCCTAAGTAAAGAGCCCTCACGGAGAAGGGGAAAGAGAAGGATTGCTCGGCTAAATGTACGTTATGTTCGTGTCCGCAGGTAAGATGTAAGCGCAATGTGTTAATGGCTCTAGTCGTGTTCAATTAGTGCTGCACACGAATTTTATTCAATTATTTGTAGTAAGAGGAATGTAATGGAGTTATGTATAATAGGCCTGCAGCATGTAATCAGGGAGAAGTACTTTCGTCCAAAAAGCCAATAAGTAGTGCTCGAAAGCAGAATAGGACTGAATGGTTGTATTCATGCGTCGAAAGGTGACATTTGACACTGATGATGAGCGTAAGGCAGCGTGCATCCTCCTCTTTCCCTCCAAAGCGAGAAATTTGAAAAGTCGTCTTCTGGTATGCAGGATGGGATGTGCTACCCTGTTTTGTCCGATAACATGGCGAAGAAATCTATGGTGTCGCTGATTGTCTAGTAATGGCTTCAGCACGCATCGCCTGCACACCTTGCCCTATGCTTCTCACGTGGTGTGGCTGTAGACGATCAACAGGCTATTCCACCATCGTCTATGTGTCAGCAGCTCTCCTGTTAGCCCTTTGCGTGCCCATTAGCTGCCTTTTTAGCTACATCTGCTTTATGTCAGTAGTGGCGCATACTGCTCTATTATCGGGAATGTGGAGCCGTACGATTTGTGAAGATAATAGATTAACCTCCTCAACTAACGACGGTCATTCAAGAAAAGGCAGAATCTTAAGGACGATATAATCGTTTGTGGAAGAGCTTGACTGCTGGTATTGTTTGTGCAATTAGCATTTCCCCCACCATCGCAGCCGAGATCCACGTCAAGGTGAGAGGAACGAAAATACATAATTTTGCGTTTCCTAACTGCATACATCACGCAATTGCGCAGATGCTGCTACCTCAAGGATGCGTTACAACAGCTTTTGATACCTCTCTTGCTTGGCTTGTTGTTCTAAAGAGTGCAAGTCTACGTTAAGGAATTGGACTTATCTTGCATCCCACTGCGCTCACGGCTAATCGATCACCTCGCAGGACTGCGAGATTTGCGACACGAAAATGTCAACACTTTAATGGGATGCTGAGTGACGCCGCACTCCTTCAGTCTGGTCTTTCACTGCCGTCATCGGGGAAGCCTTCAGGTGATGATTTAAGACCTCCCTCATTTGATTGGCCAAAAGTACCCACCCACATCACTGCTTTCATTTTTAACATTTCATACATTTACATGCCTTCAACAATATCGGCGATTTGCTGACGGATTTGTGTGAGTTATGGCACAATGCGCAAGGAGGTGACTACTGGCTGACTTACAGGGATAGGCATGAAGTACAGCTGAGGTCGTTCCAAAAAGGGCGGGATATGTCGGGCACGACGAATGGGGACGTGCCGGTAAATTGCAGCGAAAACTTATAAGCACTTCACAAACATCCTCACAACATAACTTTTTTAACAACAAGAAGAGTTGCTTTGTGTTGGCCTCTTCGTAGAACATTGACTTAGTCTCCGCGCCTTTCGTTCTGTTCCACAGGCTTCAAAATGGTTGTCCAAAACTGATATTCTCTACCCATTATGGGATTGCTATCAGAACTATAAATGAGATGGCTATGAAGACTACTGCCATGTCTCAATCTCACACCCCTTGCAAATGCTGCACAACAGCCTTTGGAGAGAACTACATGTCCGTAACTCTGTTATGGACTGACATTCAATTCAGTGATACACGAAACATGCTGCCGGCTTATCTGTTACTGTGTTTCCATGCGTAGGATGCTATCAACAGCAAAAGCATCACATTTGACTGGGATTTCAAGGTCTCTCTCATGACTGACTTAGTTCGGGTGAGTCAATGCTATCTTATGATACTTGAACAAATCTCTTCTCTCCAATATTTGTAACTACAACCTCTAACATGACGTCACAGGGGAATGGAGTACCTCCACAGCACAAGCCTCAAAGCCCACGGAAGACTCAAATCGGCCAATTGCGTCGTTAATTGCCGATACGTCCTAAAAATCACCGACTTTGGCATTCCTAAAATCTACAACTTGACAGATGGTTGTCCTTCAACCAACCCCGAAGGTTAGTTACATTCATTACCCTCCGAAATTGCATCTCATCCATAGAAAAATTGTGGACAGCGCCTGAGCTACTGTGTGATGAGACCTTGGCGTTAGTTGGAAACATTCGATATAATAATGCGCGAAGTCTTCTATCAGACGAAACCATATGAAATGGGAGATGCCTCAGTAGAAGAGATTATAGAACGCGTCAGGAGCAAAGGAAACCCTATTTTCGGCCACGAGTGAGCATTTCTTTGCACCTCAGGATATCGCTATGTGTTTATCAAGGCCTTCACGGGAGAATCCTAGATGTATTTAGACTCAGCACCGCTCATGTATGGTGTAGTGAAGGCACAAGTGAAGACTGTTACGACCATTGCCCGGGCGGCTGTCAACCAGGGCATTTCTAAGGGAATTACTAATATTTGCTGCAGTTGGCATCTGAATCATTGATGCGGCGTAGAATCGTCAAAGAAACGGTAAAAGAAATAGGATACTGCCACAGAAGTTTATTATCAGAGGACTAAAGGGAGGTGCGTAGCTTTGCATTGCATCAACCAACCACGACTCGATCTTCCATCCCGGCTTCATGAGACGGGTTTTCCACCAACTTACAGAGACACTGTTGAGCGAGCATGGCCGGACAATCCTATACTAAGACCAACATTTTAAGGAACTGAATAAAGAGATTCAACGAATGACCATCGAGAAGTAGGTTTGCGGTTTCATTTGATTCTCTCCTCAACCCCGCAAGAAAAACAAATGCAGTAATGACTGTCAGGATTACATATTTTGGCTTTGAATTGGAGCACGTCCACGCAAATGTGGAGTGTGACCAATGTGCAGTTGGAAGAGTGATGTTAAGTTAGAGTTGTGGGGTTGTGGCGAAAGCGTTAAAGGCAGGAGTTGCAGTGGCACCTGAGACCTACGATGAGGTGTCGATCTACATTAGCGACAATGTTGGCTTTACAACCATTTCAGCGATATCCACGCCACTGCAGGTCGTTGATATTCTCAATGACCTGTACACACTGTGCACACTACGATGCCTACAAGGTGGGTTTATTTGAGGATGCCTGAGTCTACTCATGGGCACAAGTTAGATCCCGACTCCTCGCATTTGATAAGCAAAACAGGTAATCTGCTTCTCTTACTTGCCTCGATAGCGTTGTCCAAATCAAGGCTGTAGATCGGCCGTTTGTTTTGTCTAAATAGGATGTCATTCCATCATGTGGAGCAAATAGTTGGTCGAGGTGGCAGGGTCTTGTTCATCAGTCTAATCAACACCTGCTTCTCTCTTACTAAGGCACGAACACAGACTGAATAGAAGAAATCAAGGCACCAGACAGTTGATGCTGAATCTGTGCATTGTATGTAGAGACGATAGGAGACGCCTACATTGTGACTTCGGGATTGCCAATCCACAATAGGCGACACCATGCAGCTGAGGTCGCCACAATGGCCCTCCACCTGCTTAGCGTTTGTGGCACCTTCACCATCAAGCACTTACCGCAATTCCTTTGAGGCCGCGCATCGGCCTGCATAGTGGTTAGTTGGATGTGCATCTGATCCTGACTCCTTTCCAATCCGTGCGTAAAAAGTGCGCGTCAACTTATTTTAATGAATGTCAACGACACTTGAGAAATGCCCCCGGCAAAAGAGCATACTGAAGCTGCATTTAGGGCCATCAATTTGATGTCCTTACGCCAGCTCCGTGCTGTTGCCCATGCGTGACACGGGCTAATGCATTCCCATTAAATCGCAGCTTCGCATTCGATCTTCTTTATGTATCAGTTGCGCTGATATCAAACAGGTAGCAAAGTGCCGATATCTATAAGCCATTTTAAAGCTCTAGTCCACTGGTGTACAGAATGATTTAAGAATCACATTTTCATTGGAACTGCAAAATATGCGTCTTGTTGCATGGCATTGGGGAAAGACTCTTTGTCCTTTTGCAGGACCTTCTGTTGCCGGTGTCGTGGGACTTACAATGCCTCGTTCTGCCTCTTTGGCAATGCCGTTAATCAAGCACTAAAAGTGGGGTCGTCTGGAGTCAATTAGTAAAATTCTCCTTGACATGCTTTCCTATTACCGCCGTTTTATCGTGCAATGCATCCACTTCAGGCATTAGAATACACATCAGCGAGGAGATAGAAGGAATATTGGATGATTTCAGAGGCTACCATGTTGGATATCGCGGCTCATTGAAATTTGGAGGTGGTGTGGAAACGACAGCTTATTGGCTCACTAGCAGTGACAACTTCCACAAGCCTTTACCTCGGCATCCCCCATTAACAATGTGCACATTATTGTCTTCTAAGCGGTGGATTCTTGCAAATCGGTTTTACATTTTTCTACTTGATTGTATTGTGTTGCTTTGTTGAGGTTCCCCTGGTACTTTGTGGCATGAACTGTATCTACTTGATGAGGCATTATATTAAGCAGGTGTGTGGGCAACAGGTGATTAATGGACCTTTTCTGACCAGGACCCTCAGGCGTTTCTATCGACTTACCTAAGCGGTGCACTTTCCACTAGTGTTGAATTCGGCACCCCACCGAACGCTAAAACAACGCAATCGTGAGCCTGCGGTCGATGGTAGAGACATCACTTCAACTGACATTACTCAATGTAATCCAGTAGGATGCACAACATCTACGTATTGAGAAGAGCAAAGAGGATGAGATGCAAAGGCATTTTTTGCATGTAATGTTGCAAATGCGCATAGATTGGGGCAGGTGGATTAATAGCAGTGGGAGGGGGGAGACGAAGGGAATTGTAGACGAGTAAAGTGCAATAATGTGTGCCAGTAACACGACGTGCACTGCGGCCGTCACCAGTGCGTGAGCTAACTTTCTACGATGTAGCGAAATCTCATGGGTTGACAGAGGCCAGAAGCTACCACCCTGTACCATCACTGGCGTTTCTAATGTCAGTTGGATGGGCATGAAACGATGTTAGACCTACACGGGTCAGCAATGATCTTTCGTAAATACGCTGCAACAATTTGTTTACAAGGCGATGAGATGCGCCTGGAAAATTTATATTGTTGGCGGCCAAAGGCGGATTCAACCATGGAATATATATTGCAGTGAAAGCCCATTGGTCACGTGCATAAAATACCCCTATACCCGTGGGGGCATTTATAATGCCGTACTGTTTGTGGTGTATTTCAGGCATGTGGGTCCATTCCAAAAAACACACGCTCCTATTATGAAGGGCTTTTGATCTCTGAAAGATAATTCGTCTTACGATTATAATAAGTGCTTAGCTTGCCAATATGATCAGCCGAACCTCGGAAGCATAAATGAACAAATCCTTAGTCCGCATTTCAAGATGGCGCATTAGAAGCACACTAAGTCTAGTTACTTCTTTCATTCCGGTATTAATTATTTTCTCTCTGGAAAATGGGGCAACGGACCAAAGGTGGCTCAAATGAACTCATATTTGAATTGCACTAAAATTGGGGCACACTGCCCCTAGAGTGGCACGAGATTTGAAATGTAGTGACTAACCTGGCTGCGGACGTAAAAGGCTTGTGTGTTAAAGTGGCTAGGGTGATGGAGCACTCGGAAATGAAGTAACATTAAAAGAACAGATGGCTTTGCTTTCACCATTCGCATTTCTGGCTTAGTCAAACGTACATAGAGGCCTTTACCTTGTCCTTAGAATGCCTGTTCTTTAGTGGATGTGCGAGAGAGCCCTTTACCTCCGGCTGCGATGAGCAGAAGTGCAAGGTCTACGTATCATGTCATCGGCTTTAAAACGTTGGACGCTACCATGCCTAACTAAGACATGGTATTAACCGGGATGTGGTCCCATGCTTATCATCTCCTTTTGGAAGGAAAACTTTGGCGATTGAAGTGGAAGTGGGGTGGGGGCCAGAGGACAGAGAAAACTATCTAACATATTAGAAATCAAAATCATGCTATGCTACTGGTTTAATGATGGTCTTAAGTCGATTATTCTCCTTCTTTTGTTTACACTTCCGAACGGTAAAGCAGGCCATTGACCCCTTGTAGCAATATTAAATGAGCCAACAGTACCACACCACCAATCGGACATTAGCTCTGGCGATAGTACTCCACCGGCTTGACCTGTAGTTGTCGTGGCTTACATCGAGAGTACTGCAAAACTTTCATTGGCGCAGCTAATGAAGGATTTCCATGCCACCACTAAGGAAGGAATAAAATGGCTTCAACCTAACTGGCTGATGCAAAAATCGCATCACCCAAGCGGTATCGACAAGAATTATTCATTTCTTTCTCATCCGTTTCTTTGTCTATGTAATCGTGTGCCTTTGTAGAGCCACAAACTCACACTCCAATCACATATACCTATGCAATTTGCGTGAAACCAGTGGCAACGTATTTATAATCTTCTTATGGCGTTTCACAGTTTTGAGCTAATCAACGAGTCAAAATTAACAACTTTGTATCAAAACCTGGAGGAAAGTCAACCTAAAAGCCCCGGTCAGCTTCCATTTAGCACGCGCATTAATTCCCGAGACACATCCTTTTTCTCTCTTTTCCCCATATGTAGTACTCCTCCAACAAGCTTTGTGCCAAGTTTGACGACAGCAGTCCTGCCAGTGGATTCCTTGCTTAGCGTTGGGAAAATGAGTAGCACAGTGAAAAAGTTAGATCAGAGCTAGGACAGTAGCAGGGTCAGTTACGAGAGACTAATAAGGTGAATTTATATTCGTAAACCTAATAAATGCATCAGAATTACGGCGCTAACATAGTTGACTAGCTTGCAAGTTACTCTGTGAAACAAGACTAGGAGTCGAGGTATCATTCTTTGCACAGGAAACGCCATCTCGGATCCCACTCAGTGAGTCAATTTTGGCCTAGGAATTCGCCCAGTAAAGCACGCATTTATGAGAACTCATTTCATTGCGTGTGCAATGGAGCAGTGCTGGATGAGCTCCCTTCTGTTTTCTGAGGCCAACTTTATTACAGCAAAGCCAGGATGAACTTTTTTTATTCATGGTATGCATTGGCACTCTCGCCGCCACATATTAAGAAATTGTGACAAAGAGATTTCGTTCTGCGTCCACATTCCTCAAAAGCAGCAACCACATCTAGTATATCTGCCTTACTATTACCCCTTCATTTTGTGCACAAATAACGCAGTGCCTGACCTTTGCTTGCGTAATGATTGCTAGATACAGCCCCAACGCGGGCATTTAAAAAACTGTTTTAGTTTTCATCGCGACATTCTGCAAGCAAATATGCTGCGTTCAAGTAGAAGTCTAAGAATTAGCTTGTGCGTTTGGCAATGAGAAGCTCAGTCCAGCCTCTGACAACAGCGTCTTTAGTATACCGTCCATGTCCCAAAACGCATATTGTTTTTCACATACTCATCTTTATTCTCAGCGCTATGATCATTCTAATACTCTACATGTTTTGGTATCTTTACCTCGGTCTTATAACATTTCATTTAAAATCTATCCCACGTATGGCACCAACCAAAACAAAAATGATAGCAGTAAAGTTGAGGTCAATAAATTTTGCAAAGCGACTTTCTATTCCAGCGGCTTCTAGTTTTCATCAGTTTGATTTAATTGTTTGGCTTCCTTCTCCTTTCAACCCTCACACTGCATTTCATTTAGCGCTTTTTTCGGCAGCTGATTACATTCAGCAATTACTCTCGTGGTCAGCAATTGCCTTTAATCCTTTTGTTCAGTCTTCACATCCAACTTGCTATCTTTCTCTTCTGCATACTTATTCAAAACTACCGAGTGACAGTACGCGCAATCCAGCGCCAATTTTTCACTTTCTTACTAAAATAAATGATTAAAATGTCTTCAGAGACAGCATTGCGCAACTATGACTTCCACGATATTCGGATTTAATTGCTGTTTACTATCTCAAAGGCTTATTTAGGTGGTGAAGAGTTCCCCAACGATCCCTTAGACGTCAATAAACCATATGGCTATTACTTCGAAAGATTTTTTTTTATCCTGACAACTCGTAATTGCAAGACTAATGGTGCGATTCGTGCATTGATCGAACGGCCGATAAAACTCTTGCAAAAGGGTTCTTTTTTGCTAAAAACAAATGCCCAACTTCGTTTTAATGTGCAACTGCTTTTACCTCTAAATTGATATCCGTAAAACTAGCAGCTTTTTCCAGTACACCATTCACAATTTAAGTGAAGCTATGAATATAACAGCATCTGTATCGTCTACGCTGTGTCCACTCCACTGCTGCTTAATTTTTGGCTCCTTCCTCTGTTCTCTTAGGTTTTGCTGTAAGTGTTCTAAGCCAGCAACAAGGTTTTGGATATAAGAAGGCAGTAAATGCCCAACCCTCTTTTATATTGAACACGCTTTCTTTCTTATAGCGCATGGCTCATCAGTGGGTCCTATATCACAGGCAAAAAACGCATGATTATCGTGTTTGTTTTACGCTATAAGCCATTTAAAATTTGGTTGCACATAAAACTGTGCACAAGTATTGGTTCGACATTAGCATGCAGCCGCCCATGAACCTTAAATGTACTGATGTGAACTGACCCATTGCAGAGCACAACGTTTGCCTTATTATCCCAGCAAACAATCCTCAGCTAATTATGCACAGGCAGAACCTCGCTTTATCAGTGCCTGTTTGGTTCTATTTCAGTAGATGCCCTTACCTTATGAGGTTAGCATTTGTAACACGAATGCATGGAAATGACATAAGACTTACAGAAAACTCACAAGTCTTGCAGGCAAAGTGGAATAGACAAAGGTGAAACCATAACCACATAAAATGCGCCTGATGGACGAGGAAATACTTACCTAAATGACGTGAACGCAAATGTTCTTGCATATCTTCCAACGTCAGAAATCCTGCGTTGCATTCCGTGCAGTAAAGACGTATTTCTGAATTCCCCCATTTTTTGTGCTGCAGCATGGTACAATAAGGCATGGAGTTGTGTGTTGTTCACGGAAAATGTTAAGACCATTATAGAAAGACAAAGTACATTATGTATAATTAGAATTAGACGGACGCAAACTCACAAATGTGTGTTGCGATAAAGTGTTTGCTGTATTCCTCAAATTGAGTAAATGACTCAGAGCACACACAGCACGCATTGTGATTCGAGGCTATTTTTAAGTTCAAAAGAAGGTGCTTTCGCAAAAGGATATTGAACAAGAATAAAGGAGAGATTACGCAGAAGCCTTTACCTTTTTGATGCTGTAAGATCGTTGCAATGGTTCTGCACTTCATTGGGCAAACTGGACAAGGTACATTCAAGTCAGCTGAAATGTGAAATATGCAAAAACGGTGCCAAAGTCATGCTGGTAGCTAATGAAGTGGTAGAGCACAGCCGCTTAGAAGCAAATCGAGATCATCTTAATCTAATTTCTAGTCAGATAAGATGGTGTCATTCGGATAGGAAAAAAACGGTCAGCATGCTTAACACGGCTCATCACTTGACAACCAAATTTAAAATTCCCACAAACATACGTCATTAATTAAGTTACGCACACTTTACTCAGTTTTGCTGAAGCAAACATGAATGTGCAGCTTAAAACTAAAAAGGCACCTGCCTTGATGCTCTCGAAACATATGTGCTTCAAGCGAGTTGATGGTCCTGAATTGAGCGAAGCAAATTCTACATCTACAGTCATCCATTCTAGGGGAGATGAAGATGAGATACGCAACGCTCCGTAATAGGGCCTACAGCACGTATAATACAAAGCAGAGGTGCCAACTGAATTTGCTCTTAACCTTTCACATAACTAAAACACAGAGGAGCACAAGTCGCATAATTTGTTAAAAATTTTAGTAGCGTGATAGCTGCTAGCAGTGAATCTCAATCGCTAGAGCTATGCTATGGTGCAGTTCTGTTAATTTTGTAGACTAAGTCTCCATGTTCGCCAGTGTGAAAAGAAGTTATGCTAATTTACAAAGCATTGTCATGAAATAGAGGAGCCGTGGTTATTCGATTCAGGCCATTGAAGGTTCTCGTACGAGCAAGGGCGTCTGTTATAATTATCAATTCCAAAACCGCGCTGCGCAAAGACGGACACTACCTGTTAAACGTAGATCTTAGTTCCTTGAATATTTGCACCCACCCATCTATAATGCCAGATAGACAGGTTTATACGGTACGCGAGTAGTGATGTCGCCATTTTAATAAAACGCTGTTTTTCTAGCCCACACTACTACACCCTGATTGTTAAGAAGATAGGAATTGATTGGCAAGGCTGGCTTGCTGGTCGGTATCAAACCTGAAGTCTACCTAAACTTCTTCCATTTACCCCATCTAAAACTTAATCGCGGTATCTACCCCTGTCGTTACCCATACCGCACCCATTCTTCTCTATCCTGTCTTATCAAACGGTTCCTTAACGCCTTACACCGCAGTATTAACCCAACCTCACCACTCGCAAGAAAGAGCGTCACATTCATTTTATCCACACTGGAGAGCATCTCACTGCGTGATATATCGCATAGCGGACTGGCCCAGACCAGAATTTTGGACCCGGAACCTCAACCACTAAAAACGCGAATTATACGCCCAGACTTCTGATCTGCACCAACCAGCGTGTACCAGCTTTTCATCCCACCTATATTTTGCTTCTTTGCCAGTGTCTGCTCGTAATGTGCTGTTCTTTCGTGGCCTCTCTTGCGACCAGCAACTCCGCGGCTCTGCTGATGAGCATTAAAAAAGACTGCTACCTAAATTCGCTTGGGCTGTCAAGAAGCAAATAAAAGACAACGCAGTGGCCAAAGAACAACTGTACATAATCCTCTAAATCGCAGATGCTGACTTGTTAGTGAATGCTAATCATGATGATTTAGGACATAACATCCGCTTTAGATGCTAAAGCTCTCGGACCCAGATCTAGCTGAGCCTGAGTTTCATTAATTGCTCATGGATGACTTAGAGAGTATGCTTGGGACTTCTGGATTCTTCATTTAGTTGTTGGGAATTGCTGTCCCTGCACTTATTGGCACAATCTTGCACTGTTTCTTCTTCCAAGTTTCTCATTTACATATACCGCGCAAATACTTCTTTTACTAGGGTCACCACGCGTATATGATGTGAGGGTTCGTTGGTCATTCCGAAAGTGGATTTCTTCGAGGCTAAATTGATTACATTACTACAAAGCAGTGGATGCCGAATTCGCTTTGGGAACCATTAGAATTATTCACGCTTTTGTAAGCAATGAAAAGCAGTATTTATGTTTGTGCGAGTTCCTTTGACGTGTATTGTATTGGGACATAAATATCAGGGTTTGTCGTTAGGTGCACGGCTGTGAACCACGCAGTAGACTAAAACAACTCTTTAAACCTTCGCTTTTGCATTCTTCGTATTTCATTTTGTACGGTGAGGCCTATGGCAGTAGGGGTTATGCAATTTTACCCTCTCTTCGATTTCCTATCGCAGACTGGACGTAAACTTACATTTTCTTTTTTTCTTAAGCAATAGAAGCTAAGACATTTTGGATCATCGACTAATGGCAAAGCATGTTAATGCTGGACCTCTTCAATTGTGTCGCCACAGGAAGCGCATGAGGTCGAAGTCTGCGGACGGAAAGCCGAATATGCTTTGAGAGGTCCAATGCGCTTCCACATCTTCGAAATTCCTCAGGAAGTGATGAGAAAAATTAGAATTTTGGTCAGGGCGTTTTCCTAGACAAGAGTTTTGTAGACTAAACTACGGCAAAATAAGATAAAGCCGAGCGAGAGGTAAGAGGCGGTGATTGCATTTAAGGAGGTCAGTTTACAGAGTCTATCCAATAGGATGCCAGCCGACTCGGAGAAGACAAACGCTGATCTAGACGAGAAGGACGAATCGTTTGCCTTATGTGACTTAGTGTTACCAGAAGTAAGAAGGGCTTCGCAAAGAAGTGTGGGAAGACCAAAGCACTGCCATAAGCCAAAAGGCGTCGGATAGAGGCGTCGCAGAATGCGATATATAGGCGCAAAAAGCGCTGCGAAGCCTGCAAAGAAGTAGTTCTTAGCGCTGCACCGACTTCAAGGTGTGTTCAAATTAATTCACACCATTGCAACCGTAGGTATAGTTGCACTTTTCTGTTTAAATTTTTTCTCCCTCAAAGTTCTGTATGGCAATGGTGGCTTTGCGTGCCTCTCCGTGAACATTCGCAAACCCCAAGTGATACCTTAACTGTGATTTTGAAAAGCCCTCAGGTGGCAGACAACAAGCACCAACAATTTATGTTCGGACTGCTGCAAGATTGCTCAATGGGATTAGTAAGCCAATGCATAATCCTTGCAAGCATCTTAGTTTGTCGACACAAAATATAATTCTGTAGTAGAGCATCAACGAAGGCAGTGTTCAAGGACTTCTGAGTTGCTGAACAACCACAACTTATGCGAATAAATTCGTATTCATGGCGTTTGCCAAAGAATAAGGTAAAACACGCTTGAAAGTGCATTATATTTGTGTTACCCAGCACTAATGGTTAAATATTAGCCACGGAGCTTTCGTAAGAAGGATGATAGTGGAAAAAGAGTACTCAAGTGCTGTAAGAATGCATTATTAGCAAAGTTCATAATTTATAAGATCACTGGAAAGATATTCCTGTGTTCATAATTTCGGCTATTTGAGCTATTGGCTGCTGACTGTTTAAAAGCAATTTGACAGATGGGTGTGTCTTCGTAGCCCAGGACTAATTTGGAAGCCAAAATAGGATCAGCAAGTACTCTAGTGCTGGTCTCTGATTCCGGTACAGACGTTGCTTCCCCCCTTCAACGATGACTTAAATGGGATAGTAATTGCATTCCTCATTACCACAGAGGGGCTCTTTGAAACATGGCCAAAAGTTAAGTGCATCTCTCTGTTTGATGCAGCTGCAGGATGGTTTTAGGATTAAATAGCTTAAGACTTTGACGCTGTCGAGCCAATACATTGTGCAGCATAGTTGGAATACGGTGTTGATAAGAAATTTCTCAGCCTAATGGGAGGTTGTTTTGACAAGAACACAAGGTAAGAAGAAGACGTCCGCCATTCCTTGCCATTTCCCGTAGTCAGCTGCCCTCAATAACGAGTGAATATACGAGCTGTTGGGTGGTATAATTATCGCTTAGGATAATGTGATTTTAAGCATCATAGCGGAGCCAGCATTAAATAGACCGACCGAGTGTTTGACTGCCACACTCACTGTCGTTCAGCCTGCAAACGTAAATGAGATAACGGTTCCCTTGAGGTCTAACGCAAGCAGGATTGCTGACCAGCTGATGTGCTAGAGACCGGTTAAGAGAAGTATGGACGTCCGATCGTCTTGAGTGTGGAGGGTATGGAGGTGAGTGGGGAAGTCGTGGCACCCAGAACTGCGGTTTGTTCCACATCCTACAGGCGATTACACGTCATGTCAGTTGACTTATGACAGGTTAAATTTTTATAGCACAAGGATCTTGCGCATCGTCTCGAGCAGACTTGAGTGCAGACGAAAGTAGATTTAACGGTCTACCATTACGTGCAGTTACAGGAATTACGCGAGGTGCTAATAAAGTATGTAAGGGTTAGGTGAGGTAGGTGGAGAGGGTGTTGGAGGTGACGAACATGCATGTGAATGTGAGATTTGGAAATCGAGGAACTAAACGAGGGAGGAGGAGGAAGAAGGGAGAAAGAAAAGAGCTTCGATGCTCATATTCATTTCTCTGGACTGCTCCCATTCTGGCAAATTAAGAATCAAATGCCATATTGTAGGCGATCGCATCGCTCCTTTTTAGCATTTTCATTTGACGATTTGCAATAATCGCACTTTACAACTGCAACCACTTCTCGCGTTGTGGTCAGTGGATCAGTGGCATGTAATCACCCTAGGGAGAAAATTGCATAGCCATTCGTCTGCAGAGAAAAGCGACTTGGATTTGTGCTTACCACTCTTCTACTGTGCTTTCCAAACAGAATGGGTTAGATTGTCTGCAACTGCTCCTTTGATCTGCTACTTGGAGAAACTTGGTGGTGTCGTTTCGCTTAAAACGACCTGAACAAAACCTAACTAGCTTGAATGATCTTCTCTTATTGATATGGACTTTAATATTTCCTTTTTTAGAGAGGTCTACACCGACTGCTTCACTGTTTAAATGCAGAGTTATATTGCAAAGAGTAGGTTGAGTCAAAGTAATCTTGTGTAGAGTGGCACATGTTATTTTGGCATAGACTTGGCTGGTTCATGGTATCTATGATTACTAATGGAAGGAATAATAAAGTATCGTCGATGCAACAACAAATTCTTGTTCCACGGCTGTGATTTTGCCAGTCTAGATCCGTTTAATAAGCTCCTTGCAGGTCCAATTGGCAGACAGGCGCCAAACTCAGGATGGGACGAAATTGGCTAACACAGTTGCGATTGTGATTGTGCTTAAATGCGGTTTCCAGAGAAGTTAGCAGATTATACACAAAGTGGGGTTACGCGTACGGGGCTATAAAATCAGTGTCGATCAAGTCCTTTGATGATGCACTTAATTTAAAGGAGACTTTCCAACCCCATTCAAGGGTGTGATTCTGTGGTTGGATGCAACCATTGCCTCGAAGTTTGCACTCAGTTTAAAAAGCAAAATCTAGGTAGAAATTTCTTGTAAATGGATCTGCTAGGCAGCAGAATGCTTAGTAGTATGCATTGAGCACGGACATTAAAGAAACTCTGGCGAAATCATCTAATTGTTAACAGCAGGTGCTTGAGCCAATTAGTTGATTCTTATGATCATGCATAGCACAAACTCACCCCCTTTGTGACTTAACATCACTTTTTACCTGATCGCGAATCCGACAAGATGAAATGTCAGATGACAAGAGGTCAGTGGCCTAAAAACCTGACCTTCTTTTATGCTAGCATCAGCATATCACACGTTGTGTCCAGCGTATTATCAAGACTTTATTAAGTTCTAATACAGTAACAGAGTAAGGCCATACAGAGACACACAATCACTTACTCTTGACAAAAATCGGTGCAACATAATGTAGGTGTGCGTCTTAATTTTGATGGATGCTATAATAGATATGAAATTGCAGATTCGGTCTAAGCACTGACAGAGCTTATGCAAGACCAGCCGTGGCACATCGCGTTCGTAAGCTAGAAGGAAAGTGGAATGCCGAGCAGGCAGTGCTAATCCCATTCTCAATACTAAGGCAGTAAAATGAATCAATTAAGGGACATACGACCTTGACTAATGCATCTCAGATGATGTTTGAAGCCGTCGGGCAAGAAGGCAATGGTATCAGAAAGTAATGCACATGAATTAGTTCCATCACCTAAACTGATTAATGTTACACAGTTGACGCATTTCTTTATGACCACACAAAGGTTCGTATAATCACCTTGCTTTCTGTGAATTCGGTGCATTTCGATGGGAAGGAAGGGCGCACAAGTACTGACCAAGGGCTTCTTGCACCCGCGCCGTCGTGGCTGCGCACCTCATCCGACGAGTCAGTAAGAAACGTGCATGCAGCTGGTTGGCTCACGCAAAGACAAGCGTCCTGATGGTAGTCGTGTTTACTAGCGCTTATTTAGCACTTCAGTGTTCTGCCAAGCTGGGATTTGGAATGTAGCCATCACAATTTGTCGCGACTAAGTTCATTCGTAGAGGAAGTTATTCGCTGATTTCGAAGGCACCTTCTAAACAAGGAGATGATGAGACCACGCCATATGCAGTAAACAATCATGCAGAATAATGCCAAAACTCGCAGACTTTTTTTAACTTTTGAGCAATTTTTGGTGAGATATTGAAATTGCTTTTGCAAAATAGCGTACACCAACTACAGAGATATAGGTCACAGATGACCAAATTAAAGAAGGTAAAGACTTATTTGGGCAGCAATTTTACCCTTTGAAATAATTTTGCGCACCTTTTGATGCACTTTTTGAGTTATGGTCGGCATTGGAGATTAGAAATGGGCTGTGGTGGATCTAAAATTAAAAGCGCAACGTTCCCTTTAACCAATGCAAGATGGAACGGAGTTTTAAATGAAAAAAATTGGACAATGAAGAGGAAATTTTGCTCTCGAATATCCAAGATATTCCATGGCAACACGCGTAATAATATATAGCTTACAATTATTTGGTAAGATTCGATCTACAAGTAAAAGTTTTCCATGGCTGTGCCAGAATCGACTTAGTTGCGTTTGTGTTTTTGCGATTTTTATGTAAAATCGGCTGAGAAAGCAAAAGGTTTTTATTCACGTTTGTTTATGTACGGACGACGGCGTGCCATGTCGGTGTCAAAATTAACAGAGCGGATTTGTCTAGATGTAATATAAGCTAATTCAGATGAGCTTTGCACTAGTTTTTAGCATAAATTTGTGTGTTAATTACTTTATTTCGCGCATCCCGCCGTCAACTGGGCTTACGCTAAATTTATTATCAAAAACCATGGTTTCTTTTGATAAAGATGTCCTTGGTGTTGTACTTCCTAGCATTCAATTTCACCAATCGAAAGAAGGAAGCAGTAAAATGGTAAGCATAGTGCTGGTGGAAGCGCACACAGCACGATGAGTAGATTCCAATCTAACGATGCCATTAAAATACTAGTGCATAACTAGTGCTTTTTATTGTGATCACTTTTGCACTCTTTATTTGTGCGTCGACATCATCTTCCCATTAATACTGCACGGCAACCATATCATTGGATTTTCTGATTGATTGGTTCCACAATTATTGCATTTTTGATCACAATAATTGCCCGATTCGACATTTAGAGAAGAAACACATGGTTCTGGTGAAAATTCACCACAGCCTAATACATAAACCGCAACGAATTCGTAGACTACGACAAAGTAAAAATCAGTCGCTCTTCCATGAGTGGGCAATCAACAAGATCACATCAACGACTCATAAAGTGCTAGATGCGCAATGCGTGATGCACTGATATTAGTACGCAGATGAGTTTACCTTACCAGGGCAGTGTTGTATTGTCATCAGACACGTCGTATTGTCAGATCTACTATCAAGTAATCAGTCACGCTTAATTGCGTGGGAGCAATAGTGTATTTTTAAGGCATAAAATGCTAATGGTGAGCGGTAACACAGCTGCGTACTACATTATTTGACATGACAGCTAAACAGCATGCTGCTAGCCATAAGAATAGCGCTTTGTACTGCGTTCTAATCCTGACCATAGCAAAGTCCTGGCAAACTATTCATTACTTTCAAGTTGGTCAGTCGCTTTGGAAACCTGCACCTTCAGAATCTTCGTCAAAACTAGCGAAAGTTTCAGCATCGGTGCAGCTTTGGACCTTTGATGTTGCAGTAGTTACTGTCTGGCACTACTGCAACTGGCAATATAGCTGCAGCGATTACAGTTGATGCAATGTTTCGCGAGATGGCGACCTGCTGGTATTTGAGTTCGTACACCAATCACGTAGAAGGCTGTTTTTGTTGTCACGAATAAATACAAAATGCTGCGCGTCCAGCCTTACGCATTTGCCTGTCCCCTTCGACGATGCAGGACATCGTAATCGACAAATTTGCATTAGTCTTCAACAAACTAAGGATCTATTTTGGAGTAGTATTACTGATTGTTCCCAATTCATTATGGCATGTAATAATATTTTATTGCCCCAGCCTAACTCACCTTATCCGCACGTAAAGCAGTAAGTTATGTGAACAAAGAGGGAGGATATAAAGAAGGCAGAGCTTATATTTCCACAAATCACTGAGAACAGACATGATATTATGTATACAGATGAATAAAGGTTTCCCTAAAGTGCCTAAATATTTCTTTTGAGAGGACCTCGCAACAAAGTTAACCTTTACTTTGCCATGAAGCATAATAAACCATTTCAGCAATAATAACCTTTTTTTAAATCATATTTTACGTGGTACTCTATTTGTGCATCCTTTCTAAATGCTCTAGAATGAGTTGGCTTTCTTCTCTTTAATGCATGTAGAGCCGCATCGTTGGGTGGTGGACTAGGTATTAGCACCCAATCAGGTCCCTTCTCATAAATTTGCGTCAACTTTAGACCTTGATATAAGAGTAGGTTGTACTAGGTCTTCTCAATCATCTTGCCTGTCTCGTCTTCCCGTCGATTTCGTGGTCTATGCAGGACTTCGAATACCCTACCCTAAGTCTTTTTGTTGCAGGTGATGTCATGCCTCATGCCTTAAACAGCAGCGGACCGCGGAGTCATCACAGTTAGTCACTGCAGAATTGAACCCGCTCTTTATTTGACAGTGTATAGCAGATGCACATAACGTTAGGGCAGCGAACAATAAAGGGAGGTCTCCTAGTAGACATTTAGTCAGCAAAGTGGTGACAGCTGTTGATGAAATAATCCCCATGCCATCTCTATCAGCATCAACGACAATCCAAGCACAAGTGAATGACGAAACCAAGACTTAATCTGGCGTCAAGAACGTGGTGATCAGAATGTTGTTAAGTCTAATAAAGCACTGTGGAAAGCTGCTGTATCCGTGCTGTATTTTGGCATTTGTGGTAGTGTTGGAAACCAACAATGCTTTATATCAACCAGCGCATTCATATGAGTTGCGTTTTAGGCTTGATTTATATCGTCGCTTAGAGATAAATTAGGGACGTCGGACACTGCAAACAGATCATGACAGGTTATATGCGCAAATATATTACAAAATTAGCGTTTCTTACGTAGATTTGGCAAATGCGATGGAAGTGAGCAGGTCTATAGCGCTGCTGTTCAATTACAGAAAAAAAACAATTACCTGGAGCAACATAAATGCCATTTGTTTCATGGCAAATGCTGTGCATGAGCATAATGATTAAACAATAGCGGGTTTACGATATCAGATCATTTATAAGCGCAAAAGAATTAAGTAGAGGCTTAACGCACGCAGGATATGGGTGATTTGAAGTAAAATGATAGCGGATTATAGGAGTCGAAATGCTTAGAGGTTGTTAATTTAAAGTACGGTTTGAGGAAGCATCAATGAGGCATGCAATTAAGTGCAGTCTCCCCAGAAGGGACTAGGCGCTTGGCGCCTTCATGCTGCGGTGCAGACATTTGCCATCCAGTGTGGCATCAGAGTGGGCAGCTTAAGGAATCGGGACTTGCCTGCCTTTCCAATATGGGCTAACACAAAGTATTGTAGCCTCGCCATATTGGTTTGCTTAGTTGGAAGGACGCGAGAACACAGGTGGTTTCAATGAATTTGGTTAATTAAGCGCGTACTCAAAGAAGGTGCTGAGGCTATTAATGGGGTCGTAAGGGCTGCCGCTGTTATCTCTCATAAAGCAAATGCAAGGTGAATCACATTTATTATCCTTAGGACTGACTTAAGAAAATTGCGATGTTGCTACAAGACTGCTACTGCTTGTAGTAGATTACCAAAAGCTCACAAAGCATTGCCCTATGTGCGATATTTTAGAAGAGATATCATGTAAGTGCAGTTCAAACTTAAGGCTCAAAAATGTCATTTTGCGCATCAGGCCGTGGAGTAAATGTTGCATTGAAGATTCGCAAATCAGCGCGAAAAACGCCTCCATTGCAAGGCAAATCCACCAAAGCCCTAAGCCAGTAGAGTCGATGGGATGCAACTCTCCATCTTTGTAAATAACACAACTTCTAGACTGCATAATTGGTCCAATCCAAGTTCCTGTAGAGTAGCGAGATAGTAATCTTCCTTATTTAAAGTTATTTTGCATTCAAGGCATCCAATTATGCCAGGGACAATTATTTGCAATGTTCACCGGTAAAGGAGAGGTCCATAGTAGTGTAGACTAATGCTTTAATTAGTTTGGCCACCCACCATGCTACTTGCTATCAGGATTATCCACTGCAATTCTATTCACACGCTCTTTGTTAGAATTTCCATTCATTTCGCAAACATGTTACATAAATATACAAGGCCTTGCAAGTCGGTGGACCTAGTTCGTTGCTTCGGCTTGGTATTTATGACTCATTTTCCTTCTCTCCCATTTACGAGTGTCGGGACTGGGTATTTGCTGGTACATCGCGGAAGACTAAAAGTACGTAAGATTATAAGTTCTGTGATTTTTAATTCTTCTCCAGAGTGTGCTGCAACCGCGACCCGAAGATTGCATTTCTTCACATCTGTAGGTGTCTTTGGCTGTGGCTAAAGGCGACATCAATGGTGAGGCAGAACCACATTTTCACTCAGTTCACATGCGGCATAAGCACCAGCGGCTGTGCAATGCTTCGGAAAAATTTAGTTTAGTGAGGCAATAGTGTGGGTGGACGTATGTGTTCTCACGCGCTGACCAATGGAAACGTGCGAGTTCATGAAAAGTAGGTGAATAGCGATGCAAATCACCAAACCTTAGTTGCTGAAGTCAACAAAATACCACCTTAGGCACCAAAATAAAACGCATATCCCAAAGTTTAGAATTTTAGTTTTACCGCTTTCGTTCGCCAAAGCAAAAATATACAAGAACAATATGTATGGGCGATTCCGTACAAACTTCATTAAAATCCACACTCCCCGTCAGCATACACTGGATACAATTTTCGCTACAACGAGTAACTATTTTCACTGACAAAGCTAATATTGTAAGCGTAGAAAGGGATGCACCAAGACAAAAACACGTCGACGAATTTCTAGGATACTGATTGGGCAAAACCTAACAAGGTTCATAACGAATTCTCTACTATGACCAGACTTTTGCAGCTTGGGACTCAAATTAGGGAGAAATCTCATGCATCCTAGATACACGCCTCTCAAAGTCCAGTAAATAGCTAACCTACATGCACATAAGACGGTTCGCATTCTTTGCTTATGCAGTTACTATTGAATGTAGGTCAAATATGAACACTGAAAGAAAACCGCTTCTGGCGGAAGTTCATTATTCTCTTGTCAAGTTTTATCGGGTATGATGATAGCTTGTAAAGCCTCAATTTAGCTTTGAACATGGTAAAGCCCTTAGTATGCTATCTTTGTCCAAAATTGTGTCAAAGTACACGTAACAGCCCCTTCAGTACATTATAAATCTTATTTACACCTCAATTCATTAATATTCTAGTGCAAATCCAACCTCAGGAGTGACATTGCCCATCGCGAAAAAGCAGCATTAAATGCAAAAAACGTCTTGTGTTGAGCGCATGACAACTGATGGCGGTCATAGCTTGTTATACATCCATGGGCGATGAGGTAAGTCAGCCTGCTTGATTGCACTAAAACGTAGACAAACGAGCATGCAACTATTATATTTGCATCTAGGTGTGCATAGTATTTAAAAGCACTACTCAAACTGCCGATAAGAATTGACGGCTTGCGATACAGCTTAATGTGCACTTTGTCATATAAATCAATCCACAATCACTTAGCCTCATAGAGTTAGATTATTTCATGTTAGTGCTAACGCAAAATCTGTTCATCATTACGCTAACAGTCCTCACGCAGTGAATGTGCTTGCCTTATCGAGCCGCCAGACCTAATTCAAAGGAAGATGAATTGACATATAGATCGCTGACTCACTAACTTTGTCGACGAAATAGCAATTACGGTCATCTCAGGCAAAGAACGCGAGCCAAATGTCTATAAAGTGGAGAGGATTAGGGCGTTATAATATAAATCATTGTGAAATATACATGATGAATTAAGCAATACCTACAGAAATGATGAGAGTGCATGTGTTCTTGCAGTGCCTCCAGCGCCTTAAATTCTGCGTAGCACTCGGTGCAGTAAAGACATATTTGTGAATCCTCCGTTCTCACCACTGCAGTATGGTTCAATAAAGTATAAGATTAGAGAAGATTCGTATGGGTCGCCAAAGCTGTGGCTGAGCAACAGAGCTCAAGCTAACTTGAAACTCACTAATATGTGATCCAATGAAATTATGGAGGTATGCATCAAAGTTATCGAACTGATCAAGACACACGCAGCACGAATTGTGCTTCCAGGCTATTTTGGATTTTAAAATAAAGTGCTTGTATCAATTTTGACATAGGTAACAAAAAAGGAATAATAAATAGGGAATTCGTCAATCTCTCTCACCTTTTGGTGCCGCAAGAGAAACCCTAGGGTATCGTAGAACCTCGAGCAAACAGGGCAATCGGGTCTTATGGGAGCTGAAATGTATCAAATATCTGTAAAATGAGATGTTGGAACTATGTCGCGATCTGCCCAATTGGACCACGTGTTACGCAAATCTTCGTCCTTAGTAATGAAGCATGCTCATTCAATTTCCAACAATTCCACCCATTCATGACCTGATCTTAATGCGCAGGCCTTTGCATAAGGCCACAATATTACTTGCAACTGTATTCATGTGCGCAGTAATGTACGCATACATAAAAGCGCATGCTAAACTCGAAGCCTGCTTACCGTGATGCACGCGATCCAAGTGTGCAAAGCATAAAACAATGCTATCAAATGGTGTTCTGCACCTTCTACACCTGTAGATACACACTTCAGCAAAGAAGAAGGCGAGTTGTGCGAGTTTCAAAGACAGAGCTTATGGAGGATGAAGTGAGTAGCCGAGGTAACTTCTTGGATTTGTCCTCATTCTCGAGTGTGATTAAAACGCAGTAGAGCAGTAACAGCGCGTTTGATTAAGACTGGGAGCTACTCAGGTGGGTGAATAAATTTTGATTCACTGAGCTCTTTCACTAACTTAGTTTTCATGCTCCTTGCTCTCAAATACTCAGCCGCTTCTAATTATTTTCCACACAAATTAGAAGAGCAAAGATTGTGCGCATAAGAAATTATCATACTGCTCTCCAGTGGTGTGGTCACTATCGACGATAGTCCTTGATTTAGCGGTAAGAATTAAGGACCATGAGTAAAGGCGTGGTGTAACAGCGTAGTGCTGCATTGCCCTGAAATATATTCGGTTCATTGGGTGCACAAATGTATGCCTCAGCTGAGGTCAGGACGTTTAGAAGTGTCAGCTTCATTGCATGTTTGCAAAATTGTTGCTTGACTCAGGATTCTAATTATCTTGCTGCAGTCAGCCTCTTCTCTTTCTTTACTGCCTCAGGAGGCGTTTTTTGCACCAGCCAGTTAGATTAAGCTGTTTTAGTTCCTGTTTGGCAGCAGCCTACAAACCACCCACCCATTTGCTGCATCAAAGAGAAAATTAGCAGCGATGCTAATGTGAACCAAGATAGCCCAGCGCCAAATTGCTGATACAATTGCTAAAATTGGTGCATGATAGGTCGTGGGCTACTGTTGGTCCATTCAACATTGCTAAATGCTCGTTTGGATGTATGAGGATTAAAAGAAAATAATTCACAGGAAGTGACTTTTCTTTTAACGTATGGTAGAGTTGTAGGGCCAAGTGTAGGGTGGTGATATAAGTGTCCTGACGCTTTAGAAAGTACCGCGTAGAATATAGGTTGGATAGCCAAGTGTGTATGCGATTTGCAAGGTGGACATCAAAGCAGCTGACAGCATCGGCATTTGACTAAACGAGTTGGCACTGTTTCTATGGATTTGGCAGTGAATTCGTCCTTTCTATTAGCAGCTCTAATGACGCAATAAGTTATAAAGCAACCATCCAGCTTACAAGCATATTTACACCGCTTTCATCACAAAGCGTCATCCTGGGAAGGAGAACAAAATTGATAAAGAATTGGTTTGGTCAGTGAATCTATTTATTTAGAATTCCCATAGGCCTATGGAATAACGTGTAAGTCACGAAAGTGTAGTGGGAAACCTCAGCAGTAGTCACATTTTGTTTCATGCAGAAGCCTCCATTTTTGTCCCACAATTCAGCCAACAATTTACAAATTCGCTTACAACTCCTAAGGTGCTAATATGTCATATTGAATTGATGCCACAATCAATCGGTCCCTGGCGTTTTAATTAAAGGCTGACTTTCCTCTTTCTCGTCGATTCACACATCCACAGCAATAAATTGCGCGCATTCAACATTACTTTGGAGATGCCTTATCATTGTCAGGCAGTTGGTGGCGATAGAGGAAATCGATCACAGTTCACTTTATCAATCCTAAGTAAATGACGAAAAACTCTTTAATGTAAGATACTTATCCATTATTCAATACCTATAATACACTTAAATCGACCAGCAAGGTAATGTAATGACCATTCTTTGCGATAAAAGGAAAGACATCTGCGGCGACTCAATGAAAGCTGGTAAAGGTCGAAATGCGGGGATTTAATATAGGGTAGGATTTGCAAGTACTTAAGCACTTTTGATTTCGTTGCTATTCTCATACTACTTAGACATGCTATTTCTAGAGACGCGCATAGTAATTCTGAGTAGACATATTAAACATCATGAGCATGCCTTCTAAAATAGTTCAATCTTAAGCCGTTTGAATAAGGCGAATCTCTCCTCGATGAGAACAATTCGCAAAAAGCTGTTTAAGCATTTCCCTTGCCCACAGCTTAGACTTATTTTAAAGGGGCTACGCCAAGCTTTTACATAAAGTCCCGGTATGGAACAGCTGAAACCGATACTACTCCTGGACATTGTTGTGCATATTAGTTTCCCGCCTCCTCATCCATCCATTCTTTAATAATATCATAAGTAGAGAGTGATCAAAGATGCCGCCAAAAATTTTGTCACTCTTAGTTGTATAATAAATGGAAGGATAGGAGCAGGTAATATTGTAACGCTGCAGATAACTGTAATAAAATAATGGCACACAATAGCTCATTTGAAGCCAATATGGAGCGATGAAGAGGGAGCAAGCACAAGCACACAGAATGATATTTGAAGAGGTTAGCTATTTGTCCGAGTTGATTCTTAGAGCCGGAAGAAAATTTCGCGCACACAAGTGGTGATTTGTGCACACTACGACAAATAAACGATAGCCATGTATCTAGGTTGAAATTTGGCAGAAAATAAAGCATTAGATTTGACACAGATGGAAAGGCATGCGCTCACATTTACGAAATATAACAACCTACTCAATTAAGAGCTTATGAAATCATTTCCATTGCGAAAAGAATTAACATCACCGGTAATAATGGTAATTTTTGATGGGCAAAAGCTGGTGAAATTGGCTAAATTACTGATTTGCAGGTGCAAAAGAATGGAAAGTTTTATTTAAGCGAGTGGCCGCCCACAGCTCGCATGTTCATGGCTACCAACTCCAGGAACATAAAAAACGATTTGCTAAATATCTAACTCACCTTTAAGAGGCCTCAGCTCTATTCTCAATCGCCTCTTCCCACTGTATATCCATTCGTCGCACCGATTGTTTCTTTGCTACCAAATAGATTTCTGCTGCCTACCTATTTTGACTAATACAAGCAAATGACCAGGTAGAACCTTCCAAACGGCAAAAGTGTCGGAAATAAATAAATTGCTGCCTTCAGAGCGGGTATTCATTTGTTGTCAAATAATGAGTTTTCGGGCGTTTATCGCGAAAGAAGTAGTGGAGTTTAAGGTATCTACTGCTGACAAAGGCAAAAGGGAAAAAATTCTACATATTATTTTAAAGGAAATAAGTACGATCGAATTAACACGTGCGAATTCTTTCGAGCAGTCTTGAGGATGGCAGAGAGCAACTGCATGGATGGCTGAAACCGAAGCACGATGGCGACAACTTGAAAAGTGCATGTGTCAAAAATGTGTCTCTGACAGCAACATACTTGCGCGATTCATAGCTCTATCTGGCATTGCATTTCGCAAAACTTCCAATGAGAAGGTAGTGAGACACACTCCTATGTGGTGATAATTCTTGCTCTCAAAATATTAGAGTTAGAAGCAATTGAAATCGGCATTTCAGGTTCCGCGATTGCTGTTGCCAAAATATGTTTTTGTAGTTGCATTAGGACTCTAGAATGGTAGAAGAAACGAGTCCAAGTTCGCCCGTACCCTCGTTCATTCGTCACAAACGACTGCATTTACGTCGGCAATAATCCATTTGAGCATCATACTTTTATTAACTATCTATACTTGGTGTTTTTGCCTAAACAAATAAGACGTTGTCAAAAGATATACCTAGGTAGTGAAACAGTTCCGTGCTTTGGTTTGCGACATTATAGATACGATTTGCCCTGCCAACAGGGAGCTTTGTCGTAACATTTGTTACGATTACTGCGTCTATTATGGGCTGGTTGGAAATCGCAGCTTGTAATGTAGCAGGACGCATTTATTGGACTCGATCGGTGGATTGCTGTGCAGAGGTTTTCAAGCAAGACGACCCGTCGAGGCAAGACTGCTACCTTTCGCCACTAACTATTTAAGAGGGCTTTCTTCATCGTCAAAATTAAAAGTACTTGATTTCTTGCGTGTACTTTAATAAAGAAGAGATTAAACTACCTAAATGGTTCCAAGTAGTTAATGAAAACCATTGGCTTGCCTACCTTCTGCAGGTATTGTCATCCTTTAGATTCAAAAAAATTGCCCTCATTCTCCTAAAATTGAATAAATACTATTGCTTGGACCACAAGACACGCCTTTTTCCATATTTTTTGCTACTGAAAGCGACTGGCTTGCGGTGCGAATGTGCTAAGTAAAATTGCTAAATATTTAACAGAGCCTTTTGCACCTGATAAGTCCGTCCCAAATGAAAAAAATACCCATGTCGTTTGTTATGATCTATCCTTCTTTAATGAGAGATCGGCCAACGCATATGACTACATGGCACTACAAAGGCAAACATGTCAATGGAGTTAGTAACTTTCAAATCATTACCAAATTCGATGAACTTATTGGTGATCAGGACCTACACACATCATGCTACCTCATAAGCGCCATGTCCTGTAGCTTTATTGGCTTAGTCGATAATCGCGGAGGCGCTGATTGATCAACTTAAGCTGAGACAATCAACACGATTTTTATCTGTGCTGCAGCCGACTGCATGGTATGAAAAAATAAACGCCGAGCACATAGAGCTAGTAACGTCAAAAGTAGCCCTCCCTTGTTAAAAGAGGTGTTGGTTATAATATTGTGAATTAATAAGACCCAAATTAGATTACCAATTGAACTTTAACTCTGAATTCTTTGCTACAGAGGCTAAGATGGTCTCTAATATTGAGTTGCACGAATCCTACAACTCATAAGACTAACTCGTTATCGATCATGATGGGCATTGACAAATGTACCATTCCGTAGCTGCCAAAGAGCGGACCAGATCAGCAACTTGCAATCAAGAAAGTTGCACTTTTCAGCGGAACTACGATACCTAGGAGTGTGCCGGCACTGACTCACTAGGCGATCAAATAAGGTTCGGAGCGTTCCTGCACTGCGACGATTGCAGTGGGCGATTACACCCTTTAAACTTATATAGCAGCCCTTCGCGTAAAGCTCACAATTAAGTATGCATCCACTTCCCTCATTCAGATTACTCTCAAATTTCTTGTTATTTTCTCTAAAACTAAAGGGTTTTCATGGCATTTTTTTCTAAAATAGGGCCCTGCCAGTTCAATCGCAAGCTTAAGAACATTTCAGCAATTTTTAAGGTACAAAGTGCTTCTTATTTTAGCAGGCTACGTTTATTAAAAGGAAAAGAGATAGCAATGGAGACGTCAGTAAAGAATAGCTCAGGCCATGAAAGCTTAGATTGTGCAGCTTTTTATAAAGAAATTATTCTGGATTGTATTTTTCAGATTTGCTCTTTACCAAAAGCGACCTATATATGTTGCAAAGGATCTGTTAATAGCGCTTCAAATCGAATATTTGGGGTCCTAGCGCGCATGATACTGAATTATCCATATCCAACATGCTACCTATAACTGATGCTTGAACGCACTAGATACGCCAAGTATCGAAAGTTATCAGTAAAGTTAGTCTCAACAAATACTGGTTCCAGACTTTAAGAACAAATCTTGGGTGAGTGCCACCAAATTTGATGAAATTGGCGCATCAAGTTGATTATTTGTTAAAGCATTCTTCAAGTAAAATCTGAAAAGAACGACAAGCAGTCATAACTTAAATAGATTCGTGGATCTCATTGACATACGCATAGATTTTAAGATCCTTTCTCTATCCATAAGACTCGAAAAGAGGAATGATTTTTAGGAGTAGTGTTAATTTTGGGATTATAAAGTTGGGATGCATCTTTGCATAGAGCCCTAGGAGAGGACGAAAAGCGCAGCTAGTATCAAGAAAATATCCTAAGAAAAGTTAACTTGGTCTAAACGGAGGTAATGGCTTCTCTCTGCTCTCCATACGTAACCGCCCTTTTCAAAGAGCATAGTTGTGGTGTCGGTCAATGGAAAGAGCCATAGAAAAAAGAGCGGTAAGCAAAATAGCCAAGACATTTTTGTAAAAATTATCAAAAGAGGTTAATTGCCGAAGGAAGATCATTTGCGAGCCCTTATATAATCTAATAAAGTGCATTTGCACCGATGAATCTATTCAACAGATATATAACTTCTTCAAACTTTACCAAGAAGTTAGCAGTGTTAGTAGAACCAATAGCTGTAATGCATTCAGATGGCATGAACCAATAACCCTTAGGTAATCTTGGAAGAAGGAATTAAGCCAGTACCTACCAGCTACTTCGATCACGAAAGGGTTGCGGCAAAAGCAGTTGCAGAGGTAAAACCTAGATTTGTGGATTAACAGAGGTAATAAATCGAACTATATTGAGTACCAAATGTAGGCTGCATTCCTTAACGTTAAATGAGTTACAAAAGAAGAATAATGCTCAAAGCAGCTGACTTGGCACCTGGATGAAGGTACCTGCCACTTGGATCGTCAAAGCGCGTGTGGATAGGCTGTCACTCCTCAATTTCCTGTTAGAGGAGGCTGGTGATATTTAAGCCGCATTTGTAACCTTGGTTGATAGCATGAAATGCTATAAGGATGTGTGATTGGAATGGGGCCAACTTGGCTGCGTCTTCGATTGGAGTCAGTTTCACTCACCGGCAAGTGGATGGCAGACAGTTATATCAGTCAATGTATAACTCCTCTAAAAATATTCTGACCTAATCAATGAGCAATTAGCCAGTGATCTACAGAAACGAATAAGCTCACAGAATATGATGTTGTAAAAGGGAAGGGTGCGCCTTGCAATCTATCGGTGTGTCAAGAAGAAGATCAGAGACGGACTGAGCTAAGCCAAGCTGATCAGGTCTGGATTTTCCATTCTTTTTCATCGCACGCCAACTTAAAACATGTTCTTTGGTTGCAGACTCACACTATGGCAAGCGAATGTGCATGCTGGGGACATATGAACAAAAAGGAAATCGCATAGTTATTGAGAGAAAGTAAATTGCGTTGAAGGGGATGATAATGATGATGGTGATGATGTGACGCATACGATAACACTGCAAAAGTGTAGTGGTCAGGACATCACGTTTTAGCTCTAAGATTCCATGCTCAGACCCCAGTATGACGCCCCTTGCACCGTCTCCCCTCCTACCTTACTGCGCTTACTTATCCAATCACGCATAGGCTTATTCAGTTAACCACTCGCTTAGCGCTACGCTTACGCATCATGCCGGAAGAGGAAAGTGAAAATTTAGTTATTCATAAAACATTTCAACGTACCTTATTCCGGGTTCGCATTGACTGTTTTGTGTAACCCGAAGCTCCAATGGCAGTACAAGCTACCCGAACGAAGTATCGAAAGGAACAGTTGAACAACTGGATCGCTTACCCCCTTTTAATACTATGTGTGCGGTCTAAATGACCAACCTCTTGACGTCTCCTTGAGAGTTGAACTCGAGTCTTAAGTCTCAAAATCCCGAATGCTGACCACCGCATAATGTTATCGTCACCGCTGTTACCACCACGGCAGATGTGATGACCACCACCCCTCCTCACCGCCCGTTTGTCGCCGGCTGACATGTCTGATTCAGCCAGCAGCAAACATAGCCACTACCAATGCTACAGGCGTCATTGGAAGCAGAAGTAGCTCGTACTTACGGAAGCATTGGCGATATTGAGTTACCGTTGCAATGAGTAGATCGTTATAAGGAGGATGTATGCTGCTTAATTGCAGCAGCAGCAGATGATGATGATGACGATAAAAGGGAAGAAGAGGTAAAAGAGAAAATTTGCTGGCTGAATAAGTGGCCTAATGGGTAGGGGGTCTGACTACGGATCAAAAGGTTTCGAACTAGAATATTGCCAAAGCCGTAGGGATTCTCCATCTCCTCCTCTGCTTGCAGCGGCACCATGTGTGCCTAACAACGAACTGCATCAAGAGGCATGTACGTGCTACTTACTTTGTTGCTAGGTAGAGAGAGGCAATAAAATCGACTAAAAGTGGGGGATGGGAAGTTATCATGCCTGGTGGGAGGCTTGAATCCTCGACATCTACGTTATTAGAACGACGCCCTAACCTACCAACCTGCCTCACCACCACCACCACCACCACCACCACCACCACCACCACCACCACCACCACCACCACCACCACCACCGCCACCACCACCACCAATCCTCTACTCTCATTTTTCACTCACCTCACTACAGTCTCCTTCCCACTCATTCACCTTCACACTCACTCCCTTATATTCACTTCTCATGTCCTTCAAGCCTTCTTCTTGCCACGTTATCCTTAGCGCTAAAAGCAGCGCCTATTTGTCGCTGAGAATAAGTTTTTGCAAAATGCACGAGCAATCATTCATTCTCTTTATTCACCTTTTCATCTAATCGTCTATTCTCTAGTATACTCATCTGCTCATCTACTTTATTACCTGCCTATAAATAAGTGTGATTGATTGCCTATTCAATTTCATCCTCGAATCACGATTGGTCTCTGTCACTTCTCTCTTTTCTAACCAGTAGCCTCAGGGCGATGCGCATTTGACTTCACGTTCTGCGAATGTCCGACAGGTGTGTTTGCCGCTAGGACGAGTGAGCTGCAGAAGACCAAAAACGTTGAATTTGCATATAAATGAAATGACGTCTGCTCTTCTCTGCTCTGCCGTATCATACCTCATTCCTCAACCATCCATCAGTTACTGCGACCGACCCATCAACCCACAGATTCGCATCGTCAGTCTAGTGTGGCATGATTGACCAGCAGTAGAGGCATGCCAAATACGCCAAATCATTCAGCCACACCTTAACTACCCTATAATTCATTCCATATCTCACCACAGCAAAGCCTAGCACTTGATTGGAGGAGAAAGGTTAGATGCAGAAGTGAGTCAGGAAGTGAGTGCGAAGGTAAATGCGTGGGAAATAGGTGATGGTAGAGGGAGTGGAGAGGAATGAAGAAGGAAGGAAACTGGTGGTGGAGAGGTGTTCTATTAAGTTAGACGTTGCCCTAACAGTGTGGATGCTGAGGATTCGAGGCTTTCAGTGGACATGCTAATACTTTAACCTCTTCCTTTTTAGTGCAATTGACTGTCTTTTCCTCTCTGGTGCCTCCTTGTTTTAGTCGTTGCTGGACAGATACGGTGCCACTACAAGCAGCGGAGGAAATAAGGGACTCGAACCCATAGTCTTCTGATCCGAAGTCAGCCGCCTTATCCATTAGGCCCCGAGACCAACAGCTGCTTTTCCTTTTAACTCCTTTTCTTCCTCATCATTACTATCCGCTGCAGTCAAGCGGTACACCTCCTTCTTATATCAGTCTATCCTTTACAACTGAAATGTGGTGATTTCAGAATTTCCGTATGTACGAACAACTTCTACTTTTAATGACGCCATGGTAGTGGTTAAGGCTGCGTTTGCGGTAGACGCCTTGTGAGGCAGGCGCTCTAGCCAACGACGACGAGCAAGGGGATGAGTGGTGGTTCACTAAGTGATCCTGACTTTCAGCATTATTAGCCAGACCCCATGTGCCGCTTCCTACTCTCGGCGAAAATAGCGATTGTTTGTTCCACAGACGCAAGACTCATTGGTCGCGGCCCAGAAAATAGGCGCTTCTGATCAGAGAATATTACACTGGCCTCTGCTCTGCCTGTCCGACGAGCCATATCTGTACCACGAAAGTCCTTCCGATTCCGACAACTATGCGCAGAAGTGAACTAATCTAAATACCATGCTGATCCTTAGCCTGTGATTCGCACGGACTTTTAAAGGTCATTACTTACGAAATTACCCAACCAACCGAATCGGAGGCAAAGGAGATAAGCACATCACTGCTTATAAAAAACGCAAAAGTGTGCTTTTGACTGCGCTTTATTCTTGCGCAAATCACGTCCCATCGCTCCCATTTCATCATACTAGGCCAGCTAATGAAGTCTATTCGGTCGCCAAATCGTTGATATGGCAATCAACGTAGGGGCGTCGGAGTCACTAAAGTCTTTAAGGGAGATTCTGAGGGACATTTCATCTCATTTGACTTGTTCCCTGTGCGTTGAAAGTGACTGTGATAACTACTATCTGACAGGACGCGAAAGACCCCAAGATGACTAGCAAACCCTACCTACCGAGGGGTAAAGGACTCACTAGATGGATAACGCAGTCATAATCGCAATGCGTGCAGCATTTCTTCAGAAGCCTGATGCGATTGGTAATGTGGCCTACGCATTGTTAGTGTAACAACACTTCATTACGTAAGCAGGCTACGATAGAATCGTTTTTTATTCGCTAGAGACTGATTTGCAAATGCAGCATTTGAAGCCATAAATTGAAACACGTCCCTTTTTCGACATCATGTGCTGATAAAGAGCTAAGGAAGAGACCGAAATATATGATATTGTAGAGTTGCTCGGACTTAAATGCGATTAGAAAGCGTCGATTGGAATCAAACTGTTCCTCCATAGTCAAAGAGCTTTGAAATCGTTTTATATGAAACTTGGTAGGGGTTGTGAGAAAAGTAACTGGCAGAGGCATTTGTGCAGCGCAATTTATTTGAAAGCGCTGCCGTCTAAGAGTGGAATCGACACGTGGGAAGAATCTACCTCCGTACTCAGTTGACCGTGTGAAGTTTAACCAGGTTGGAGGCGCTAAGGTAGTTGCACACCTCTGAAGCCATTCCAGGTGGTGCACCAGTAATTTTACGTTGTGAGCCATTTCATACCAGCCATTATTGGAGTAAGCCAGCGTGGATTTGATGCCTGTCGAAGATGCAGAGGCTTAAATAGTTGGCACTATGGAGACGTCAGCATATTGCTGCAAAGTCACCTAATTACCATAATTACCGGATTTACTGTTGTCTACCCATCACAAATGCAGTGAAATCAAATAGGATCTCAGAAGTCTTTAGCACATTAAAAACTCACTAAAAAAATGGCATCCATACCATTGTCTGTTCACTGCTAATAAGCAATCGCATGGTCTGACGCAACCGTTCCCCAAGTGGCCGTTGGCAGATAGATTTGTCTAATTTGCATCGATCAAGTCATCTGGAAGTGGGCAAAATATTGCCTTGTGAAATAATTGCATGCAGCTTTGAAAAGGCAAATCATTCCGATAAGTTTATTTTGATGTCGCCTACCATCGGTTGCAAAGTGAGGCAAATTTTAGGTCTTACGATCCAAAACTTGAACACAACTAGAAGTCGACGATAAGAGGAAATTTATTGAGTCTGCGCGGACTAATTCTTACTATGTCACTATGCTACAAGTCGTTTCCGTTTTATGCGCTACTCTTAAAATTCAATCACCCATTCCCTGTGGCTATAGTGGTCAGTATATCTTCTCAGATGTGTTACTTTTGCTAGTAAGAACAAAACAAAGGCATGGAAGTGTGTAAATCACAGCAAATTATCACACAAGCATAGTGCTAAAGAATTGATCTTCTCATGCAAGACAACTTCAATAATTGAGTGTCAGCAGAAATCGCATGCTTTCCTACAGGCATGCTATGCACAGACCACAAAGCAATAACCACTCGTGTAGCTTGAGTGCATGCGTTCGATGCAAGAAGAATGAGTAGACCGGGAAGCGTTGAGACACAGTCTTCTGATCCGTAGTCAGACGCCCTATCCATTAGGCCACGGAACCGACGCCTACGTTGATATATTTGATTTACGTATTTGCAGATATCCTCACTAGTGGTCCTTTCATTTCAATAATATTTGACAGACACATAAACTGTTTGCTCACCCTTCTTTCCAAGACTTAAGATACATCGTTAAAATCGCGGTTTGTGATTGGTGGATAACCGCGATATGACTGAGCTGTCCATCGGATAACAGCGTCGGGGTCCAAAAATTTGAACTTCTCAAAGGGGTGGTATTGGACACAGCTCAGCTAGGCCCCACTTTTCTTCTGACCAAGGATAGACTTTTTGTTGCAATCACGACAAAATTGGATCAAAAGCCCTTTTCAGCATCGTAAGTACAGCTTTTCCTTTGTTAAATGGCGCAGTTGGAAGTATTTTAAATTTCAGAACTAAGTCTGTAACATTGGCGGGTTAAGGGCAAATCGCTTTCAATGGCTAGTGTTTTATCGCTGAAGGGAAGGCAATGGCTTTCATTTGATTTATCAGAGGATATTGTCGTCTTGAGAAGACCTGTTACTCACTTGCATCTTGTCTGGGGAAATCTATGTGGAACAAACGCCCTTCCACCGAATGGCCAAAAGTCATACATTGAGATGAGAACGCACGAAACGAGCATAATAAGCTTTGCAAAACAGGCTTTACTGGCATCTAGTTTAGAAATAATTAGCCTCACAGCAATAGCTGGGCAGAAGCATGAGAAAACGAAATCAAATCTCTAAAAACAGAGGCAAAAATTGGTTAACTTATCTAATCCAGTGTTTGAAGCATGCAACCTAAGAAATGCAGAAGCTAAACATTAAATGCTCAATTAGCATTTTGCTAATAAAAGGAAGACAAAGTAGATGATTGCTAGCAAGGGCCTCAAAATGTTCCGAGATCAGTCACTATTACTTATAAAATTTGAAGGAACGGTATGATGACCGTGCCAATGCATTCATACCAACAAGGCTGCCAAAGGCTAGTGTATGCTAATGGGTGAAATCGCTCCACTACACCACTCGTAGATGATAGATAGTAATCGTGGCAAGAAGTACGATCTAAAGGCAGGATTTAATAAATTTGGTTAATCTAAGCTTGTCAACCATGATGAACGCATACCATTATGCAGCTGCATTTTTGAAATATTCCGTCCATCTAGGTGTTTACGCTCCCTCGTTGAGTAGACTTCATTGAAATTCGTGGGCTCTAGTCGCCTGACCTTTGCAGTGGCGATGCGAATTCTCTAAATGTGTGAACCGCCTGAAAGGGGAGCGTCTGGAAAGTCTGCTTCATTGCACCTATTAGACAAGAGGCGACCAGTGATCGTAAATCTCTTTGCAGGGTAGTTTTCGTCAATTTTTGGTGTTAGAAAAATGAACCCTGGTTTTCGCTCTGTGTTCAACAAAGTACAAATAAATTATGACCTTACCTAATCATTTTATTAGTTCTGAAGGTATAAATGCCGCGGATGGAAAGACTAATCCCGTGTCGTTTGCATTCGAGTCTGTCCCGTGCACGACAGGCACAAACCAGCGAATGTGACCAACTCATTCCAACAATTTCATCACCTGCCTTTATTGTCCCAAGTATCCACGTGCCAATGAGTATGTGCGCAGTCTGTCCAGCTTCAAGCATTTGCACCTGTTAAATGAGGGTAATTTTAAAAAGGCGCAACTCACCATACTATGCTCAAGACACGGCAAGTTATGATTTGGCTGGCTTTGTTTTATTGGCCCATTTGATCAGTATTTTGAGACTACCAACATGTTGTCTCAGCCGTGCGTTTACCATGTTGTCCATTTATGGGATGGATGCTTGGTCGATGGAACATCTGGATGTAGATACATTGCACAGCATATGTGGAGTGAAATGGATTTATTGAAATTGTCACAGCTTGCGCATGCCTTGCATTTTGTGAACGTAGGGCTCTTGAATTTGGCTAGAGTACTCATGAGCCATTCCTAAGCAGTTTGAGGCTGTGAGCTTTTATGTCAGGCATTGGATTAGGCAAGGTGGCATTTACGCATCCATTCCATTTCTAAAATATGATAACAGGTCTTAAGTGGCGAAGAGTGAAGCAGTTAACGGGTTGCAGTGACAATCGCTCGTGTATCTGTCAGACCGATGCGAAGGAAGATAGATGCATGAAAGTCGGTCAGGGAAGTGGCACAGCATGTCGAACGGTAGTGGTAATAGGAGGCAGAGAGGAGCATTCGTGAATCTGATTCTCTAATAGCATTGCATTTTTTTGAGATGGAGATGGCAAAGTGAAATTGCGCAGCAGTGTGCTATAGACTATAGGAATGAAGGAAGAAAGATAGCGACCAAAGGAGAGATACATCTGTCAGAAGAGTAATTCATTATTCGTCCTCAGTCTACTATTGGATCTTACCTTAGTAGCCATCCCTGATTGAAGCATTCACACCATATTAGTAGTTTAATGAGCCGAAAGGAGTAGTGCGATGATATGTCGACACGGAGTCCATTCAACTCAGCCATACATTCAGAGGAACCGTCAATACTATCGAACTACACTCCCGCAAGGTTATTTCCCATTTTGCTTTCTTGCATAGACTTTTTTATCCATAGATAGAGTTGCGGCCCCAAGAGAGTGAAAACGAGAAGAAAGACCATTTGGAGATGGCAGTGATATGGATTACATCTGCACCCACTTCTCATAGCCGCAGCAGGTGACATTTTGAATAAATTTGGGGCAGAGGGACCACATATCCTGGTTTCTTAATTTGGATTTCAAAGCATTGTCTAGCCAGCCATCTGCTGCTAGCCATTTGTTTTAATCAAGTTTCCTTTTTCCAATTTTACATGTACCGGGGTTTCCACCAAGGTACTCAACGAAGTGGCCTAGGAGCAGATGTCATCATAATGAAAAATGCTAGAAATGCTGAGTGCAGTGGCTATTTATAAGAATCCCAATGAGAATACAACTAGATTGCGAAAAGGCGTTGTACTAGAAGCATGCCTTTTGCCATTCACACAAACTTCTTCACCATTGACATGTGTGGAAATGAAGCAGCGGCACGTGTAGCGAGTGGCGTGGTGTTCTGTTTTTCTCTCCTTGATGTCCAAAGAGAATTCGCACCGTGATGTAGGGTCAATCAAGACTGCAACACTTTAAGTTTTGAAGGTTTCATCGGTCAAATGGGTGGAGTTGAGCAGCCTCTGAAGCCTTGAGTTACACCGCACCTCACCGAGAACTAGCATTGCTCTTCATGAGATTATGCCTTTTAGCCAAGAATATTTTACATATGGTGACACGAAACTTACTTCCACTCATTTTTTCGGACTCTGCATGCGTGGTGACCCCGTAGTTTTGGATTTGAGGACACAGTGGTATAAGGTTAGTCGCGTCTGTGTAATTGCAAGCATTCAGCGCGCCAATATTCAGGGTCGGTGCGTGAGTCACTAGCATCGGCTTACATTGTGCAACCTTAAAGCCCCCTCTCGGCCAGCCTTGTCCGATCAGTTGATAAAATCATGCGTACAGATAGGCGGTCGTATGCGAATGCACTCTTAATCACGGCTGTTTTGTCCTTGCAAAGTATGCATAACCCTAGGGAAGTTTAATTGCCATGGCCTCCCTATTGCAGAGGACATTATATTTTTAACCATGCAACAGATCTATAGCGTGTTCTTTAAGCAGTAAAGAAGATTATCTTGATAACTTTGGATTCATCAAGTCGTCCTAGGCGATATTTAACAAGAAAAGGTGCGTTAATGGGAGCTGGAGAGCAAACATGAATAGTGCTAGGAGCTACTTTCAGTACGTTTTGTGTTTGCCAGCTAAACGCTAAGCTGGGTTCCATGTTTGCACCTTGATGCGTTTTAAGAAAAACCAAGTAAGGTAACTTTGTATTTTGAAGACTTCGCTTCAGTTGGATGTTGCAAGCCAAAATCTGCGATTTTATAGCAAGCTTGAGATTAAGCAGCGTCTTAGTGCAAGTTCTGTAGTTAGCTCACTCGCTCGAACAATCTGCAGGTTTAATAAAACAGATAACTTAGTTGTGTAATGAACATAATTGTCCCCACGGCCCATCTGAATCTCTCACTTTGATGCCATTAAAGAAGCCCAAGGATTTTGAGATATACTAAGTAAATTTGACAATTCACAAAGTGGTCAGCTTAAAGGTGTCATATATGCGTGAAATGAGATGCTGAAGTGATATGACAACGTGACTGATAAAAAAACTAAAATTTGACTAATTTGACAACTTGTAGTCCATGCATTCGCCACTCAGGTCAAACTGATAGCCGACTTGCTTAATGTTTTATTTGTTAATAACCTGAAGTGAAACATCCATTTATATGAATACAGACTAGCATAGGCATAAATGTATATGCGTTTATTTGCCTAGATACAAATGAAAGCGAAAATCGTAACTTGATATTGAACAAGGCTTGCTATTTTGGTTACGAACCATAGGTTTTTGGCATAAGGTGACGTTCCTAAGCATCACAGAGCACCTTGAGCTTTTGTGAAAAATCATTTTGGTAAGGTGCATATTGAGTTGGGCGCGATCTTGCATCAGAAATCATAGTGGCTCCAGAGCAGATGATTAGCAGTGGCGTATTTGAACAAACCTTTGAGCAACAGATACACGCGTCGGAGTTTACCGTACTTCACTTCCCTCATTGTTGTCCTCCAAATGATGAATTACTTCTGAATTAACATTCCTTAGCACAGGATGAGACGCTGCTTGCCAATAAAGACTTTTAAAATACCAGGCATTTTAGAAGGCAAAAAAAGTTTTCTTATTCTGCAAAGCATAGTCGTTAAACGTATGGGCCAAAGCTGTCTTTTCTGAGTCACTTCTAATTTAGTTTTCATTATAGATGGAATCTGTCCACTAATAGCTCTTTACTCATTATTGCTGCCCAGAATTGTTTTTGCATCAAGAACAGGCAACAATTTACAAGACGATTTCGGATACTTGAATGCTTGTTGCCACTTATTTCAAAAGCTATTTGGGCAGGAGTGATACGCTGTTTGGAATGGTGTTCCACTGACTCAAAGAATGTTTTTGAATTCACACAACCACACTGATTATTAAAAGGATGCGATTTGCTAGTTGGACCTGCCTCTTAGTGGCTATGAACGGTTTCAAACATGCTACGGATTACATTGAATGCATTGGTTGTGTGCAGAAAGACGATTAAATATTAGGGAAGAATGATTATTAAAATAACAAGGAATGATTGAAAGGTGTCTTTATTTAAATACACCAGGGATGGGCTAAACACGAGTGTATCTAATCTTACCCCAAGGGCCCAATGAACGGGAAGTACATCAAGAATTTTACAGGCCGCAGCTCAATAAGTCAAAAACTTCATGGCGCCGAATTTCTTGATCGCACCAGTCGCAGGAGCATATGAAGCTATTATTTACATTAGTCTCATTAACTTGTCGAAATCAATGAAGTCAGTCGCTCAGTCTTCACGGATGCCAACTAACCTACTAAAAGGCATAGGCCAGCAATCACGACTATGCTAAAAGGGATAGGGGCAAGGAAATCCAACTCTCATTACATAACTTACGCTAAGATAAAATCTTGATGCTCCTGATGAATGTGTTTAGGAAAATTAGCTGAAGACGTTATTATCAAGACTTCATGGCATAATGCCGAGGAATTTGAAGCAACCAGTTCATTTAATAGTCAAAGCGGCATTGAAGAACAAAATTAAAAAAACATAGAAGACAATGGTGTACTTTGAAACAATATGTCTCCACCGAAGTCCCACGATCCAATGCACGCAATTAAAAATAAAAATCATACGATTTAATCATGGTGTTTATGCAGCTGCATTCGCGTAAGGTGTGTCGACATTGCATCTTAAACCAAACTCAACCAACCAAAACATGTCATAAGGCGTGCTCGCCTAAAACCAGATGGCTTGGAGAAAATTTCGATCAAAATTTAGGTTTTTTAAGAAAAGTAAAAGTGATTTCATAAAAGCTTGTCATATGAGGCATTTTTATTTGAACGTCTGACTTATCAATAATGCCCGACCAAATAGGGAATCACGCGTCAGAGAGATGTTCGCTACCATTCTAATTCAGCCCACCCACTCGCCTGCCTCTCCTTCCCATCTGTACTCCTTCGCATCCCAAACAGTACACAGGTAGTTGTGACAGGAGTTCCATTACTCCATCACTCATGCCTGCCTTTATGTCATTCTCTTCTTCTACAGCAGGCGCTACTGGCCGAAGAGGCGGACAGGTAAACGTACTGGGCAATGGCGTTTATGAGTGCGGTGGTGCTGATTCGATGGTACAAAGAATACGATGGAAACTTAGTGGCGCGATGGTAAAGCGTCTGACTCTTGATGTATATATGAAACACATGCGAATACGTGCACTTCATTTCCCTTAGCTTGCACTTCTACTTCGTCATATCGCTTACAAAATGCATCGCTTTTTCAACTTGTCTGCATACTTCGTGCCATCCAATAGGGCAGGAAGCAGAGTTATGGACAAAATAGTTGTGAGATAATATAGCCTAATCGCGGACAGCAGGAATGAATTAATTGAATATGAGACGGTTTTAATACAATGATTGAGATAAATGTTAAAAGCAAAGCACCGGGAGGCGGGGAAAGTGATACGCAGACTCCATCACTGCGGCTGTAGATGGGACTTGAACTCGCAAAATTTTGAGTGGAAACCAGGCACACCACCCGCTGCGCTGCCACAGATCCGTCTTTGAATTCCTTTTTTCTATTCCGGCTTCAGCGACCCGTTGCTTTGGCCGCTACGACTCCTCTTCACTCCTTATTGCATAGCACGCCATACCTCCTCTCCTACATTTACTTGATGCAAAGTTTGCACACTTTCCTGGCCTATGTGTTGACACTTCTGGTTCAGTCTAGCACTACATCACGCAACCCGAGGTGATGTGCTGCACTGTATTTACTTCCTTCCTGTGTGTGTTTTGCGGTTGCATCTAATTGAAGGTGCAAGTGTCAAGACAGTATTGGCAAGAGGGCTTGGTGATAATGTGGATGAGGCTAGTGTGGTTGAGTTGTGTAAGTGGTCAGTGGCAGCGGTTAATGTGTTCCTCCGGCAAATTAGTCGGAGGATATAGAGACCTAATTATGGTGCGGCGGTTGGGAATTAGAGGCCCGTAGAGGCATGATTTTACCCCATTCCATTTCTTCATTTCGTGCCTTCTAATCAACGGTCATTTGTCGCTCTATTAAGGGTAGAGTGATGTAGCATCGTTAGTGTTGCACTTACAACGCTGCCCTATGGTGTGGTGATTAACGCTAGGGAATTTGACCCCTGCAACCCTTTCCAATTCTTAAACCACCAAGTTCCTTTAAGTATCGCCCTAATGAATAAAGGATTATGCACATGCCCCAGTTGTAGTAGGTAAGCCGGACAAATGTTGGGTTGGATTTTTCCATGACACCATCGATGCCTTGAGACCGAAGAGGGTTAAATGCTACTTTAATGTCCGGTGATGCATAGCATGCTACAACAGTACCACTCGAGACCTCCTTGAAAACAACTGAAGGCATAATACTGGGGCGGTTCAGGTCACTTCAACTTCTCCACCTCCATTGATGCTCTTAATGGCACCAATTTCTCTCTGGTTCTTCTTCGTCATCTTCTCAAGATTAGTATTTGCACGCCTTCTGTTGCTCTTTTTAATGCATCAGCTCTAGCTTGAAGGCGGCTGAGAAAAAGGCGAATTCCGAAAGATGGCCCTTAATATGTGGTGCCAAAAAGGAATATATTTAATTAACTAAAATCCTAACAATGATCAAGTAGAATTGCTAACCAATGTACCAGCTAGCCAAAAGGCAAGTTTTAACTCGACTTACAATGGAGCTGGATGTCAGGTCGCCTAAATCGAGGTGCTCAATGACATAATTAGCAAACATGGTTAATGGAACGTTGTCGCCTTTCCTTCTAAAGTGCCGCTCAGTGATTTCTAGTGTGTGAACTTATTTTGCATAAATATGGTAAAACATCATACGATTCTTTTCCTGCAGTTGCGACTTGCACTACTGGCAAAATCAGAACCACCTTCTTTTTAGGTTAAAGTTTAGTTTTAGATGATGGATGCAGGCTACGGTTAACAAACCGGTGAGGCCAAGTAAATCTCTGTGTTGCTCCAAGGCAGAGCTTTCAGTGAGGAGCGACGAAGTGCGTTTTGGGTTGATGAGCCTTGAGTTAACATCCTAAGGTACTGACGGCCTAAGTGACGCCTAGAACGTGTGAATAAACTTAGAGCCACGCCTGGAGATAGCCAGCCGAAATGATCGTGGCACCATTCAGACATATCCAAGAGTGAAGGAACGTGTGATGGCGAATTTTCATTGGAACAGTCTGTCGTAATTTCGTTTAGGCAACGACTGCTTTAATTAAGCGAAGGGGGTGCTTTTTAAGGCGATCTTAATTACGACCATTAAATGCCTCAAACACCTTGATCAACTTTTTCAGTGGAGCTAATCCAAAACTATGCAAAGTAGTGAACGAACGTTGCGAATTTTATGTGGAAGGTCACAGAGTTTTCAGCAGCATAGTTAAAGAGAATGATTGAGGTTGGTCTTTAAAGCCGGAAGAGAAACGAACATTCATACGTGGCAGCTGTGCCTTTGATGGGAGAAAAATTCGATCTTATGGGCACAGTTGTTCGAACCGTTCACAGGTTTAAGCAATCATTTTAGCAAACCTGTCAAGACTAATGTCAAAACCTTGAAAAACAGATGGTCAGCTGCGTTAGCTTAGCAATTAGCCAGCTGGCCGAATGGAATACATTTCTCGTAACATGTGATTTTTAGCATTTTCGTGCTCAAAAGAGTCTACAACGTGGACCCCAATGTCCAAACGTAAAATAGTAAAGCCTTAACTTAGTTCAGCGCACAGAAACTTAACGTAACGCAACGCCTCGCAAGGGAGGAGAGGTGTATGCAAAAAGAAGAGGAAACCCGCTCTTACTGTGCATTTGGGTCGCCTTTTTATCATTAAACAACAAACAAGCTGCTGCTTTACTGTCTAATCTCGTGAGCAGACGCGTAAAACTTACCGGAATACGCCATCATATATTCAGATGTATATTTACATTTATTTTTCGGTATTCAACCGACCTTCACGACCACCAGGACCAACAGCGACGACGCGCCTGCCATTACTGACCTCCGATGCGCAATCCTCCCCACCGGTAATCAGTCGCCTGTCCACATAGTCGATCATTAACTGATGCATCTAATCGCCTTGTTTCTTCGCCCATCGCTACTGCTGAGGTAATGCATAGGAGTGAAGGCATGAGTGATTCAAACGCGGGAGAGAAAAATGACGAAGGGCAAGGAAGAGAGGTGAAAAATGAGGTGACAATAGAAGCAGGCTGGTGGCTGTCTAACAACGGCCTATCAATCTACGTATGTGCAATAAACTTTAAATCTTCGTCAGCTACGCTATTCTGTCCCCCTTCACCGGCTTACAGACGTCTTTGTCGAAATAATAATGAGTGCAATGCACAATGCGGTGCTAAGGATGGCGCCATAATAAGCCGTCACAGCGTTCTTACAATATCTACTACAATCTCTATATTGGCCTAACATTCAGCTACGAATCTCCTTAGACATCGAGGGCTTGGACAGCATGATTTACGCGTTTAAGGCATCGACCACGTTTCGAGCAGTAGCGCACTTGGACTTCACGCACTTATGCACAGTGACGTTCTCCATCTTGATATTAGACATACCGCGAATATTATTCCAGATGAATAGATCTACTCTAAACACTTATTAACAATGCTAACGACCCAGATTGTAATAACAACGTGTAGGGCTTTAAGGCAGGGGAATGATATCATATATGGCTTATTTCGATTGAGCCTGAATAATCTGTGGAATAGCACGCTCATAAAAAGGAAAAATTTTAATTTAGATTAGCGCAAAATGGCTTGGATATTTCACTAGGGAATGAGTTCGATAAAGTGCTCATTGGTTTTTTTCTTAAACATCACAAGACACGAATCCTTTAAAGTGTAGAGTAGCTGGTTCATAGCTGGCGAAATGTAAGTGAGAAAAGAAGGAGGAATAAGATACGCATTCAGAAACCCGCCCTTAAGTTAATATCGGTCAATCGCAATTTTTGCCAAGCATAGGCAAAATATGAGTGTTTAAAGGTAGGACAACAAAGCATGGAGAGTAAAGGAAAGCTATTAGCTCACGAATCAGCAATCACTTGGTCTCTGCTAAGCCGCAGATGGCGAGTAAATAAAAGGGTCCACAGAGCAGGAGAAGAGGTCTAATCCACAGGTCGCATTCTTCTAGTCGGCTGCTTTGAAACAATTGTGGTGCTCCCGAGTCACCATTTTTATCATTATTTTGTCCGTTGGATAGAAGGTAGATAAAAAATAGTCTTGCGCTCTTTAAGATACAAACACATCTCATTGGAATAGATATTGCTGTCGTGAGCTTGTTCCAAACGCAAAGAATATTTCTCACCACCTCTTCCTTTTTCACTCCTGGGTTGTGCACATTTTCAGTGTCTGAACCCGGCGAGGTAAGTGAGTAAGGCTAAAAGAATTACTGGCTCTAAAAAGAAAAAACTACTCAAAGTTGACTGGATTGCGAGCAATTGCTCAGCCCTAAAACATATCATTTTATTTAGGCTTTATAAATACCAACAAATCCAAACTGCATCTCTGCTTAGGCATCGAAGACGCCATGCTTGCAAATAATTCCGTTTTTACTTCGGAAGAATCAACCAAGCATGTAGTTCTTAAGCCTTACGTGTACTTGAACTCTACATTCAAATTCGCCTAGATATAAAGACCAGCAAAGTTGAGAATATAGACCTGACTTTGACATTTCCAATTCATCCCACCAACTCTGCCCACTCTCATGACTAAAATGCCTTCTTTCCGCTTCTTGCCGACTAAAAGAGATTTGTTTTTTTCTTCTATACCCCCTTTTGTAAGCATCGTAGACAGGCTTGTTTCAGCCAGCTTCATATACCGCTTATGTACGGTTCGGAGTAACTTCTGTACATTCCACGAGTAAGGAAGAAGAAGGAGGAATAAATGTGCAGATAGGTAATTTAAAATTATAGATATGGTCACGCCGACCAGAGGATGTAGAGATAGACGAGTAGGTCAGCAGGCCCTCAGACAGACGATTCTAGCTTTGTGATCTCGTTTAGCCCCTGCCTCTATAGCAACTTACTGCCTAACTAAATAAACCGGAGAAGAAACGAGAGCAAGCAAGTAAGTAAAAGTATTTTTTGGCTATGTAAATAAACCTTCTAGCAAAAAGTACTAATGAAATTACGATAATAGAAAAGGATACAACAGGTTGGGACGGAAGGCGGGGACGTGATATACCCACTGCAGTGAAGTTGCACCTGAATGACGGGAATGCAGCCAATTAAAATAACAAGAGCAAGATGACAAAGCTGCGACTTTGGGCCTGCGTGTGTGTCCTCGCGATATTCATCAGTCAAATGTCAGCCACTACAGTAGGGCTAAATCAAAAGGAAGCTTTTCAACGTCAAGATTTATTAGTGTTCATGCTATAAAAAAATGAGTTAATCACCCTAGAACATTGACACTGTGTCTGGACTTTTCACTGTATGGGCAGAATATCAGAATAAATGGACTTCAGCAAAGCCAAGGCCCATGAATGGCCTTAGTGTGAGAGCGTATTAACGACGTAAGACTTCTCAGACCACACCATTATTCCGACAATAAAAAACTACTTTTGCTGCGTAAAGCCGATAGAGATAGGTAGGGTTATGAGTGTTTCAAGGCAAAATTAGATCACAAGTAAACAGAGGTACCAATCAATGAACAGTCTCTCAGCGGAGTCTGCCGAAATAGGCGAAAAAAACATTAGTCGATGAGCGGTGCAAATAAGAAGTCAAAGGCAGCATTTAATTATCATTACGTGACTACGGATAAAAAACGACGAAAGAGGAATTTGGCTGTAGAGTACCGATTTTGGTAATATGGCTACTGCCGAAGTGCTGGAGGGGAAGAAATCGTCTGGCGTAAAAACGCTTTTTACGTGACTGCGCTGAATTAGATAGAGTAGATTTTGGCTGCACTTAATCAAAAAAGACTGAGACACAACTAGCCTCGGCCTAGTAGTCGAACTCATCATAGTTGTTATTCCTGGTAAAAGCACTTTCATCACAACGGTTGTTTGCCAAGGGGAAAGGGATAGGGCGATGTTGTGTTGATATCATGTCCCTTCCACTTAACCATTCACTCATGCAAGACGATTGCTAGTCCTTAAAAATAATACCTTCACAGGACATCAGTATCGTCTAATACGCATATAATACTAATGCATTAGTACTGAACTTGAACCGCCATAGGCAATCTTCTACACAGTGGGATTCTAAAGACAATGGTCATACCTGAAAAACACCCCTGTTTCAGCCTCAAAATGCGACTTCACGTGCCGCAAGTGCCATCGTTTCACGACTTCATTCAACAATGCAAACGATTAACAGTAGATTAATTTTACCAACAAAGCAATTTAAGCGTCATCGCCCAATCCAACTTTTGGAAAGTAAGCACCTTACTTCCAGGGTATAGCAAGACGCCATTCATAGCCTTTATCAAAACATGACTTATGACCGAAAATACCTGCTAGCTGCTTGTTATGCGATCATTATTCCAGCCGTTGAGAAGCATTAATGCTGAAGGTTCATTTCACAACCTTGAATGACAGTATTCACGTGTTTATGTTTCTTTTTAGTTCAACTCTTGGCAAGTTCGCAGATATAGGCATGGCCTATAATACAGGTACACGGTTTAGTGGTTTGGAAATGGGCATTGTCTGCGCATAGGATGATTGGCAGCGAATCGCTTCAAAATATCATTGCCGCACTAGCTGCAATTATTTAGACATCGATCTGCTTTAAAAGGAAGACATGCCTTTTTCAAAAATTTCTGCTTCCATTCGTTACAGAAGCTGCCAATTCTTGATTTCTAAAGCAAGCGTACCAGGATTCCCTAATAGGCAGTCACGAAAATGCCGGCAATAAAACGTTTGCGCCAACTTTTGACTGGTCAAAAGCATAAAGCTTCTGCTTCCAATGGTGGTGGTTGTGTTTGCTGTGGATGCCTTCTGAAGCGGGCATGCCAGCCGGCGACAAACAGGCGGTGAGGAGGGGTGGCGGTCATCAAATCTGCCAGCGTTAACAGCGGTGACGATACCATTATGTTGCGGCTAGCATTCGGGATTTTGAGAAGCGCTGAGACACACGTGTCTCGGAAAGGCACCTACCTTCGCAGCATGCAGGCCGAAGTAAGTGAATGACAAGCAGGCGGTTGCTTCAATTGTTCTCAGATAGTGTCACCAATAACAAGCCCTTGATCACACGGTTTTATGGGAAGAAAAGTATGGAGTAGGTTGGCAGTTTCTTGCCTTATGCAGATCAGAGTTCACTTCAAAAATATCTTTTGTTTTGCGGAATACATTTTTCCAGTCTCATTCCAATTTGTCCCATCTTATGTCGCTCCATTGTTTTCACCTTCGGGTGCATGCAACAAGGTCCGATCACCACATACATGCGCACGTCTCGGAAGCGGCTACTGTGAGGCATCTGCGGGTAAGTCAATTATACTTGCATTAAGCAATCTTCGTCAGGGTGTGTCATCGACCTGGTTTTTGCACCCCATTTAGGGTATCGACCCCACAATGTAGAAGCAAATTCGCACAAATGCTAGAATTTGATGTACTGAGTATTTTTAGCCATACACTACGTAATTCGGACGAACCGTGGCTGGGTGGGGGATTCTGCAATGGGTAGTGTTCCACCATCTCAGCTGTCAGTGTAATACGATTGGTTTCTCATATTTAGCCTTGATCCTTATGCCTTCGTATTGAGTGCAATGATCACATAGGCAGGGAAAAAGTGATCGAGGCTGAGCTCATTCAGACTACACTTCACGTTCATTTGCAGATGATGCTCCCTCCACTAACCCATTCGCGGTCACTGATCACCTCGCACTTAAAAGGCGCATTCAGGCAAGCATTGCAACAGTGTTGCTACTTTCGGAAACTGTTCAGCCCTTAGATGAACATTAAGGTGCGGCCATCAATTACAGAATGCTTGTAAGGCCACGAACAAATTAAACGTTAGCAGATCCGTGCAAAACACAAAGAGGAATAATTCGTTTCACAGTTCAACCAAGACTAATGTGAACGAACAAACATTCCTTAATTTTGTGTGCAATATTTGTCTGCAGCCGCAGGGACCTGGAATACAGTTAAGACCTTCCATTAAAAAAGCGATCCCCGGGAAAAATTAGGAGTTAAAAGTCAACGTTTACGTTTGTCAAATGTAGCTGATAATGAATTTCGCCGATAATTATGCTGGCGAGCAATATTTAAAAAATATTTTAATGAAGCTCTGTTTTAACTGAATTTAAATCTGATATAAACTGCCTTCCATACCACCACGTTCCATTGAATTTGCCGAAACGGCTCAGCAAATCATACTGATAAAAGTGCGAGGTACGAATTAGGAGGGAGGATAGCAACCATAAAGACTTCTTCGGTTCATTGTCGGGTCTTTTGTAGCAAAATAAAGCCATTTGCTGTGAACAGTATAAACCTAAGCGACAATATCTTTTCAGGAAATCATTAATGGCTGAAAGCAGCTTCACTCGGTGCATTAGCAATCAAGGTTAGTGTAGAGTTCAGACTGGATTTTGTTAAAGTGGGAGCACAATCGAATGAAGCAGTAGAGGGTGAATGGAAAGGACAATAGTACGAAGCAGAAGGTAGATAAACAAAGTAGGATGGGGCGAAACCAGCAGTCTTGAGATTTCCATCATCGTCTGCTAAGTCTGTACTAACCCGAACCAACGCAAGAGTCCCAATGGTAAGAAAAAAGCAGAGATTTTACTCATAATCTAGCCATCAACATCCTCTGTTCTAGTGATTTTAGCTCATTTGGACTGCGCATTTGGTCCCTCCTTCTATTGTTGATGAATCGGTCGAATTACCAATGAATGACTCATGCAATTTGGGACTTGCATCGTCAAAGCACTGTAATCAGACATGCTTATTTATGATCCTGTAGATCAGAACCACCAACGAAGAGATGTCACACGAAAACAAGTGTGAGCACGTGCTTCTAACCCTTAATATTCAGCTGATCAACTTTGGCCTAAAGCCACGTGGATTGCGAAGCATTCTTAACTATAAAACTATTTTTGCGATAAATTTTGAAATTCCCTTCCCTTGGTTTACAACTAAAGCATTATGGTCAATCTTTCTGTAAACCGATCTACCTGTCATGGGTATGCCATAACAAGAGAACCTTAGTCTTGTTGGTGGGTACTGTAGGAAACAACCCCATTTGTCAGCCAATTTTCAAATTACTATAAATGCTCGTCGGTTTGAGCTAAAATGATCCAACTACACGGCTTCCTTTGATGCATGCTGGTAATTGCGTCAAAATCTCTGCATCTATAATTTTTAAAGAAAATATACCACCTACCAAAAGAAACGGACGCTAGTACTCGAGACAAAATTGCCTTTGCTTTGCGCGAACAACTAAGAAAAAACAGGATCACATTGAATTACACGCTCTGCCTAGGAGATCAGTGCATCCACCAAAGCTGATTTTCGGAAATAGCAACTCTGCACTTGTGTCAGCTTTCATGTTAATGCTTCTTCCCTAGTGTTTACAGTAAACTGTCGAGGCCTCTTTGCCTTCCAGATTTACCTACGATTTAAAATATGTCACTCTATTGCTGAGTGGTGATAGTGGAAGAAAACACAGTTGTGCACCTTAATTTGGAGAAAGTTTTTGTGTGCAGTACGGTAGAAACTCGTTTGACATTTGATTTTTCTATAAAACGGGGAGTGCAAAGTCAATCACATAGGAAAGAAAATCAGCTATAAAAGCTCATGTAAAGGAACTGAAGCATGGTACATGGGTCTGCTATAAGTCTGACAAACAAGGAATAGAAGGAAGTTGAATTAGCGGGATGCAGTTATGCAACTGCCATTGTATTGGTGATTGTGAGAAGACAAGTACGTTAAATGACCAGTCACCCAACATGGATTGATATGAAAGCCTTTTATTACGTGCGAATGGACTTGTACAAGTTTTAATCAAAAAATCAGGCTTCACTATTAACTGCACCTTATCAAAAAACTACAATTACTAGCACAATCGACTAAAGAGGAAGTCTGCGATGTGAGCTGTTTTATTTGGTACCTTCTGGAGGTAAAGAATCTCAGAGAGAAATGCATTTCCTAAGGACTTACAATTAGCCTATCAAGTAACATTAAACTACCCTGGAACAATTTTTAGTGCGTTAGGGAGACCAGCAAAGTGAGTTATTAAGGTTGTCATAGGTCATGGCATCACCATGCAAGAGGGCAAACATTGAAGTTAAACCTGACCTTGCGATTTCTAATCACTATAATAATTTAGTGTTCCTGGTGCGTGCTGACCGGATGACCATGTTCTCTACAATGAAGTACTGCTAGGCGTCACGTCAAGTTAAGCAACTGAATAAGGTTTTATTTTGCCATGTTAGGGTTTGGACTATTTTCGTGCATTCCCTGCAGGTGCGGCTACCGACTATTCTCTTATCACCCAGGTCACAAAAATGGATCCAAACTCTTCCATTTTTTTAAAGACCTTATTTTTGCAGCCACACGTCTCGTGCAGTATTGCAATATTGAAAGATGGGTTAGTTGCTCATCTGCTCGCTTTTTGTTACCCAAGAAATCGGATTTTGGATTGCCTGACCGTGATCGCACAGTAACGTCTCCAGAAGGAAGACACTCATTTCATGAAGCCGAAATTCGTTAGACCTCCTCCTGTGAAAGCTTTAAAGATTTCACGGCGACACCCCGTGATGGTAAGAAATACTGACCTGTGGAAGGAAGGGAGGATTTTCTTCTCGCCTAAAGCGCTCTAGAATTACCTCCGTTGACGCAGCTCACATTCCATGTGGTTTCTTTTGGTAGAAGACTCCATGCATTATTATGCCGAATGCCAGTCAAGAGAGAGAGCTTGGAATCTCAGTCAAATGTGATGCATTTTAGGCGATAACATCCTGCACATAAAAACGCAGTGGCAGGTAATCCGACAAGAAGCAACTGCGGCATGCAGCATGGAGCATAGATGAGGGTGTGTCGTGATAAATTGCATATGGCGTCTTTTGCACATGATTGAATTCAGTGCTAAAGCTATACACGTGCATTTCTCGCTAAAGGCTGCTGTGCAGCATTTATAGGGAATGGGAGATTGGGTTAAGGATTTCGTCTTCACATTCCTATCCCTCATAGTTCTTACGGCATTCCTTTAATTGGCGAAAGATACTAGCTTTGGACGACCATATTGAAACGTGCAAAACGGGATGGAAGGCGTGATGACTAGGCCAATATATAAAAAGGAGGCGAAACAAAGCGAAACGGCTCGTTGTTGGAGTAGCCCTTTCAGAAGGGTGTTGAAAACTTTGAAATAGGTTCCTGTTGTGATTCCCTAGGAGCTTTCCGATTTACCGTGCCTAATGTCCCACTATTCTGGAACGATCTTAACTGCACTTCTTGCCTATTACTTTATGTCAGCTGCTGGCCATAGTCTTGCGTATTGTACCATAACTTAGACAAATTCGTCAGCGAGTTGTTGATATTGTTAAAGGCACGCGAACGCAGAAAATGTCGCAAATGAAAGCAGTGACATAGATGAATATTTTAGGCAAATTTAAAAGGTTTTATAAATAAGTTAAAGGCTTCTCTGATGACTGTAGTGAAATACAAGACCAAACGAATGCAATGTCACACAGCATACCACAAAAGTATTGGCATTTTTGCGCCGCAAATCTTAAAGTCCTGCAAGGTGCTTGATCAACCGTGTGAGTTGCAGGATGCGAGGCAAGTCCAATTCTTTAAAGTAGACCTGAGCTCTCTAAAACAACAAAATATGCAAAATAGGCAGCAAAAGCTGTTGCGATGCACCTTTAGAGGTAATAGCATCTGAGCAATGGCATGATGCGTGCACAGCTAGCAAAAACGAAACTACTTGAGACCAATTCTCTCCCTTTGGAGTAGATCCCGATTAGGAGCAATGCTAATCGCTTAAAGGATCCCAGTCTTCAAGCCTTTGCACTTACAATTATAACGTGATTTATATCCTGTTCATTCTGGATAGACTGTTGCTGATTGAGGAGGTTGGCATGATATCCTCACATCGCGCAAGATCTCAATTCCTGATAATGCAGTAATATGTGCCACTACTGAAAAAAAAAAAAACAGGAGTAGCTGAAAGGGTAGCTAGATGTGGTGCGCATTAAGCTAAGAGAAGAGTACTTGGCACATGGAGATGATGAAATGGCCTGTTGACCACCTACAGCCACTTTACTTGGGAAACGATTGCAAACAATGCGCACGAAAGCCAATACTAGACAATCGGTGATGTCAACGACTTCTTCGCCCTGTTGTTGGATAATGCAGGATAACACATCCCATTCTGCATTTTGGAACCTGACTCTTTAAATTTGTCGCATTGGAAGAAGGGAGGAAAACGTACACTTCCTTGTTCCCATCACCGGTGTCGAATGTCCTCTTTCGGTGAATTTATGTAATCATTTAATCTTACTCTGTTTTTAAACACTACCTGGCGGCTTTTCGAAACAAACACTTCCTCACGATTACATGCTTTAGGCCTGCTGTACATAAGTCTCTTGCATTCCTCTCACTTTAAATATCTAAATACATTCCCTATCCAGCACTGTTTGAACTGGATTAAAGTTGTTAACGCATTTTAATTAAAACTTGCGTTGTCGTGCATTTCACTGAACAATCTTCTTCTCTCGCATAATGCCCAAAAGCTCTTTACTTATGCTTAACGCTGCGATCGAGACTCGAGGTGTAGGCAGGATTCATGGAAGAAAGTAAAATCATTTAAATTCAACGCCACATCTACATGCAACTGTGGAGTTTGGTAAGGCTAAATGTCACGGACAATTCCTTCGGCAGCAATTTAAGGCTAAAAATGTCCCTTTGTTTTTTGTAATTTTCAAAACGTCCTCACGTCACGGCGTGCACCCGCTGGGAGATTTCCATCGTCATCGCTGAATGCAATATCACTTTCCAAAAAATAACGAATCCGAGTGATTTAAAATGTCCGATCTCAAGCGCAATCCATCTAAATTAACCACAGCCGGCACATACCAAAGCAGTACAGTTGCCAAGTAGATGAGGTTAGTGCTTAACAATCCAAGTAGATTAGTCAGTAATGTCAGTCTGGATTTACTCTTATCACATACCAAAATCACAAAGCGCAAATAAGTAGCATGTGCGTTCATCTTCTGGCCAATCCATCAAAATCCTTGGATAGGCGAGCATTAGTGGATGATGGATGGCATCAATGAGAATGAAGCTATCTGCGTATCTCTCTGCTTCATCCCCAATATTAGTCACCTCAGTGAAGTTGAACCTGAGGAAAACGAAAAGGAGGTCAAAGATACCTTTTGAGATATCGTCACCTTCAATTTGTTAACGGAAGATAATAAAGGGCAGTGTGTGCACTTTGATTTGTGAGAGTGTGCAGTGGTTGGAAGAGACTGGCAGAGGAGGCGATACTGCTACCACCCTTTTGCGGCAGTTGAATTTGAAACAATCGCATTGCCAGCGCCGCCCCACTGGCCACTGAGGGATAAATCCGCTGACGGAAGGAAACCAACTCATCAGCACACAATAACCTCTCTAAGCTCGCATACATATATTTATGGGTGAGGGTAAAGCATACTCAATAGAAAAATTTAGGGCATCGCAATTTGCTACTTTTAAAGTTAATGTCCAAATTCACTTGTGTGAACAACGGCCTTACCCTGGCGTTTTTGACATCAAGCTTCTCTAAGAGAAGCCATTTAACTAAGATTTAAAAGCTTTTGCAAGTAGATGCTGGGATAAAAATGACAGTACATGCAGAAAACAAATCTGTAACCCACTCCCTTGCAGTGCACGATCCCATAACCGAAATCATGGTGGCGGCTCAGTCAGTTACAACAATCTGATTTTATCGTCGCAAAGTGCACAAGCATCCAAAGGATGTACGATTTTTGATACCAGAGTGTAGACGAAGTATAGGAGGAATGTGAATCAGGGGCGATGTGGTATCGATACCTGGGCAGTGCTGTGACAACGATGAACTAACAGCTGGTAGCCAATGTGGATCCAGCTCGAGACAAATGCACGCAAGACATCTTAAGTGAGCATATTCTTGGGATCCACGTGAATGAGTGCGGTCAGCCTTTGTTTAATTCTGGCAAATTTCTAAACACCCACCACGAATTTCACTGCCATTTCTAGTCTTGCTAATATCAGTGCTTCTGAAGAATTTTAAGCGAATGAAAAAGAGAAACAATTCGCTTAGGGACAAAGTGATCGCTTACTGTCCAAATGGCCATTCAATAGCTTTAGCGAACTCGCAAATCTTATCGCCGATGTTATGCCAACACTAGTCAAAAGTTCAAGTGCACTGTGCTTGTATCGAAAGGGGCTAAGTAGTGATGGGATTAAAATCTAACATCTCAGGAATGTTAAGGATGGTGGTGTGCATACGCAGGTCAGGACAATGCGCTCCCAGCAATTGTTGACGAGCAAGACACGAATGCCTTGTAGGATGGTCTTGCGTTGAACTACCACCGGGCCCGCAGCGATGGATGGAGTAAGTAAAGCACGATCACTATCGGCGTGCTAATTGACAAAGACAGAGTTGAAATACAACACACGACAGTGGTAGGAAATCTGGTAGAGTTAAGCATATCGCATCCCCTTTGTGGTACCAAGGTTGATTCACTTGTTCAGCAACTTACACTCTCAATAAAAGCGACTTTGTCACATAGTTTTAAAGCAAAAATAACTTTTGCAATGGTCTCTGGTGCAGGCAAGGTATATATGCTCACGTTTCATACTTAATCAGCCCAATTAATGTCAGGATATAATGATTCGTGTGCATTGGCACGGTGTGCTTCAACGCTATCATGGAAGAGCGATGCACGCCCAAATACAAATGTCTGATCCATCTTCGGGATGGATACATGACCTGTAATAACAAAAACAGTGAAAAGTTAGCAGCATGCCAATCCATGTCTATTTTTTCTGATGTCTTAGGTACCTTGACTAAAAGCCCTAACGGCGGATTAAGCGGACGTTTACGACAACCTCAAAAAGGAACGCGCATGATGCCATCTATTTGTGTGACAGCTCTATCGACTTTTGCCAGTGGGTATTAGTTCTGTATTTCATGCCAATAAAACGGCACTATGGTGTGCTTAGAGTAACCTAAATGAGACATCATTATTCAGAGCTTATGTGAACATAAAACGATTCTACATTACACTAAGACGAGAATTTGAGTCAGATATTCCAAAGAAATAATGTTATGCCAAAAGGTACAATAAGGTGTCTCGAATTTCTGCTCCTTCTCTCCTCCCTACGTCAAGCTTAGTCCTACCACCCAGCCATCTCCGCTAGATTTCTTTCCTTAGCAAAAGCAGAGGACTCAAACAGTCAAGCAGACAAACATGTGGCAGGTTTTATGCGCATTTGTGGGCTCAGCATGCTACAGTTTTCTAAAGTGTTCGCATGTTTTATACGCATTAACATTAAAGTTGCGAGTAGTTGAAGGAGAGAAAGTCAATGACCACCTTTAAATTCATAGAATGGAGGACAAAATTGAAGAAAATGAGAGCTTTCCGAACCCGGCCGCATTTGCTAGTATGGGTTTCGAAGATCAACGATTGCTAGTGCCCACGAAGCTAATAGTATACAAGCAGAAATGTAATAAGATTCAAGGATGCTTAACGCAGGGTCACAACAGGTCATTCTCAAAGCAATTTACATTGAAAATGACGCATAATACAAGGCTATTCAATCACAATTGGCTTTGAATTAACCACGCCTGTGTTTGCAGCCATATGTTATAGGACAACTAAGCGGAGGTGGCTAACTCAGGCTACGAGGTTCGGACGAGCCGTAGGTGTTTTGGGGTCTGATGACTTCCGCTCTGAATTTATAACAGTCTCCGCAACATTTGTTGATCCTGAATAAGCAGCTTTTAAAACTTCTCAAAATACGAAAGAGGGCACGATGCTCGATCAGCGTATGTACTGTCAACTCCCAAATATGAAGTGAAGCACCAGGCCGTGCCTGCCAATCTCTGCACAAACTCATCCATCAAAAGCACAACAAACCGAATTATCTACAACATTGATTGCTTGTGCTTTTAGCCACTTTAAGCCCCAAAGCCTACTTAAGTGACATCTTGCAGTAAAGAATATTGATCATACCTACAAATGCCTTCGTGTATCACCCACAGTAAGCCTTTAAGGCTATTCGAGAGAGACTCCTCGAGCGGTTGCGTAACTGGGTACCAGCACCATAATCATCGAGGCACGCATAAGCTAAATGGTCAAAGTGACGACTTTGGCAGCTGTAGCATCAACTTCATCTGTTTACTCCCGTAACCACAATTTACATGGGCACTAATGTTGACCAGGGGCGTTTTGTAACAAGAGTCCGGTGGCAAAGAGCAAGAAGAGGGCAATATATCAAGAAGCACTTTATTGCTGATTGCCAGCTGACTGCAAAGTGGGATTCAAACATTGATTGTGACATTCCTCCATAAAAATTCAGAAGCAGGAATGAAGCATGAGCACTGTGCATTAAAAATTTTTCGGAAACGCCTGCTAGAGCAAGTAGACCTGATCTCGCGTAGCCCGTTCTTGTACTTCTTTCCAGCCGGTAGTCTTTGCAGCTCCTTCCATTTCTGTACGGTTCTATATCTGTATAGTTGCTACTATGACAGACAAAACGAATTTAAATAATTACCTAATGTTGGCAGGTCGATTCGCATTTCAAAACTTAAGAGTGTTCATGTTGACTGACAAGTAGGCACACTGGTAGTGACTACTGAGGTCTCAACTGGTCACACTGCTTCAGCGCACAACCCAGCTCGTTAGATGTTGTCCACACCACCCAATTTTGCATGAAGAATGGCAATACTTATAAATTTATTGACAGAAATCCTCCTATTAGTGCAAAGGGAGGCGCAATAAATAGCGTTACCGAACAAAAAGTTTATTTCAAACAATCAAGAATGATGACAGCAAAGGAAACACTAGTTTATTTGTGTGTAGTGTGCGCAAAGCTTCCCGAAGGCTGACTTATTTCTTTCATAGGAGAAGTCCTTTACCTCCTTTTACCATTTCAATCAAATTGCGGCTTACGCCTCCAGACAACGCGAAGTTCGGATATTGCATCAAGTTTGGGTGTTTATGCCTGCGCTTCTTTGCTAACTGATCTGTTAATTGTTCTAATTTTCGAGCGTCTGCCTTCCAATTAGAATTAAAAGAGCAAGCTCAGGTGGTTGGGTACATGGCCCGGCCTTCCTTGAGAAAGATGGACCTACCATCTTTAGCATGTTTGTAGCTGGTGGTTTCACGACGGCTCGTTTTATGGTTGTGGCATCAAAAAAGCCTGTTGTGCTGTTTGGCAGTTGGAGAACTGGAAGCCATCATAGCGATTAATAATAGAATGCAGGGAAACCTGGCCATTGTGTCGATGGCAGAAGCTGAAGTGAGCAATCGCTCTACTGTACCTTACCTAGGTTAGCGTGTTGGTGAATACAACACTGCACTGAGGCTTGTGCAAAGCTCTCGCAATCCCTGCAGCATCTTATATGATTGGCTTCTCTGCCTATTGAAAGTCAATTGCATGTTGAAGTGAGATGGTCTTACGCAGACCCTTACCTAATTGAGTAGGAAGTGTCATAAGATTAGGTGGAAATGACGATAATGCTCGGATGGGCTAGAGGATAATTCAATTAGAGTTGCAGGATTTATTATTGTACTTATCCGGGCAGACAACTTTGCTACAGCAAAACACAATGTTGCGCACCCCTGCTTTGTGTTTCAACCTCGTTAGTTCCCACAACGCAGGTAAAAACTTGCCAATTTTGAGCCTGTATGCTTCATTTAGCGGCAGAAATGTGTTTTAGTAACAGACTTGATTGAGCACATAAACGGTGCAGTTCCTCATGGATCTCGACTATTGTTCTGCTTGGGAACCATGGCCAGAGAAGGAGAGGTTGCAGAGGTCGTTGCTGCCTGTAGGAATACCGGCATGAATGCCAGATTATTGGATAGAAGACGAGGTCTTACCTAGTTTCTATGGTTAAAAATATATCTGCCTATTCCTCCCTGATGTATTCTGCATTTCAGCCTCGCCCAACCATTTCTGTCAGGGTTCTCTGAAGCTAATATAGAGACGGTGGAGATATCGCGTTCTTGCTACGTTGATATTGCCGTGGGAATACCATAGGCAGCCTGCAGTGAACGAGTTCGCATATTTTACTGCTAACGCTCAATCAGCTGATTAAGGTGAGCATAATCTCCGTCCCTTCTGCTCAGAAGTGCTAGTAAAATTTTTTGTTCGATAATAACTGGCTGAGCATTAAATGAACGCAGGAGACGCCTGATGACAATTGTTGTCCCACGCAAATCTAGATACCTGTCTCAAAATAAAGCGCCTCTTACTAGAGGAACTTGAAGTTTTGATTGACTTAATGTACTATCCACCTAAAAAGCGTACAGGCACAGGTTTCTTACATTCCTCACCTATTTGCTGTTTTCTGTTGTCTACCATCATTAATCCAACGAGTTCGTACCTTCCAGGCCTTTTAATCCACTATTTCGTTAACCATGATTGATGTGCATGGTCTATCACATGATCTACCTTTCCACACACTCCGGCAAAATATATTAGCTAAACTCAGCTCAAGCTATGCCACTGAACCCAACAAGAGACGAGTCGAAACTTGAGGATGAAGAAATCATGAGGTTCCCACAAAATTTAAATGGTATACAAGCATTTTTGGGCTTTCTGATGCTCCTCGCTGAGTTATTGCCGTGTAAGAAATAAAGATTGGGTTTCCGAATAGACGCTTCTTCAAATCATAGATTGCTTGAATTTTAATATTTGGTATTTATGCAAGCATACATATCCGTACCTCGAATTGCCAGCACAGGTTTAGATAGCAGAATAAAATCTACTTCTGATTTGTGGCCGGAAAAATTAGAGAAAGCAAAATTAAACAAGAAATGTGCTTGGAAGTCGTTAACCATCCATCAATTTTGACAAATGTTACTCAGAGATGCCCCAATATACACGTTAATCACCTGCTACGAATGCGCACGACCGGCAATCCCGATTAACCTTATATTTCTATTAGCCAATTAACGGACTCGTAGATATTGGTTCGTCATTCATTTCCCTCCTTTCTTCGGTCTGCTATCAAACCATCTGCATCACGGCCTTTATCCATGTGGCATGGTGAATTGTCGCTGGCACGATAGGGTAGAACAGATGAGGTGAGTAGGACAGGTCAATGAAACGGAGGAGAGGGGTAGGTGGGAATAGAGGATGCCAATAGTTTACAGCTAGTAGTAATCTAACTTTATCAGCAATAGTATTCTATTCGTGTTTATTCAAAATTAACCATAATTAGCACATTGTGCGGCTTTGCAAAAAAGAACTAAACAGCGAGGATTCCACGAATGCGCGAGTCAGTGAATATTCTCTAATCAGAATAAAAACCTTATTTGAATAGCAGATCAGCGAATGAAGTGTTTAGAACCCTCTATCAATACACTACAGACACATTCTTTTTATCTGACAGTTTAAATAAATGTGATCATTTTTGGCTTCTGAGGCCTTGGTGAACCACGGCTAAGAACTAAAGCCTTCCCTTCATAATTTCTTACTGTCTTCACAGTATTGAATTGAATTAGAAAAACATCAATGTTTGATCCCATTGCAGCGGCTATAATTAAATGCGGTTGTGACAGTTATAAACGAGACATGTCTATTGTCCGATGCTGCTATGGTAGTGACTGACGAAAATTAATTTACCCTCAGATGGCAGTTTCTTCTTGACGAGGGTCTATCTTCAGCAGGTGCTTTAACTTTAGTAACGTTTTTGGGCTCTAATGACAAAGGTCATGGATGTTTGGTCTATTGCTGTAGCCTATTATTCAGTTATCTGTCAGTATTTTGGAACAACACTGCTGCATCCCCAGAAGACGACCACCCCCATGCCACAAATAATTGCCTTCTACTTATTGGCGCGAGTACTACCTTATCCTAAGGAATGTAACACTTCTTCAATGCCAGTGTTGCCATAGCTAACTACGGAAATACGTGATTGTCAACAAAATTTTTCTTACTCATTAGGGTGCCATACAGCACAAAACGTCAGATTATATCAACTTCTAGGAGTGATTGTCTACATTGCAAAGAACTCTGATAATCGGCATGGATGGCTAAAGAATACTTTATGATGGCTGACGTGGAAAAAGAGATAAGGATTAACATTGGAATGGCTGGTGTTTAGCTCTTGATCTTGGCTAAAAGGTCATTTTGAGCTTTAATCATTGTGCATTTGACAGGCGGGCTAGCCTCTATAATATGTCAGTTGCTGATTGCAGCATGCAAACGGACCTTCGAATGCAGCGACATTGCTGGTTTGGAACAAGGAATGGTAAATTGGCAGGCCTGTTGATTTGTATTCCACTTCCTAAGGTGATTAAAACTTAGTTGGCCAGTTTCAACACTTTTCTGTCTTAAGGCATTGAAGGTGTCATGTGAAACGCTAACCTTACTTTATCCTACTTACCTACCACTTTTCTGGCATTTAACGGAATCCCTCCTTAATAAAGGTGATGTTTGGAATAGATGGTAGACCAAGGTTGTAGGAGGGTTGCAAAATTCAAAGTTCTGAGTCAATCACCGCACCATGGAACCACGGCATCCATGTTTCAGTGACGAAGTCACTCCACTTCACTCCCGTCGACTGTCAAATGGCTGTTGGTAGCAAGATGAAGGAAGAAAAGATACAATGAGACTAAAATAATGTTACCAAAGGCCTCTATATCTTGACTACTACATTATAACTACGCCTTCATATCCTCAGACTAGGCTACGGAGCGATCCATTAAATACCACCGCGCTACCATCTGCCACCTCTAACCACTTACTCACCTCAAGCACATTAGCTTCATTCATATTTTCCTCGAGCATTCTTGCTAGTGCTGCCTTTACGATTTCGCATTTTTGAACCCACCACCGCTGGCGGCATTCATTTGAATGCAGTCGCAAAAGCGCATGGGAAAGAAGTAAGTATGGTGCATTGCATCGCCTCTGGTGGTGGTTAGTACTAACTGCGGATAGATCAACTGCAGAATTTTCTTAGATTCCGATATTAAGCATCTTGCGGTAATTATGGAATCTTCTATGCTCCGATTGTAATGTCCCTTGCAAGTCTTTTAGATAATAAAACAAATACCTTCAGAGATATTAAGTTTTTCAAAGGAATTACCCCACCATTATTTGAAATTATTCCGCTAACTAAAATGACATGCTCGAGAAAAAGCGGAGTGGATATCACAGTTAGATGGCAAAAAATGCAGTATAAATGAAACGCATTTGGGTTAGATACTATTTTGATGAACGATATCCACTCGGCATCATAAAGTGCCTACTTTGCACTTCCTAATCAAAACACTGCGTTTAGACTGTGTAAGATATTTGTAGCACAATTAAATAAAGTAATTGCTCAGTTATGCTAAGGAAGAATCCACACAGCTGCATTATGCTAAATTACATAAGGCATCGATGGCAGTCGCAACTGGTGCCAAACGCATTAATTTTTTCTAGACATGGACAAAGGGTCTGAAAATGGCGCCATCTCTCCAGCTATTGCGATGGCAGCCTTTGACAAGGGTCTCCTAAGAATGAAGATTTGTTTACTATGGCCCGTCTTCCCAAATGGGACAATTGGCTAACCTAAGTTCATTTATTTTTAACACTGCCAAATGGGCTGTTAAGAACGTCACGCTAGAGCAATATGTCAACATTTCATGTGCTGAACACTCCGCAAAGAAGAACTGCCACTTCTGAAAGTTTCCACAAGACTGAGTTACATTTCTTTTAATTCTTTAACGCGCAGCGATCTTTCTTCTTCTTCGCATCCTCTGGCCTGTATTTAATTTCTACTATCCTATCAATAAGTTTCTAAAGTATGGGTCCGTCCTACAGGAGCACGCTCTTTTCTAGCACAAGGTTTACGCAAGAGATCTAGCTAATTAGTCGGCTAAAGTTTTTTCTTGCTCACTGTATGAGTTGCATAGTCTCATCTTTTCCATCACCTCCAGGTTTTAGCCTCGAAATGTGTATAGAAATGGTTTAAATATTTGGTCTCTATTTTTTTCTGACGGCCTTTGTCTCTACATATCACAGATACGTGTAACTTTTACTACGTTTAGCTTTAGGCGAATGATCCACAATCAGTTAGTCAAATTTAGGCAGTGCAGAAGTAAACTCACCGAAAGCGTTTCAACCTCTAATGAGAAATCAGCCTTCTGAACGAGAATGTCTCACATTCACTGACGTATGCTTAATGGCCTTAATTATTTTTGCCGTATAAAAATATGCAAGTCGTTTGTCACTCTACGCAGGGAAGAGGCAGTCTTTATACATTTAACAAGGACTCATTTTCTACCGAAAGATTAACAAACTCGGTATGAAGAAGCAACAGCACCACTGATATGTTTCTTAACTCAAATGAAAAAACTATATCATTTGCTGACAAATATGCTCTTTATTTCAGCAGATTACTAAGAGAAGTGCCATCAACGAATATTCAAACTTCGATATCCAAGTATCAAGTAATACGATATTCCATTGTATAATTCTGAGTACACAATGTAAAAGTTGATAAAAGGAATGCGGCAATATACTGCTGATAATGAGTCAACCAAGAGAACCGAGTTGTCAAGCATAATCCGGCAACTACAATAGGAGAACAAACGGAAGACCTCAAGAAATAAGGGGTGATTCAGCAAATTAAACGACATGAGAATCCCAACGGCACGGGGATGCTGAAGCGAAACTGTGCAACTATTGGTCAAATACGATGCAGTAAACTCGGAATACTCCATTAATAAGTGCGATCAGGAAATGAAACAAAACTGAACACTGAAAGCAATCAGAAATCAACAAACTCGAATCACCTCTGCACATACTCCGAAACGAGACGTCAGAGAGAATTTGTTAAAACATGTATATGGTTGCTGCTCAAAATAGATGCCTCTGGAGTAAATTTATGCGTGTACAATCTTAACTACCGGCATTTCTGACTTACTGTCAAGATGTCGACAAATTTTTTTGCAAATAAAAATGGACGTGAAGCTTAATGCTTTAACGTGTTGCAAATCATGCGGCTCTTGAGAAGCTTAAAATGAGAGTTAGTAATTGCGTGATTACATTGGTCCTTTGCTATAGGCTTCCAATAGCCTTAGACAAATTCTAGTACTACTCAAAGACAGCGGTCTACAAGCGTTATACGAAAAAATAATGGTCGCTGCTCTATTAACTTCAGCTACATAAAAATACCAGTAAAGGCTAATAAATGCTTCTTTTGTCTATTGCAACGCATTAGCAGAGACGTTTTGGTTGTCTTTGCCTTTAGAAGGAGCAGCTTTATTGCTCAAGTTAGATTATTTACCTGCCTCATAGCTTCTACTGTGCCAGAAGAGGTGGCGCCTCGATCACTCATTTTATCCAGTGCATACAACCGCGCCAAAAGATTTGATTGAAAGATTGTAATTTTCGGCACCCTTTGATAAGCAGCCGCATAAAATTGGTCTTACATAAACTATGTTCGACTGAAACCAGCCTTACCATTACCGGTACACAGTAGGTTTTCCGACATTCAATGGCTTGATTCCGGCGCCTAATTTTGAGTTATCTTCTCATCCCGCCACATACTCGAAACAACCTACACTCTTGCTACACATTCATAAATTTGTAGTTCCTCCACTTTGGAATGCTCTTTGTTATTTACTACCCTAAATTCTTTTACGCCATCAAACCCTATCTTTCGGATGTTCAAATCGTCACTGCAAGTTACTGTCTACAAAGCAGTAAAAGAGACTGCAACAGGGAGACGAGTATTACCTTCTGTATCCGCTGACTGTAGTTCTCTGCCTGGCTTACTAGCGTCTTGGAAGGTAATTCATGTGCACAATCCGCTAATGTGTCCACTTATGCACACATATATGCTAGCGCAACATCTGAGTCCCTAAAACTGAGCCTTTTATCTTAGATGTAAAGTGGTAGCGTTTGTAGCATCATATAGATTACTGTGAGAAAAATATGAGCTATAACCACAGCGTTTCGGGCTTCTTTAAAGGCAAAAGATGGCAGAATGCTGGGGTAGAATACACATAATCAACAGGCAAAGGAAAATAAGCCGCTGGCATGGTCCGGAGGCCAATCTATGCAGCTAGACTATATGGTCACCTCCTTGGCCCTGACCGAAACCGGTAGTCCAAACAAACAAAGTATTACAGTAATGTTACAAGGAAAGTTAGGGAGATCACATTACGCAGTAGGAGGGGAGTGTTGTGTGCCGCAGGCAGACAAATTGCTGAAATTGTAAGTCTGAATAAATGCGCTCATCAAAGTGGCTGCAATAGTAGGGAAATGCTCAATTATTACCTAACGGTTCTGTTATTTATAGCTGTTTTTTGATGCCAACGTGCCCCTATTTGTTTTATTGCATTGCTTATCATTGGACACAATGAGAATGGCCGTATAATACCCGCTAGTAGCCGAGTTCGGCTTGGACTGGGCAATCGCATGCGATAATAACAAACGTGGTGCTTAAAGAGGAACATCCACAATATTCCCGTATAAAAACCACATACATGCTATTTAGTAGACCTTCTGGCACAGATTCGATATTGGTAACTCGGATTTCATTGCCTGATATGTATTTTTCCGCACTATATATAGTGAGAAGTGGCAAATTCTACGACTACTTACATTGACCTGGCCTTGTTCAAATGCAAATTCATCCAGACAAAAAGTGTGATTTACATCAATATTACACTTACAAGTAGGTGCAGATAAATCTGGAGTACTCTGGCTTATACTAGGAGGCAGTCAAGTGTTACTAATTTTCCGTCCTTGTCTCAGGCCAGCACAGTGGCTTGCAGCTTATCCCAACCGATCTGTCAAATCATATCTTGTACTTTGCTATTAAAAGTGACAAATCAGTGACTTGCATTTGAAGCGATGGTGCGTACCTTATAAAAAGTAAAAAAAGGCAGTTAAATTCAAGCAAGGTTAAGCAAGTTGTACAGAGTAATGTGACACTAATTTTGACGAATGAAACCAAGGATGGCTTACGTGTGCTCCTCTCTCCGCTCTATCTAGGCCGTATGTGTAAACATCGTGCGGTTTCTGGAAACGCAGAACGCCTGACCTTGTAAGTTCCTGCTTTCGCTAAATGAAAAGGGTAAGAGCTCGGCTTCAGCCTGACAGTGGTATGATATTTGACAATGAGTACTTTGAACTACTGCAGGGATTAATGAGTGCTTATCGCCACAAGTTTAACAGACCTTCTATGAAAGTTTGGAGAAGAACACACCGAAATAGAAAAGCATTGCTTTACTGGGGCGTGCTACAAACAAAAAAGGAAATGTATTTTCTTAAAGCAGTGTCCAGACCCACTGAAAGAGAATATTTAAACATAAGATGAGGCTGCTGGCAAGACAGACTTCGCCAGGCTTGCTGTAAAAATTTTCTCCATGAAAATTTTAAGCTGACGTAAATCAGTCACAAATGGGCGGTAATGAACCCTCAATACATTTGACTACTTAGTGTTATACCTTTGCATCAGCAAAGCTGCAAGTCAAGCACGCGAGTTTTTTATCCTAGCTACTACATTTATAAACGGCATTTCAATCGTTGCATCAAATGGACTCTCAGCAAACCAAACATTCATTACCACCATCTAAGCATCGAATTGATTGCAACAATATGTAGGCGGGAACATTCTTTCCATGGAGAATAAGTTGTTGTCAATAAACTGCTGCTATGCTCATGTAAGCAGGAAGAGCACTCCAATGACTAAATTGCCAGTGTGTATAGCATGATGCAGTGCAGTCTATTGGCAGCATACTTTCCAAACGCCAATTTCGTATTGATAAGGAATTATTCTGTCCCCGCTGTTATTGTAACAAGTTGAACAAAAGGGCATGCCGTTAAAGAAAAACCTCAAATGCAATTAAGCATTCAAATAAAAAAATATAGTGCCCTGCTAAAACACTAACGAAAACTACGATTTTATGCGGCCTTTTAATTCTTTTCTTTTTTTCTAATGGGTTATGCAAAAATTAATGCCCTCTATACCAATGAGCATTGATGATCACCTCAAAGAACGAGAACCTACCATAGGCGTTGTATAAAATTAAAAATCTGCTCATAGTAGCAAATCATTGCTGAGAATCGCCGTAAACTCACAATAGGAGTAATGGATGAGGTATTATTTGACATTGTTTTCATCGAAAAGAGCAGCAACACAGTCTTGAAGGAAACATACCCACTACTGAAGAGGTGGACACATTCCGCACAATGATTATGAGCGCCACGCCACTACCAGTATAGTACCGACTAGAATGAAGACTAGGGTTATGATGGCAACCTCGCCCACATTATTGGCCACAGCATTCAAAACCATCAAGCCTTCTGCCAAAGTAATGAAGAGATAGCACTACTGTAAGCGATTCCGTGTGACTGGCCTGTATTTCTGTCTCTTATTTTGTTTTAAGAGAAAATAATAAAACAAAATTGATTAAAGCAAACGCAACAAGCAAATTGCTTTTGTATCCATAGTGACAGCTTATTAGCGACGTCTTTGACAGGGAAGACTGCCTTGGGAATAAAATAATCTGACCTATTCTCTTATGGGTGCCAGTAATAGACGGGAAGCTGTGCTTTTGCGTCCTACTTCTGAAATCATCCGAAATTTTAAGGTATGCAGACCCATGCATTCCATCCATGCATATAGTCCCGCAGCAAATTTGCCTTTTTTCAAAATAAAGTAGGATCGCAACCTGTATTAAAGGGTGAGGCAAACAACGGTGAGGCGCATTTGCACTTAAAATGGTAGATTTAAAATTATGTCATTTCACGCAACCTTGAGTAACTAGGTTTGACTTGTAGTTTAGTGGTTTTATGCTATCTCATTAAAACGTGCTATTTCTGAATTGATTGCCACTGACCCTGTGTTATAATTTCGTCTTTTTGGCAAGTATGGTACCAATTTTGGTAATCCTCCTAGGCGTAATCTGCGTCGCAGAATCGTTTATTTTCTAGCTTGCCATTTGCTGTAATTTGATACCATTACTGTTTAAGCACTATCACAACTGCACAAAACAGAGCCTCATCTTCTACCTTGCATTCGTGGTTCTGTAAACGTTGGACTGTATAAGTTGAACAAGCAGGCGTGGGCTCCTGCGATGACTTTGCTTACTACAGAGCAAACTACTGGCAAAACGCAATTGGTCCGATAGGAATCGCCCACCAATGACACAGCGGTGAGGTTCTATAGACTAGTGAGGATGGTGAGAATATAGGCAAATAAGCGGGCGGTGGTCTTCTAACTGGGCAACGGTGTGGACTAACGCAGAATTTTCTTGCACGAATTTGCTACAGGTAAGCTGCACTAGATACACGAGTGTCAGCACATACCAACAGACTGCACTTCATCATGAGTCATATACTGATGGTTAAGCCCCGTCTTCAAATAATAAAGTAGATGCTAAAATGCTATGTAAAGTAGCTGGTGCTTTTGACACCATAATCCTCTAACTGGCCGATACAATACAACAGCAGTATTCAGTTTGGTCAGGATGCTGTGACAGACAGTTTTATTATCTTCAATGCTTCACGTGCCAGTCCAAATGAGCGCGTTACTCCGAAAAGGAAGCAATTTTAAAGACCCTAAGGCGTCCATATGTCTCGCTAACGGAATCTGGGCGTTAACAAATTGGAACTAATTGGCACAACCAAAACAATTTAACGGCTTCGGTGACGGTACATTTGCTCGGCAAACATAATACCAGATTTCCTAAGTTTTGCTGCTCGCCCTTTACAACAGCTCCATTTCAACTGCAGCACGTAGAGCGGCATGCAGCAACCACCTAGAGGATAAACCTTGGCACTATTCTGCCGGTGTTTTTAGGCCAATGTTATTGCATATAGTAAGGTGAGGAAAGAGAGGACGCAAAGGCTACTATCATGTTTGAACCTGACTTTCACTAGTGTTTTCGACAGAATTACCAAGCTTTGTGCATTTATTGTCAGCGTAAGAAGCTTTGTAGGATGATTGCCTCTCAAAACATTCTTAAAATAAGGTGTTCAGTAAAAACGGAGTGCTGTGGTGACTACCTTGGATGTAGCATTTATTCCCCCTGCCGTAATGATGTGGTAGACCCTGCATGGTCTCCGCTCTTCCTTTAGTCGAAGTAGCAATTATTCTTGATTGTATTATTTATGCTGTGAGACTAATACTTGCAAAAGCGCAGATTTTTGTGGAGTTGAGCTCGTCTACTGGAAAGCGATATGATTCATTTGAGGGTTTACACCTCATCTATCTGTTTATGTGGCTTTTTGGATGGCATGCATAGACGAAAAGGCAAAGGTGGGGAGAATTTTCGTTCCTTTTCTTCTGCCCGGCCATCGACTTTGCTACCTACTTAATTGCCTAAGGGCCGTTGGATCGTTTGCACTGTTGAGCCTAATGCGAGCAAACTAGTCGAGATTGCCGCACCTTCAGAGATGCTGAGTGAAATCTGTCCCACTCATTATTACTGAAAGCATTTAAGTAGGATAATATCTGGACCCTCTTTCGGCTATAAACCAGACAATCAATGGGCAAAAACATCATTGGAAGTGTCTTCACCGGCTTAACGAGTAAAAAAGTGAGTCGTAGTCAGTGAGCATTAAAGTGGCGGTTCAAAGGCAGAGTATGTGTTTGTTTATCGAAGAAATTAGCTAGGAGTGAATATGGTAATTAAATCACTTTGATTTTCGAGTGGTTGGCTGTGCGTCTAGAGTATCTCCCCGCTTAACGTAAATCATTCAAGCAAAGCAGATTGCATCGAAACGTCTCTAAAATCCAACAGGGTTGTTTCCTGAGGTTGTAATCATCCCAATGGCAAACTTCTTACCGTTTTTGTTGCATATCATCCTAATGCATGGTATGAGGTTACGGAATGCGCCATCTGGGTGTAGATCATTTAAATAGGCTGTTGGTTAGCACTGTGAATTGCGCAATGATAACCGCATCACTTTGAAGTGACTTAAGTACATTGAATGGCGGTGAGAATTTGCATCGCCACTGACGCAATAGCAACTGTAGGCAATTTTGGACTATTTTAATGGGGATGATGAAGCACCTGGCTTGTGTGAATGCTTGTTGTACCCTACCTGTCATTTTAACCAGCACACGGTGTGCTGCAAGCTTGGAATGCTACCAACTTGGCATTCTCTTCTTTTGGATTCGAAAGGTTTGAAGAATGGTTGAGGTCATAGCTGCGCCTGCATATAAAAATTTTGTTACATATAATTCTCGCTGCTTTGAGCCTTAGTACCAATTACGAGTTAGGAACAAAGATCGAATAGCAGACTTGACATCACGAAAATCATCAAACTAAAGAGATCGTGGTACTATTCCTATAATTCGATGGATTACGTCTGCCGGCCATTGGTTGTTCCTCGAATGCCTATCATCCACAACCTATCCTCTCTACTGTCTCTGATGACGTTCTTTCAAGTAATCTGTTTTGTCTTTTGCCTCACGCATTAAATAATCGCGAAAACGCATGTTAAACAGACTTAATGAGTGTGAGGTTGGGGATAATATGATGGCAAGGCTTACTGTTTGTCGAGAAATGATTATGAAGTGGGATGACTACCATTTCAACACCATAAAGATGCAAGTGGGAAGACTTAGGCAGCTCTTTTAAATCCAGCCACAACCCTTTCAAAAGTAGCTGTCTTTTATTGACACTAGATTGAAAATGGTCGAAGCCGATGCTTTGACTTCGATTTCAACCTCGTAAAAGTTAAATAATTCAGTACGGATAAAGATGCACGACATGTTATAAAGGGTACTTATGCTCTGATTCTTTCCGATCATAACGGTAGCTTTTTGTGAACGGCGACAAGGCATAACTGATTTCTCGAACGCGTGCAGATGCTTTTGGTCTGCATGCTCCCTTTACGGATTATCAGCTCTTTGGAATCGCTGGTCTTTCTCTTCCATAACAGTATGTTTTGTGCTCCTAAGCCTAGTGAATAACTTTAGATAAGTCCCCCATGCGGCAAATGGGAACATTTTCTTGCGTGGTTGAGCAAAACCTGAAGGTGTCTGCATCATTTCTGATGCCATTGACCCTGCGCCTTCACCTTGAGCCCCGTCTATCGTGATCCGGATAATAAATAGGTAGGACAGCCGATTAAATTGCCTCAACTAGCGCAATCGGGGTTCTGATTAGCTAGCTTAAACTCTCTCGATTGGCTCACTTAAAGACGGGTAGAGCGGGATGCGAATATTAAAGTTCAGATTACAGATAATTTGTCGAATCGAATCAGACCTGTGGATCTTTGATTAAGTGCTATTTAAGTGTAATGAGCGTGTGTAGCATCGGAAAAATGTGCATTATATCAGTTTCTTTTGCGATATCGACATGGGCAGGATCGGGATAAATGATTAATTGCCGTTAAGGAGCATATTTCTTTTCCAGCTGCATCCATTTTCGGCATTCCTGATTATTCCTGTCTATTCATATTTACGCACGCGATTCTCCGTTAATTGCTGTAGCTTTTGTGGTCCCGGATCCAGTGGGACTCAAGAACTTTACAATCTCTCCTTTTTCTTCGCACCTAGCATTGTTTTCAGACGCCTGAACTGCGTGAATGCAAAGGTCATAGGAGGCATACGCTTTCACATTCATAGATGGTAAAGACAATATAAGGAATCCCGGAACAATTAGTAACTTCAAATAAATGTTTGATCATCCGTTTTTAGTTGCTTACAAGCACACACACATGCGTGAGAACACTCGCTAACGTTGCAGGATTCTGGCACCACATTTACTTTATTTAAAAGGAAAACAAAAAAAAGGATCTTGGAAACAAATTTTGCACTATCCTAAGAAGTATGCTAAACACCTTTTGATGTGACCTAGTTGTATTAGAATTTGTGTACAGATTCTTTGGCAGTCGCAATCATGCTTGAATTTTTAAATGAATAGCTTTGTTTTATGTGAATTGGAAAAGTCTGAGTAAATTTTGAGCTTCACTTGGTAGGAATGCATGTTTTAAATGGAGTATTCTAAAAGGATAGAGGTATTTTCAAACATCAAACCGCAAATGTCACCTTTGTTTTTATTCCACGCATTTCCTTCAAAAATTGGGTGGCAGTTTTATGAGAACTCATCAAGTTTTGCTACGCAGCAACGAGTCATCTCTATTTTTGCGCAGATCTTTTCGTAAGTTATAATATCAGTGTTAGTGAAACATGTGCCGAGGATGTGAGCCACTTTGCGATTCGCCCATTAATTGACTTCGAAATTACGGCCTTTTGTTGATAGTGCCCTTGTGAAACGTGTCATGAGGAACCTTAGCATTCAGTTAGTTGTAAGTTCGGAGTTGGCATGAGTTGGTATTAGAGGTATAACCAGAAGCATAAAGTGGCTTCTTAAACGCGTTGTAGAGGAAGGACAGACGAAGCAGTTTGGAGCGGGTAGGACTCTATTGTGCCACAGTAGCTGCATTAAAACTTATTCACCCAGTGCTATGGCAGTTAAGAAATTACATTTGTGTGCGTTAGCTTGAGCCCAGACAAGTTAATGGCCAGAACAATCAGACGATAAAGACGCATCAAAGAGAATAACCCGCATGCTAGCTAGCATGATTCGGATAAATGCATGACGGCTGCGAATATCGCTTGTGTGTAATTTCGGAAGGCATACGATTGTTTCGTTTTAGCTGAGCTCGATCATTGAGAACTGTTAGCACATTTGATGCCAAAATGTGTGGTATAGTTCAGGCTGAAGAGCACATCGACTGCACCAACTACGAGCCGATTGGGAACATTAGACAAATAGACAAATGACAATGACTTCCGACGCAATTGGCAGCACCCACTGTGGTCCACTAAAAGCTTGTCCGCCATAAGGAACAAACTTGATTGAGATACGGGGCTGGGGTTTAACGAGAGCTGCTTGAAAATGCGTAAGGGATTAGAGCGCAGTCCAAGATTCTTCTATTGCCTAAGCCTCGCGCTTCATCACTGGTCCAAATATGTATAATTTCCTAAAAAAAAAATCAGGTTCTCCTTTGAAGAGTAGTATTTTGCCACCATTGTGCCAATTAGAATGAGGACTGACGCGCACGCAGACATGGATAATGCTTATGAGACAATTCAGCACAATATATATCCATGGACAAATCACAGTCCCAAATACTATCATTTTAACGCTTTTGGCCTCTCTAACTATTTACTTACTGATTAGCGACTAAAGGGACTAGAGAGTAGTGATCGCAGCATAAGCCATGATGAGTGGAAAAACTAATATTTGAACGATGAATTCAGTTCCCGTTCCACATTTCCTTACCCTCTACCACTACATCCTCTCATGGGTGTGATTCGCTCGTGTTTCTCGCCCTCTGTGTGGGTGGGTTAAAGCACTGCAATGACTTCCGGCACAAGAGTTTGCTTTCTTAAGAATGAGCAACACCTGCGGCACCAATGAGTTGATGTAACGCAACTATAACTCATTCAGGATAAAGAATTATTGGGAAAGAGCAGGGACATTCACGGATAGGCAGTCATCTTTATGCGTGATGTCACGAAACAGTGCAGCATTGCACAGAATTGCCTCGTATGGCTGACGCATGAACTCAACTGTCGTTTTGCATTCTTGCTACACAATTACACTGTTATATATAAGTGAACGGCTGCGCTCCAACAGCAGTGGTCATAACTGGATGAGTTCTAAACTTCTACAGACGAATGTTTTTGCGGAGGTCAAATTAATTTTCGCCAAACCTGCATCCTATCTATGTATGCAACAACGCCTAAATTAAGTCAATGTTATCTCATGGGTGCACGATCGAAATCCTCACAAAATGTGTTTTTTGAAGAAAACTTAAGCAGCTGAACTCCAGCAAGGCGAAACGCTTACTACGTGTGCAGAAGGAGAAGGTGGAATCGTAAACAATGAGAAGAAGCGACGGCGTCTGCGGTACAACTCATCCATGGCATCCTCCACTGTAAAACAAAACAGAAAATAATAAGTACAGAATATTTTACAGTGTTTCTTGGCGGCGCGCTAATAAAAACTAAGTTAGTTGTGCCATGGTGAACAATTTTCGTAGTATTATGTCCACACAACAGCTGTATTGTACCCAAATTGTAGTCTTCTGAACTATCACTGCGTTTATAAACAGCATAGCCTATTCTTGGCTAGTTATCAACTGACTAATATTGAGCAATTATGTAATTCCTGTGTTCAGTTTATCCGTATCCGTACGAGCGAAGGCTAAATCCAATTAGCTTATTCCAACGCCTACAACTACGGGTATTTGGCGTCTGCCAGTCCTATGCTCAGGCAGGTCGATGCGATCGTAGGAAAGTCTAAATAAAAAGGGCCCATTTTTACCTGTTGCTTACAAAACCCTTTGCCAGACTGCAAAGTGGCAAAGGCAGCCCAACAAAGTGCCGTGACAGGACTATTTAAGACTGATTTTCAAGAGTTAATCATATAGCAGGCGGCATTGCTTACATTGTTAATGGAGGCACCTTAGGTAAAGGCTTGTTAAAATTGTCACTGCCAGTAAGCCAATAACTTCTCGTCTCCACACCACCTCCGAATCCAACAAACGACAATGCTCAGCATGGTAGCCTTCGATTTCATCTAACACCCCCTTTATTTCTTCACTAATGTGTATTCTGAATGCCATAAGACAAGATGTTGCATTAAAGTGGTGGTTGAAAGGGAAGTAGGCAACGGAAAAGCGCCACTAACCGGCTTCTGGATTATTTCATCTTTAATGCTCGATTAACAGTATCACCGAAGAGACAGTAATGAGGTCTACAACAACAGCAAAGCAAAGTCCTGTAAGTAAAGGGCACATCGTTCTCTCATTGCTATGCAACTGATTACATAGTTTGTAGTCCCACTGAGAGGCGAAGGTTAAATGCATTATTCAAAAGTCAGTTCTTGAAAGCTCTCTCCACGCCAATTGGTCAGTGCTATACACTTATTTGAGGTTGTCTGCATGCTACCCTATTTACTAGCAACTGAATGGGCACAGAAAGGTCACAAATAGAAAAAAACGATTGCAAAAGAATGCATTAAGTGATGCAGCACCTGTGTGGCAGTAGTGATAAGGCATGACTTACGGCGTAAAGCCATCTTATGACGATCGAATTGATGGCACTTATTTTCCGCCTTTGATAATTTGACTATCCATTAACGTATTAGATGCTAAATGCGGCAAATATTAATAAAATCGTCAAAAAACTAATTAGTCGATGCATTCATCCCAGCCGGAACAGGTGACATGTTTCTGTTTGTGTCTTCCTTAAACCTGACACGAACAGTATCGCATCCCTAAATACACTCGGCTGTATCTTGTGAGGGTCTTGATTGACTCATTCTTTTCCGCTGACGCAGAATCACCAAGTGAAAATGGCAGCATACTCTGGTGAAGAAAACTACCTACCTGTGGGCGTTTGGGATGCTCTTCTTCACGGATTTCAAGTTCTAGAATCCCCGCCACTGGCGCAGCTCTTAGTCCACATGGTTTCGTCTGATAGAAGACTTCGTGCATCATTATGCCGATTGCATGGACATCACCCGGCTCAGTTTCAATCAAAGCCGCTCTGTCATCGAGCAGTAGCTTAGGCGCTGTTCTCAATTTTTCTATAGATGTGAAACAATGAAGGATGGTCAAGGCAACTTACGTTCAGGTTTGATTGAGCAACAACTGCCTGTAAGGTTGTAGACCTTGGGATGCCAAAGTCGGTGATTTTTGAGACGCATCGGCAGCTGACAAAGCGATTGATTAATTTTAGTCTTCTGGAAGCTTTAAGACTCGCGTTGTGGAGGGAGTCCTTTCCCTTGTAATGCTTCATCGAAGGTAGTTGCACGAATTCGAGACGGGAGGAGCAGAGATTTGTTTAACAGTCATTAGACAGCATCTGCTCACCTTTTACCACGTAATCTTGGTAAAGGTAGGTCATTGGAAAAGCGATTGTTGCATGTAGCATGGAGTAAAGATGAAGGTGTGCCGTGTATCGTGGTGCGACGTATCTGTTGCACATGAACGGATTCAGTGTTTGAGCTGCAGACGCCTATTTCTTGCTAAGCCTGTAGTCTGGCAACAACATGGGGTGTAAGGCTGGGTCGAAGTAGCCGTCCACACAAGTATCATACTAATTTTTAACGACATCCACCCGCCCACTGCTACTCTTCAGTTTCCAGTAGTACTCACTGAGAAGAGTTCTGCCCGAATGCAAAGGGCATTCCAAATTGAAATTTTTGTCGAAAACGCTTACCGCACAGTACGTGTGTGAGAAACACTGTAGTGGGTGGAGAAAGAGTGGAATTCTTGAATTAGTTGTGGGCCAATATATTGATGCGTACTCGCATCTGAAGTACCGTGGGATGTTAGACGCGCCCGACCCCACCAGACTGTGGATGCTCCTGATTGTCCGTCTGCGGTCTGCCGGATTTCGTTTGGTTGTCTACTCATCTCTCAGAAAGTAGGATCCCAGCCGGTGTCATATCACGCAGACAACTTTCTTACGCATAATGATTGCAGTGCTAGTGTGTAATCATGGTTAGGTGAAAGGAGCTCAAGGGCATCATACACGAAGGTTAAATGCGACATGGATGAATTCGGGGTCACTAAATAGGATTTGTAGACAGATGCGAGAGGGGTTGCGGTGATAAGCAGACTAAGTGGTAACTTGAGAGGATATAGTCGGAAGGAGGGTATGACCCAGAATACATGGTGGGCCATTTCGAGTTTGCGTCAATGGTGGGCCAATGAATATTGCATAAATTTCATTGGAAAATAAAATTGATAGGCGACGGTAGCAATGGCTTTTTCAATGAGCTAAGGTATGGAATTGACTTGAACGGAGGATCGTCCTTTGCCACCGGTTGTAGACTCTCCATTCGATGGTACGCTGCAGTTCTAGGTGCACAAGTCAATGAATGATCAAATAAGGCGTTGATTGGCATAGTTAAAAACGACACAGCATCCAGCAAGGGCATATACTCATTCAGCTACAAGGTGTCATCTTGTTGCCACTAAGCTATGAAGCGCCATATTCCTTACCGGGTGAAAATCACACCTACAGAACCGCTTCGATGGAATAAAAACTTCACGCGCCGATATTTCATTCTCAACAGACCACACTTTAACAAAATAAAAGGACCTGCATAGTAAACTGACCCTTTCCTTGACTAGCTGTTTGGATGCATAGGCAAACTTAATTTCTTGAGGCCGTACTCCTGCATTGAGGCATGGCCTTTGGGCCATGCTGATGGTCACTAAGACTTTCTGCGCAAGAGTTAGCAATCTGTTCTCTTGTGAAGATTCAGTTCATTGCAGCGTCAATAATGGCCCATGTCACTACACTTACGAGGTTTTAGGGAAATTTGTTCGACTCTTCATACTTGATCATTTTGCCAATGGCTAAATACGAGTACGAGTAGACGATAATTCTAACTCATGCGAGTAGGCGAAGAATGCAAATCTCAAGTCAACAGCTAACTCTGTATCTAGCCTAAGGCAAAGGCAAAACAAAAAGATGAAATTGTGCGATAGATAATGCAAGTCAATATGAAGGCGCAGAGGTCATCAGGTGGGTGCTGAGACTGAGCCAACGTAAACTTGTGCACCATTGGCTGATGTGTGAGCGCACGCACATTGACCATGTGATCTGTGGGCGGACCACCGCCTTGGATATGCTTGACCATCCTCCCCTGACATTCCGTGTAGAGACGTGCAACACCAAAAAATCCATTTTATTTTCAAAATTAATGGCTGAGCGCATGATATCTAACAGCTAAAATTAACACATTAGCCTATAAAGATTGTCATCTTGAGCCATTTCAAGAAGCGCCTTATTTAAGATGGCTTTGCTAAGCCGTTGTCAAGACTTCGTTTTGCTTACTTTTCTGCACTCATTATTTTCATCGCGAAGCACAGTAGAGTCGCAATGGGACTTTAATTTGACCGCATTATTTATGAAGTAGACATCAGGAATGATATACGAACCTTCATTTTCCAGGTAAGGGCTAAAAACCATCCGCCATTTCGCATCCATCTCAGTTGCAATCCCTTAAAGGCTATTATTTGTACAAGAATTTGTCTACTGTTATCGATTGGATGAGAATCGTTGCTTGGCATATTAGCACAGAGAAGCTTTAGGCTTGCTGGAACCTCTCGCCATCACACTTCATCCGATGCAATTCAATAGGTGTTAAGCAAAGCCTCGACATCGTCGGCGACATAGGGTTAACTTAAGCTTTTAGATCAGCCAAGCTCAACTTAAATTTTTCAAGCTAGTTCAACAGCGTGTGCCGTTGGGATTATATGCAGGGGAAGGACAGTTACAAGCACGATGGAGAGCCACGCGGATGAAGGAACGCGCATCCATTCGTGCAAGCGACTTATTGCGAACTCTCGACCACTTCAATTGGCCGTATGTCATCGGAATCATTCGCCGATTCTTTACACAAACGCTGCGAAATGCCATTTAATAAATGATTCCATTTTTAGAGCGTTCATCCCATTCCATTAATAGCCAGGAAATCATCATTGAAATTTCAACGTGGAATTTTAAGGCTTCTTTGGCTAACGTACAGCTAAATGCTAATCCACTTGGCAAGGTCTAGCTTCTGATTACGGCTGAGACCCATCTACTCAATTTTACTTGAAAGTGAACCAGTTTATATGATTGACTTGAGCCTCAATTCAGCGGTCTATGCAGTTTCCATGTGCGCACATTGTTGAACGCTGCACTTAAATGGGTGCAATATGGTATGCGGACGTTTCGAATCCTTAACTAATTGTGAATTCCCATCTCGTGCCTCAGTTTGACAGGTATGCTGTGATGCTATGGTGATTTCACCGACTCAGAGAAGCACCGCTGTTCTGCACTTAGGCTTCTACATTGCGATTTTTTAAGAGGGTAAGATCTGCTCAGAGAATCTTGCCTCCTAGTAGCAAGAAATTGGTTCAAACAGGCCGTCTACTGCGGTAAAGGAGGACTATTGATCCACGGGAGTAGACATCGTACTTTACTACTCGGGATGTATTATAGTTCTGCGGATTGCTCTTAGGCGAATACCACGCCATAGAAATAGCTGAATTTTTAGTACCACAAGAGTGAATCCATATTTTGCGGCGCCAGAGAGTTTTCATATCACCCGCTTAATCGATAAAACAATAGAGTAGTAAGGTATTAAAATCTTAATTTACCTCGTATTGAGGTGACTTAAAATAATACCAGGGCAAGTGATGTCTCTGACAGCAACCATAGTAGAGAGGTATTGAAGTAAAAATCACCAAGTTATCTGTGAGTTAATTGCTCTCATCTCTTTTCTTTTACTCCCATTTCCATAAACACCTGTAAAAAAGGAACTCAAAAACCGTTTGATTATTTACCTTTTTGAAGTCAATCTCGACGATGACCTATGACTTTATCGTAAAAAGTAAAAGTCGACAGCAAGGGAAATGCTTTGTCTTCCTACTTAGACGTGTAATTTTGACCTCTAAAAGGTGCGGTTTTGCATTACCTCTATTTATAGCCTTAAAAATACCCACACAGCAAGGTGCCAACCTCATTGTCAAGATCCCGATTATTTTTAGACTTTAGATGCTCCGCTTGCATCTGTGTCTTATTTTCAATAAGACGTTTAAATTATATTTGTTGCCACACGAACTTGTCATCCAATCAGAAAGTGAGTTTTGCTTAATCATATTAATCATATAAGGAGGACATTGCAAAAGCTAGTCTTAGAACTTTTGACGTTTAAATCTTTAGACATTTGCTATTTGCATGGTATGCCAGCTTCGGCGAAGGCTAAACACCGTACTAATCCATTCACTAATCTGATTTCCATGTACTCCTACAGTGAGTGCGCAGTATGAGGCTAAAAAGATTAGTTTTGCCCGCTATAAAAACGCAATGTTGGCTTTAGCAATGAAAACGTGCTCATTTGTCACTGCTTCACTAAAAATGCAATCAAACATAATCGCATAAAAGCACATAAAACCGAGCAAATTTCTCTAAAAATGAACTTACCTAGTGGATTTAGCAGCAGAATTCCTAGTAAAAAGGACGATGACTTGACTACTGACCACAAATGTGTTCAACCCCACGTTTGCAGTGGAATCTATGTTTGTGCTAGTTCTGGTGTATATGCATGCATAGACATTGTGTAGTTGAGTTTGAACTGACTCTTTAAGTTCCTTACAACTCGACTTGTTACTACTCTCACTAAGCGTTGGCAGGAGGGAGGATTTTGTTTATTGCGACCTTATAGCCTGATTAAAAAGGGCCAGATGGACCTCAAAACCGAGACTTAATGCCAATAATTTCAATATATATTGTGGTGAGGGCATACTTCCTCCACACTGCAGCATTGCGATCACCCTCGTCCCTCATGCTTCACTCTCTCTACCATCCCTCTCCTTCACAACTTCACTCGTGCCCCAACAACACCATTCCACTGACCACCGCTCCTACTCCGCCGATTCCGTCCAATGTCAAATTCATCCACCTGGGTAGCTCAGTGGTCTACGTTTGCGAGCAGCAAGAGCACATTTTGGTCCAGTGGCATTCGTGTTGAATGCCGCTTACCCTCTGCTCTTTGGGCACTAAGCAGCACTGTGGTGTGTGGTCTGGTGCGATGTGATGTGTTGTGGTGCGGTACGGGAGAGTCTCGGCAACAGTGGGTGCCACAGCACGTGTAAGTAGACTTGTGTCCGAATAACAGTGGGAAGGGGTGAGGCACTGCAGCCACCTAGGTATAAGGCAGGAAGTTTCCATTTTTAGTCAAACTCTGCATTAAGTAGGAGTTGGACTAGTATAAAGCCCTTTCTTACGATGGATTACTATAGAGTACGAAAGCAATACGAACGATATTCTAAAATAAAAATTTAATCGGATGGAGGAATTCGTCCATCATGGCTTAAGGATGGAGCCTTTGTGCAAAGGAGCACTCGTTTATTCTTACTTTGGTGCTAGGACGAAGCGTAGCGGAGGGGTACGTAGGACGAACTGGGATGTGGCACCAGAAGTTATTGCCTTTGTGTCCTTCCACCTTAGCCAAACACTCTTAACAGAAAAGGTCTGGAGGAAGCATGTCCTTCTCTAAATTTTCCAACCTCGAGTAGCACACGGTCAAGGCAACTTGAGTCACTAATCGTTAGCAAAGTTTAAACATCCACCTCTATCCCCAGACAAACACGCTTTTGGGGTTCGCAAGTTAGCTCCTAAGTAAATGAGCGTTGCTGGCAAAATAAGTGCTAATTTAATGGGATTGAAGCGCATCTAACAGCCAGTCTTATACACCTTCATTCGCACAATTGTTATCTAAATTTGACACGTTTTATAATCGAAAATCACGAAATATGTGATGTTTAGCCTTGCTGGAATAACCGCGAGATTATTAATGGAAACATATATATGGACAATGTGCAGCGATTAGGCGACGTCGTGATTTGGATATACCTGGCAGATGACCCACATGACATCATATCGTCATGATGTAGGCACAATCGAGGCAAAGTTCTGACGCATAATATTTAAGGATTATACCTTCTTTACTGGACAATAAGCAGCATTAAAACTGACAATCCAGGAATGCGCTTAAATAGCTTCGATGTTTGTGGAAGTTTGCCTAAGAATTTAAGCGCAGTCTCGTCAGCAGACGGATTGAGGTGGCATTAAAAGGCGTATAATATTCAGTGACTTCTTGATCCACCGTCGACAAGTCTGGTTCAAAGCGAGCGACGCAAATAAGTCAGTGGTCAAAATGCATTGTGCAACAGCCTCCATGGTGAAAGCTCGCAAAGTTATTTCGTCAATTTCAACTTTGAGTCGTAAGTCACTCACTCTCCACTCTTAGATGGCAGCACAATCAAATGGATTACGCTGCACAAATGTCTCTCAGCTAATTTTGTCTTAGCCTATACCGAATTTCATCCAAAAATGATTTCAGAGCTCTTTAATATAGGGAAGAGTAGTTGGATTTTAATCTACACTTTCTAACCGCATTCAAGTCCGCGCGACTCTACAATATTATACATTTCGACCTCTTCCTTGGCTCTATATCAACACATGATGCCGAATAAGGAACGTATGTTTTGGTTTATAGCATTAAATGTTGCGTTTGCCAATCATTCCCCAACAAATATAAACCGACCCTACCGCAGCCTGCTTGCTTCAATAAATGTTGCTACACTAAAAATATGTGGACTGCATTATCAATCGCATTAGGCTTCTAAAGAAATGCTGTGCAGATTACGATTATGGCTGCGTTATACATCTGATGAGACCTTCACACTTCCGTAGAGAGGGTTTGCCAGTCACCATAAGGTCTCCCGCGTTTTGTTAGATAGTAATTATTACAGCCACTTTTAGTGGACAGGAAATAAGTTAAATGGAGTGAAATGTTTCTTAGAATTCCTTAAGGGCCTTGGTGGCTCCAATACCTCTCCACTCATCGCCATATTAATGAGTTGACGACCGAAAAGATTCATTAGCTGACCCAATACGATGAAATGGGAGCGGTGGGACGTGGGTTGGGCATGAACAAGGCACAGTCATAAGTACACTTTCGTACCAGAAAAAAGACGACGAAAATGACCATAGCTTTCACGCTTTCAAAAGCAGTGATGTGTTTATCTCCTTTGCCCCTGATTTCGTTGGCTAAGTAATTTAGTAAGCAATAACCTAAAAATTCGTGCAAGTGACAGGCTTAGGATCAGCGTGGCATCTAATCTAGTTCACTTCTACACAAAGTTGCCAGAATGTAATATTCCTTGGTCGAAAGCGCCCATTTTCTGGGCCGCGACGAATGAGTCTTGAGGTTTAGGGACTAACGATCGCTATTTTCGCCAAGAAAAGATAGCGGCACATGGGATCTGGCCAAGAATGCGCAAAGTCAGGATCACTTAGTGAACCGCCACTCATCCCCCTTGCTCGTCGTCGTGGGCTGGAGCGCCTGCTTCACAAGGCGTCTACCGCAAATGCAGCCTTAACCACTGCCACGGCGTCATTAGAATTAGTTTTCATGTCCTGTTCGGCGAGGCAGGGTTAAAAGTTCATAAATATCTTGTTCCTGCACCTCTTTCGTGCGTGCGTAGGGTGGTTTCCTGAACGATTGTTCGACTGCTTGAATACTTTATGATGCTAAATGATATATTCCGCCGCAATTACTGAGTAAAAACTTCTGTTTATCACTGAATCGTCCACACACTTGTCACCTCACAATGCTGGAGCACTTCCTGTCTAAGAGACTACGGCTTGTATGCATAGTTGCGTTCGAGGTGGACTGTAGGCGCAGAAATTCACAGGGATTCAGTGATGGCTAAGACCCTTCTACTCGACGGAATTCGATATAACTAGCAAATTTTTCGGAGGGACTTCTTGAAAACCGTAAGCGCTCGTAAATCATCTCTGAACTACTAGCTTGTTAAAAGGGTGAAACGGCGTACATGAAAAAGGCACTTCCTCTCCTTGTTTTCCTTGTTCTTATATATATTCTTTGTTGTTAGCATTAGGTATTGTTGTCCACAATTGATTGAGAACTATAACGGTATAGAAGACTCTACGACTGCATTATGCATTGTAAAGAGAAGCTCGGATTGAAATATTGCAGTGCTAATAATAGGTTATAAAATGGTGGTGACGGTCTCTAAATTTTGCAAAGCGCACACGCAGTTACTTTTTTCTAGTTGGCTAACAATTGATAATCGACGCGGGCTATTTAATCGTTAAACATTTTTGGCCACTCAATGACCCTCAGCTGAAGGCGCTTGACCACCAATGCAGGGACGACTGCTCGCATTTAGGGACGTAGTAAGCAGGCGTTTCTGCTCCTCTCCATGGACTAAGTTTGCCTATGCCCCTCAGTTGTTATCGCCTCATCAATCGTTGCATAACTTAGCTAAGGTATGCATTTGAGGTCAGTTTCATTGAGCTATTTAGAAGTGGGGCGATAGATATACTTTACCATTGCGTTTCAAGCAATAAAACGCGCCTTTCCTTTAGCAACAAGTAAGCTATTTTGGTTAATGGTGGGTGATTTTCGTGGGAACACTTATCGTTACTCAGTAGGTGGACGGCGACGTTTCAGGACTCAGTGGCAGTTGTAAAGATTAGGCAAGTGTAAACGCTGCGAGCATCTAAATGACTTAATCATTTCTTATGGGTGATGGCTGATTTGGTTATATTTTACAATTGATTAAGTATCTTTACCACACAAGAATAAAAAAATACAAAGGACATTTTATACGGTATAATTTGGTCTTCCTGGTCGCCGCGGGATACACGAATTCAATCTTATTGCAGCGGCATTCAGGGTACACTAAAATTGAAGGCAAGCAAATCCGCAAGCGGCGCCGATACAGACGTCAAGCAGGTGGCAGGTTAGAAGCATTAACGAGGTTTTTAGGACGGTAAGGAAATTCTAGCTTATAATTTGTGCTACTGACGTGGGTGTCTTTCTTACACTTTAGCGGTCAACGCCACTGGTAACTGTGCAGACACATCCACTTCTGGAGAATCATGAAAGGGGAGCGGTGGGGCTCAAGATATTTGTGGAACTTGTGTCATTTAACGCAGCACCGCAAACTGCGCACACTTGTGTACCAGAGGAGCTGGAGTCAGACTGACAAAACCATGCTGCCTCAGTCGCCGCCATTAAAGCTGCTTCAATGGTCACAGAAGTAGCCTCAGAGAATGTGTAACAGAACCTTAACGCGGCTAAGACCATCACGGCGAAATTTAAGGCAGAAAGGCCGATCTCCCGGTATTACTGAATGCCGTCTTGTGTCCTCTATTTTTGTAAGCTTTTGTTGCTCTCCTATTTACCCCTTCATCATGCCAAACACTTAGCCACTTCATACCATTTCAGCTCTTTTTGCATGGTCATCATTACTTCTCGTTCATAGTTCTACTAGCTTCGTTCATCCAATGTTTTGTATTCATGTATTGTGTACGGCTTCATTTGCCAACTCAATTATTTGTTATATCTGCTCGATAATTTTTATTATTTATTTAATTCTTCTGATCCAACAAGCTGATATGTTTTGTTTTAAATTTTCTGACAAAACTCTTAGATTAGTTGCGTGCTTTGAGATTGTCTTAAGTTCTCCAAGCGCAGAGGTGTTAGTTAAGAGAGGTGTTGTTAAAAGCAGCCTGCTTAAGTCAAACAATTGATTCTCATGGTCATACATAACACAAAGCCATCCCTTTCTTGACTTAGTACCACTTTCCCTGATTGCGGTCCTGGTAAGATGAAGCGTCAAATGACAAGAGGTCACTGGTCTGGAAAATTAACCCTCTCCTTTATGCAGGCATCGATGTGTCATACGTTGTGCCCATCGTTTTATGCAAGCTTCATCAAGTTCTAATGCAGTAGCGAAGTAGGGCTATGCTCACAGACACAGAGTCACTTAAGCTTGATCGAAATTCATGCAACATGGCATGGTTGTACCATGTGTAAGAGCGCGTCTTCACCTTGTTGGATGTGGTAATACATGCAAAGATGTGGATTTGGTCTAGGCGATGGCAGAGTCCGTGCGAGATCATTTATATCACCTTACGTTTGTAAGTTAAAAGCAGGGTAAGATGCTGAACAGACAGCGCTATCTCCTACGCCCAACGTTGATGCAATGAAAGGACTTGTTTAAGGGACATTTGATCATAACTATGTGTGTTGGGTGGGCTTCTGAGCAATCAGACAAGAAGATAATTGTATCAATTCATCACGCAGACTGATTGATGCTACGCGGTCAACGCATAAGAAATGCGCACGCGGAATAATGCCAAAATCCACAAAGCTTTCTCAAATCTCGACCGCTTTTAGGAGGGAAATCAAAGTAGCCTCCATAAAAGAGTGCGCACCAACGGAAAATGATAAAGTTGTAAATGGTAATGCAAGCCAAATATAACCGAATTGAAGAAAAGTAGGGCTTATATGGACAGTGAGTAAAGGACATGTTGCGCAGTTATTAACCAAGAGATGCCAAAAATTTTCCTTCTCAAAATGAGTTTGTGCCCCTGTTAGTGTGTTTTTTAAAGTTTTGGTCAACATTAAGGCTTACAAAGGGATCGCAGTGGATATAGAATAAAAACGCAGCAATTTCTTTAACTAATGCAATGTGAAGCAGGATTTCAAATGTGAAAATTCGATAAATGAAAAATTTTTGCTCGCAAATATCCAAGATTTGTCAGGGCAACACGAGTAATAGCATAGGGCCTATCGTTATCATGTCAAGATTAAATTCAAAGGGCTGCATGTCCAGCTTTACGCTATTGTATCATGTACACATTAAAAGAAATGGCAATGCATTTATACGATCCCTTGGACGATGCAGGCCAGCGCAATCGACAATGCCGCATTAATCATCAGCAAACTGACCATCTGTTTCGGATTTGCATTTGCAGCAAACGATGCGGCTACATTGTATCCCTTTTTTATTAAATAATAAGAACCCGATGTTCAAAGCATGATCTGCCTTTGATTCGTTCACCTGTATGACTATCGGACCGACCGCAAGTGCAAGGCAGTGTCTTGAAGGGACGATTTTTAGTTGTCATTGCTACGTCGAATTTAATGCTTATATTTTACTATATCCAACGCATTCTGGGTGCGCTCATTAGTTACAAGTTCATAGTCATCCGCGTCCTTCCTCCTCTTCTAATTACGGTGCAAAATTAATCATATAGTATCAGAAAAAGAGATTTGAAAGTAAGGTTTTGCGCATTTCGTCCACCATAAGAAAGCCTTTGCATCATTAATTTACTTTTGACACCAACCGGTTCTTTGTAATTCTCAAAGTAAATAGACGGAACACGTACTAGAATGACTAGATCGTTACGAGCAAAGAATTATGGGCAGTAGTACGCCTGCCACTGTTTTGTGAGTTTGCAATCCAAGATCTGTTTCAAATGTGACTGTTCAACCACTTTTCACCTCTGCACCTTGTGTGCTTAAGTTTTTCAGCAGCGCCACCATTAAATCGACCCGATCCATGTACTGTAGCGGCGCGTGCTTTAATGTAAGCCAATCAGTTAAGAGTGTGTTTCCTACTGGCTCCTTGCATGCGACGCTAACCCAAGCGACACGCGTGAGCGAAGTCTTTGCTCTGCGTCTATGCGGTCTTTAGCCCTATCGCAAAACTTTGACATTAAACGAAGGAAGACTATTTGTTCCTTTGCTTAAAAGCGAGAAAATGTGCTGATATTTATTGAGGATAGCAAAGTCATTACCAGCTCTAGAGCAGAAGGCAATCGATGTGGTAGAATTAATCCATGCAAATCCTCTACCGATGCCATCATTCTCACGTCCAGTAGACTAGAGTTTCAGTCCAACGCAGTCAAGCCCACATGCACCTTATAGTCTCCTTCTCATCAAGTTAACGCTGGGCATAGGATAATGAGTCGCTTGTTCCATACTCTACCCCACTTCCAACTTGCGATGCAAAGCGTCAGCATTTGGGCCAAGTCTACATCTGCATTTGAATCCCTTGAGAAGAAGATGGACTTCTCCACGATGAATTGAATACCCACTAGTGCACCTCTTCAGTTCTGCAAAAATTATGTTCATGCTTAACCGACTTTGTGTCTGCTTGCATGCCCTGTTCTACTACTCGAGTAGAACTCATCGCTGGGCCCACAATGAGAGATACTCTAATGTGAGTAAGCAGGCGGAGGTTTGGTTGCCAGGACAATGCTGTAATGCCACCTGGCGCGTTGTCTTCTTGACCTGCAATCAGTTAGCGAGTGATGTTTGTTCGCGCCATAACTGACTGCATTTTGTAGTGTCACAGAATGCAATTGACGAAATCTAGTTAGGCTGCTTAATTGTTTAATTTTATATGACAGCTAGGTAATGAGAAAATCACCCCCAATCGCAAGAACGGCACAATCAACTAAAGTTGCAGGCATAAATGAAGCTTAGGTCTAGTAAATTTGAGTACATTAGTGAGTTCGGAAATAGGTTGAGATTGGAATATGTGCATTTAAAGCAAGACTATGATAACGTAAAAGAGCAGATCAACATCAAGAGAAATTTGGGCATTTAGACACTCCTCAGATCATCTTACTCGGCCTCGCTGAGAGTCCCTCTTTGGTGCAATTGTGCGAAGTCGTATGAGTCGTGCAGAGAGTTATTGACAAGCGTTGATAGCTGTGAGTTGCAGACGTGATATCTCACTGGCATCGTGATAAGCGCCCAATTCTAACGCGTAACATCACATTAGGATATGTTTACTGTGCCCATCTCTTTGCCCACTATGATGTTTGCGCTCATTTACAGCCCTAGCAATGGAATTTGATGCACAAGGGGCCCACAACTTGGGGTCTAATAAATAAATAACGCGAAGTACAGATACAAAGAAGCAAAAATCGAACCAACTACAGCATCCGATTCGTGAGTTTAGAATCTCTAAAGCTACGTCAAACGGATGCTGCGATGTTCAATGCCGCAGGTAAGGAGTTGGGATAAAGAAGTAACAGGAAGGCCCTGAAATGCATTTATGATACCTTAAATATGTAGCCATATAAAAAGGTGCAAGAAGTAAATTACTAAGTAGTAGCTTAGTAAAAGCTTCACTTAACTGCTACGAATGACTGCAGCACATACTGAAGGCGAGACAGTACATACGCCGGTTATCACAATGTAGGGCATCAGAGGTAGTGGCTGGGTAGACGCAGGATCGTATGATAGGTTAGAGGTCCTTAGGCACCTTGAGGTCAGCACGTTATAATGGCAATAACCTAGGCCTAACAGAAGTGGTAAGACATCAAAGAATGTCAGCGGCGTAATGGATATCGGTCCCAAGTCAATGGTAATGGTACTCCTCAGTGGCCGTTCATTGTTGCGCATAGTCATTGGGGCGTCTGCATTACCGCACATTAAATTGTGAGTGCATGAGTTGCAGCTGCTGCGATCTCAGACCAGGAATCGAATTGGGCATGTCACCATCGTATAAGGTTACGAGTTCATTTTTGGACCGTTAATTGCATTGTGCATCAATGCAAATGAGAAATATTGCTACACATTTCTTTACGACAATGCGAATCGCACGGAGGGCAGAGCCTACAAAAAGCATCCTCCACAGACAGGCCCTCTATCATTATAACGGAAAATGGCCTACCGTCATGGCTGGTAGTTACCGAGGGCTAAACAACCAAATGTGATTAGTTGTAACCTAAGTCATCATTCATCCTCTGATAAACTAAATATCAGAACCGTAACCTTTATCGTTGTTTGCCTCTTGCACGTTGCAAAACCACGCCTTGTGAATTTAGCTGATTAACTTGTGCAAAGAACATAGCTTGTACATCCTCCTGCAGCCTTATTTAAATGCACTTGGGGTTTTTTCGGGAATACGAGTGACATGCCAACTTCATCAAAGCATCAGTTCTGGTCTCACGAATCAAGTATTAGTAAAGAGGCAAAATATTTGCCTTGATAAACACGCTGCATGTGATACAAATGAGCTATAGCCAACCAAGACAGAAAAAGCAGTTGAATATCGGCAAATGATACAAATATGACGAAGCGATCAGCCCGCTCGAACGTTATGTTAAGCAAATAGCGCAAGAAGACATGAGTAAAATCTGTGTATAGAATAACTTAAATGATGGGAGCTGTGCTGCATGTATCAAGGCAAGAGCAATAGTTAAAGCTAAACCACCCAAATTTTACTTAAGCCGACATTAACGCAACACATTAGGGATAGCGAAAGCCACACGCCCAAATGATAAACCACGCAAGCACTCAGAAGCGACATCTAAAATGTGGTGCCAAAGCAAATAAAATCTCATAAAACTATTATTAAGAGTAAAATTTGTACGTAGTAGATTGCTGACGATACGATAGCGCTTAAATTAGTTCAAGAAGTCGGCAAAGATTAGAGAAAGGGCTGTAAGGCAAATTGGTCGTCCACTAGGCAGTCAGAGGCAAGATGCATCATTTTCGATCGGCTGCTAAAACAAAACTATATTTTGAAAGGCATTGTGCCAGGAGTATTAACAGTCTCTAAGATCTGTAGCCTTGAAAAGTTTACCCTTGGAGCGCCTTAGCTGAACCCTTAAACTCTTCCCTCCCAAAGCCTATCCATCCGTCGCACGTATCGTACCATGTGCACCTACAGCGTTGTGATCTTGTACGCTCATCTGCTTTGCTTGGTTGCTCTGCCCAGAAACGCTTTCACGCTTATCACCCGTCAAAATGACGAATGCAGGTTAATTAGGTCCAATCCACTGCACTTGTAGGAGATGTAAATGAGCATGTTGGAGCCTTCAAGACCCCTCTGGTGTGAGCAAAAGGGCAAAATTTATTAGGAACTTATCTTGCGGGGAGACCGTGTAAATTGATGAAAACCTCCTACGACATCAAAAAGTGACATATCTAACGTGCCACACAATTTAGCTTCTAGGGTTGGGCTAAAATACACCATGGTGAAGGCGACCCGGCACGCTGAAGTCTAGAGAATCGCGATGCATATGTTTTGTAAGGACTACGATTCAGTCTTCAGTAGTGAATTTAAAGTTTCGTTATTTTACTAATTGGCATAAATTTGGAGAAAACCTATCAAAATCCGGCAAGATAAGTAAATGGAATGTAAAAAGTATCAGACAGTGATAAGTGGTCACTGTAAATGACAAAGCCCGTAGTTGTGTACCGTGTTTGCATGCATTTTAAATAAGCCCATTCGTAAAGATGTAACCACTCTGTGGGATTTCCTGTACTCTGTATGCTTGAAGTCCCACGCACAAATTTTATAATCTCTGAATATGTGATTTCGTATTTCTCTTCAAAAGTGCCCAAAGGACATGCAAGTAGGTCTCGAGATCAAATAGGGAAGTTGGGAAGGTAAGGAAGTAAAATTATAGCAATATTTATGCACAGCAGTCCACTGTACTTACATCGTCAACCCACCGCTTAGCTAGGGTGGGGTATGCGCTTCCCACAAAGACAATATGCAGTGCGGTATCCTTATGTCCCGCTTGAGACGCACGGCATAATTTCGCAATGGACGCAAGAGCGCCATGTAGTAATATCGCTAAGGAAAGTTTACTAGCACTTTAGTTGGTCAATATGCTGCATCAATTTATAAATGTTTCCGGAGTAATGTGGCACTGAAGTCCACACTTGACGTTTTCCGCTCCAAAGTCCGCCCATATCTGCAGTTCAAACCATTTAAAGAGCTTTGACGCAGCGAACAACATTGGTGTTACATCTACACAGACAAGTCATTGCTCACAATTATATTGAATGTCTCCTTGCTTCGAGAAAGGTAGCATTCGCCGGTTTCCTTGTCCTCTCACGGTAAGATTGCCTACTTTAAGGCTGTTAGTTGAGGTGCTATGGATCTAAAATGGTTTCGATCGTAGTATTTGTGCACTTAGCTGCGGAGACACTGTAGCCTAATGTCAAGTGCATTTCCAGCGGTGTCTACGTTACTATTCTGAAGAAGAGCATAGCGCAAGCCATATTATCATGGTTTCATCCTTATCTTCTATTAATGCGGTCTGGTGCGTTCGATATGCAACTCTCTGATCACCTCCGTTGCTGCCACTATCTGCTTTCCAAGACCTGGTTTACCGTGCCTTATGTAGCATGCAAAACCAACATTGAGACGCACGACAACGGCATGAAAACAGCATCGTCTACTTCTCTACACCTCTTGACGAAGTGAACGGTAATGGAGTGAATGAGGAAGGACAAAGGATTTTGCGATGCTTAGAGTGTAAGAAAGCATGTACCAGCTCCGTCTCTTTACGAATGCACCAGCAAAGTCACTTGCGCTTGTGGAAATGTTTTTTTCTGTGATTAGGTATCATGGCGCAGGTAAATCCTGCAGGAAAGAGAAAGAAAGAGGAAAGCAAAAGGAAAGCTCTTCTTCTGTCTAATTTGCAAACCTGTCTTTTTCGATCGGTCGAACATGCCACAGCACACGCAGACACACATGACGGCGAAGAGCTGCCGCTGTTTTCACTGTCGTCGATCATTCATTTGCTCTATTTTGCCCATCTGACAACTAAGAAGTTGCTTGGTCTCCATTCTTGCTTAAGCCAACATTAAGAATGATGCTTTGCCACCTGCATTGTCAAAACAGCAAAAGTCCGTGACATTATCTCTGTCGCTTTGGGTAAAGGGTTGGAGATGCTTTTACCCAAAATTTACGCGTTGATCTTATCAAGAGTTCGTGCAACACATTTTTACTTTGCAGTAAATTGATGAGATTTGAGTAATGGCAGTAAAACGCAAAGTTTTCTTTCCTTTTGGTTAAAATGGGCAGCAATCAATCAAACAATGCTTACCGAGTATGCCGCTCATGTTGATGATGCCACGCCACTGCCTTAGAGTGCTGAACTAAATTATGCGATAGCAAATTTTACTCATTTACAATTGCTGTGATTCAAACTTATCTTCAAAAGACGTACTATTGCAGAATACTGTGCGAAAGTCTTGGGTTATGCTACAAGTGCTTTGTGCGATGCCGCCATTTACTATCTAAGTCAATGGGAAAAAAGTCCACGATCGCGGCAAATGAGCTCAATACCTTACACACAGTGCTTTAAGGCCAGTTTAGATTCCAAATGATATCCCGCTTGCAGCTTCGTATCCCGTCACTTTTGCCTTTCCACAGAACCGTCAGTGACGTAAATATCTGAAGATGGGCCAGACACGTCGACATGAAAGCTTACTAGCTTTTCGACATTTCACTATATTATCTCGTTTGTTGTGATACTTTAAACAGCATGGTCATCTTAAGCTGTCTTTACATTTACATTTACACTCAATGGTGCAACGAAGACTCAAGCTATTGGAAGATAATTGAAAAAATAGCTTTACAGTTAGGAGTCGGTTTTGACTTTGCCCAGTGCTCGCATTACATGGGGTCAAACATGCCTATATTTTGTCCCACTACTGATTCATTAAATGGGTGACACATTCTGATTCATAAGAAGGAGAATCAGCCTGCTGCAACAAGAGGGTTTGTGCTACCTTTCATGTCTTCAACTTAAGGTCACCTGTCTGCAAGTCGAGTAGTTCTTTACCCGAATCCTGATATGAGATAGAGGAATGTAGCTGCCGAAACGGACAATGATGCAGACGTCCACAGACTCTGATAGCTTATAAGGTCAGGTGGGGTCGCTTAAAGGTTGTCTCACGTTTTTATCTACAGCCCTTGTCATTCGGGGTGCTGGCTAGGTGACGGTACAAAGCGATGACGCCTCTAACCCTAACCCTAAGGTCTTAACAATCGATGCCTTGACTATGTCCAACTCCCCAGAGATCACCAATCTTATGTCGCCAGCATCGACAAGAATAACTGTATTGGAAATAGTAGCTGCTTTACACTTACGGTCACGCATTCCTTGCCCATTCAACGTGGCTCAAACTAAGATGCTTTGCATTGACGCATGCTAATTGCTTGCATCGATATCGTTGACTGATGGTAATTGAAGCCTGTCCAACCTCGACGTACCGTCAGCACCATCGATAACAGACCGCACAAGCCCACCAGCTGCAGTGGTTCTTACAGTGGTGATTATGAATGCAGAGTCAAGCACCAGGTTATACAATTCTCCGATTTAATCCATAACGAGCGATCGTAGCCAAATTCATTGTGCAGCAAAACTACATGAGGAATGAGTCACGACGCAACCCAAACATTTGTTTGCAGCCGATTTCGTCCATACGTCAAACTCTGTATTATGGGCGCAGTACACGGTGCTGTTGACTAGATCTGACTAACCTATCAAAAGGCTAGAAGTTGCGTAACTTACCAAAAGGATAAATGAAATCACAACACAAGACCCGGAGACAATACCTTACGTTTGATAAATGCACCTCATACGGAAACGCCCTCTATTCTTTATAATAAAGAAGATCCTACTTTCATTCCAATAATTAATCCTTAAGTCGTAATTCGTTTTCATGTAAGAGTTGCAGGGGATATCAAACAAATATTTTCACACTGATTGATGATTCACGGCAAGTGTGAAGATTGCAACCTTCCTTCTTAGCTCGCATGCTTCCCATTATAAATCGCACCTCACATTCAAAATTGATACACATGATTTAAAAAGGCACGTCTTCTCGAAACCTTATTCCAAAAATTAAGGATTATTAAAGTAAAATATTTATTGAATGAATATAGTGGATCTCACATAGGCATGACAATTGATACAAAGGAACTGGTCATCTAAAACAATAGAAGGATTGCATTATAAGGAACGAAAAATTAAGAGCGGTGCCGTGCAGCGTGTGTCTATATAAAGGCGTATGTGCAAATTAGTGCATTTGGAAGCAAGGGAGAAAAAGTGCTGATGCTTTTGACTAGGTAGAACCTTGCATTAAACCAAATATGCGTAAAGTCATATTTAAAATCCATGCAGGACCTAACTCTCAATGCAAAAGCTGCATTTTTTTGCACAAAAGTGGGAGAAGCTATCAAAGTAGTCACCCGAAATTCCTATAACTGATAGTTGTGCAATCCAACGAGCGCATGGGAAATGGTGGAATCAACACTGGCAAGGGGTAATACACACCACACCAGGTGACGCCCGGGCAAACACTGAGTGGTGACATCCGAAACACCATGACAGATTATTAACAGCCTGTGTAACTCTTTTTGAACTTGGGCGTCATAGATCAAAGTGTTAGCAATGCAATAGCTTACTCATCTTTGAGTTCAGTAACCGTTTTTAGAATCTAATAGAGTACCGTAGTCCGCTATAAAATCGTCAACAGTCAAGGAACCTTATTCGTGATCGTCTGCTAAAAAAGAAAAGGGGTATTTAAAATTACACTAGCAAGAGTTATAACGGTCGTTATGACCCGTGGCTTATAAAAGGTCTACCTTCGGGGCGCTTCAACGGAACTCTTAATCTTTTACTTCCCAAAGCATATCCATCCATTGCGCGCATCGCGTTCTGTGCACTCACTGTATTATCGTAGCTGACAAAACCTGTGGATAGACACGCCGCGGTTGACAGAGATCGTGGCCATTTCAAGGATAGTTAGCCAAACATGTGTACTTACCAAACCCTTTGCTTTGGCCTGTCGTTCTGTCCAAAAATATCTTCACGCTCAATACGCGCCCAAATGGCGAGAACAGATCGGGTAAGTTCTTCCCACTACATTCCTGAGGGATATGGAAGATGAATAATTTGGAGCCTTTTGGGCCCCTTCTCACTGATTCCCGTCCAACGGTTTCTTGGTGATTAGGGGTGTTTGCAACTTGGGCGGCGTATTGAGCAGCCACTACTGCTAAAAGGCAAAAGAAGATAATGCATTCAAAAGAATTTTTAGACATGAGAAAGTAGAAGGAGGAGCATAGACCCACCATGTCCAAACTGGGGATTGATGCACACAGGTGGGTGGGTAGCTAAAATTAACGCACGATGATGAATGGCTACAAAGACATAATTTCCACAGCAAATGACGGCAAACGACAACTCACCTGCGCCGTCATAAGGAGTGTTTGGCATTGTAAGTTGCTCATTACAACTCATGCAACGTTGGTAATTATGAAGTACTTCGGTAGCATGATGTTGCTGTTGCTGCTGAAGCATGAGTTGATGTGAATTGTGTTGAGCTACCACGTATGCATTAGACTGCACCACTAAGGAATTATTTCTTACGGCCTCGTAATTAGCTCCTAGCGCAGCAATCGTGTTGCTGATGGCTAACCCAGCGTTGTCGGCTATAGCAACAGCTGCGGGATTTGGCCATACTGGGGGCAAAATTGCTGCACTTGGCATGATCTGTGCAACTGCTGCGGGGCCCTGCAATGGTAGAACAGCCCTTTTGTCTCAGCCTTTGCCTACATATGTAACCTTCAGAAGCATTTTAGTCGTCAGCCATTAAATAAGGCCCTGCGCATATTGCAGAAGCATAATTCTCTTAGCTAATCCTCAAACGAATGTGCTTACGGATTGCAGCGTAGGAAGACAATGGCCGAGGTCACTACCAAATAGAGCAGTAGCATCCATGGGGTAATTTACTTGGAAATTTGTAGTGAGCTGTGCAATATTATGACCCCCGAGAGTGGTCACAGCTGGAGTCAAACTTGAGTTCGATGGTAGCATGTAGCCGTTGAGTAGAGGCATCGATCCAGCCGCTCCCATGTTTCTTTCGTAATGTGCACCAGTAGCCACTTTTGGCGACAAATTATCTGAGTCCTATCAAAGGCAATCATCGTTGTTAAATGCGAATAGGCACGGATAGGTCATGGCTGTACTGCAGCCCAATCCCAAGTACTTACGGTTACTGAGGAAATTCCATCTCCAAGATTAGACGGGTTAGGTTCTCTTGGGCCAAAAGAGTCTTCCGAGGCACGATCTTTGTTTTAATTGAATGTGATTGTAAAATAAAGCAAAAATGACGTAAGTGGAAAAAAGAAAATATGAAAAGCGTTTTCTAACTTCACGGCCTCTTAAACTTGCATAGCAAGCCTACTCTTTCAGTAGTGGATAGGCCTTCCTATCTAATACTGACGAAATCGGCCATGACTTTTCCACACCAAAATTAGCTGCAACCTCAAAAATCGCCTTAGGTGAGCTGACCTGCAAGCGCGCATTTAAATATGAAAAAGATAATAATTTTCAAATGTGGCATTTCGCTGGGTGTGTACCACTAACAAACTGGGTGGACAAAAAGGGGTTGGGGCATATTCTGCTCTTGGTGGCTAAGAACACCACCAAAACATCAACAAGTAAGGAAGATAGCTCAGCCAATTCCTGCTTATCACTATCTTATTAGTAAACTGTAAAGTGTCAAGAAAGGGAACAAGTTGGCAGCTGCACGCAGAAACCGGGTGGTTTCATGAAAGAATGAAGTGTATAACCCTAAGAACATACCATTTAACGAGGACACTATAAACGCAAAGCACTCACTGGAAATTCTGTCCTCCTGAACTTGAGATGCAACATTAGAGTTGGAATTAGCTGATTCCGCTGTGCGATTCATGAGTGCAGGAATGCAGTACAATGAACAACTCAGGGCCACGTGTCGCCCCAAAGCGAAATTTGGACCTGAGTGGTGCTGCTACTACTCAGCTTTGATATTTATACATTTCTTTGGTGCGTCCTTTATCCATATTCTAAGCGCTTATTCGCTAATGGATGAATCACAACTCCTGCATTATTGGTTGGGAGTGATCAATGAGAGAATGAGGCATCTGATTGGATAAGCCCATGAGTCTGCACAACTATTGGGTCAGCGCTTCGCGCCCTACGTTATGGATGAGCAAGTTAACCCTCTACAAAACATTGGCCCAATTGGTGTCAAAACTGGTGATTTTTTTCGCGTTTGTCATAAACTAAGAAGACTACTAATATCATTGTTGGTTTTATATGACTTGATTCAATAAATGGGTAATGGAATGTCCTTTTGTGATGATTTGGCGTATAAACACGGTCTACGATGGATATGACTCGTAAGTCAGCTGCTGAACTTAATACTGTCCCCCAACAAAATCAGCGGAATGGCATTTGATGTGACACTTATTTTATTTCTTAGGGCGGACAAATTACATCCACGTGAAGTTGACCTAAGAATAAGTAGGACGAAATTGGGTTAGTGCCTTTTGTGGGATCTTTGATTCGGCTTCCAGTAGTAAAGTCAAATGTGCATCTTCTCAAACAATTCTTGCTGCTTTGAGGAAGCAAGTTAGCCTAAATTTAGAAAAGGAAGTGTGAAAAGAACCAAACACAGTGATAAGTTATCACGGTTGGCAACAAACGCCTTATTTTTGCAAGAGAATTCTGATGCCGATTACAGGAACGCGCTTCTGGAATTTAATCACACTAAAAATTCCCTTTACACGATTTTTGTGAAAGCATCTCGGTATTTATCTTGTACAAAAGGCAAAGGCACTTCCATCTATGCATACATTCTGCCATCTAAACTAGTCTAGGAGGACGTTGAACGTAAAATTACCTAAAGATGCGGCATTTTCATGTCCAGCTTGAAGCATCCAACATAACTTTGAGTTTGATATAAGGATGCCATCTTCGAGCCGAGATCAAAATACGCCTGGCAGGATCTGTGTGGTGATACCTTTTTTGCAAGTTGCTTTAAAAATTTGTTCATTCGATTTATGGTACAAGTTTATGCATATTGACCGAGTAATCGATTGGAAGTGAAGATCACAATTAGCTTTTTTGTCCTAAGTTAAGCGCATTTAAGTGTCGATTGTACGGAAACGATAAGTCTATATCCTTTGTTTGGAAAAATTTGAAGAGCGGGATTTATTCTGTGACATGCACATGCACTTATTTGGAACTGATTTTCCTGTTTTTGACAAGATGAACGAGGTAACGCTTAATGGCATTTCGCTTTAGGATAATAAAACCACGGTAATTAGACTCATAATTCCACACAAATTATCTCTACTGATAAAACACTAAAAAACCAGTTGGAGAGACTTGTTAAAGTCAGTCACTGGCTGATTCAATGCGCGTACTTTGATAAGATTTTGCCTGTATTGAAGAGAGAAGGAGATAGCACCTATGACGAGACACGGGTAGAGTGCTAATGAGTAATCGAGAAGTCAACCAGCTATGCAACCACTTGAGCTCCATCCGTTTCGTTCTAAGACTAATTTTGCAATGCTTTTACGTAACTAATCATGAACTGTAAAGTTGAGTTTGAAAGAAAAGTGACTTTAACTGAAGGCAAAATGGGTGAGTTTAAAGGGAAAAATAAAGGCAAAGTCCTGCAACCCAAAATGAATCGTCTATTTCCTGACATCGATGCAGCGAAATACTCGACAAAATCCACCATTGCCAGATTAGAATCATGTAGAAATTTCGTCAAAATTTTGCCTCAGCCTGCATAGTGGTAGTCCTAAACACAATTTGTGCCGGTTCATTTAACATCATAAATAAAGGTTATAAATTTACTCAAAAATCTATTGATTGAGGCTAGCCATCTTTAAAAATTAATCGTCTTTTCTCTATGGAACAGGATACTATTGGCCTAAGGGTAATATGCAGTTAATATTTCAAAGGATGCGACTCATTTTACAAAAACTCACCCAAGACCAGTGGCGTTACATACTTCGAAACTACAAGCTTCGCCGAAGCTTAATTTTCGGTGGCCACCGGTGTCAGCATCAACTGCATTTGGAAGTGGTGCTACTTTGGAGTGCATAGACCAAGCGCGCCCCGACTTTTACTTCAACTGAGGTCATCGGTACTACGAAGTAGAGACATTTGAAATTTGAAGTGGACTGCGGCACACGTTAAGCCTAGCTACAACACACTGAACGCATTTTTAAAACACGGCACTTGCGTGACACCTCTGGATAGCCTGTATCAGCTCCCTTTGAAGGTGTTTAAAAGTCAGGCGTCGCGCTAAGTGGTCATCGTTGGTGGCCAACCCCGTATTTTCCCTTGAATTTCCAGAGGCATTTGAGACTTTACAAGGGTTAGTGCGACAATCACACTCAACCAGCATTAATTTGGCCATCTAACATTGACATTGAAAGTTGTTGTCATCATTCCGACCGAGCGATTAGTGTTACGGAAGTGTGGCACGCTAGTAAAAAATGAACACCAGTCCAGCAAGACTAGTGTTGCGTCCCATCCAATCCTCCACCATTCAATCCATCAATCAAGCTTAGCTAGGTTATTTCGTTGATAGCAATGAGATGGGCCTTAAGGTCAGAGGTGATAGCCATTTGCTTAACATTCTCAACATAGAAATCTGTGGTTGTTCGAGTTTAGCTAAAGTCCCGTCTGGATGTCGCATGACAAATATTCACTGCTGGCGTGGTTTGGATGATATCGATTACTGGCGACCAGCTCCGTCTTTATCCGCCATTACGGTATTACATCAAGCTACGTAACAATCATGCCTGCAGTGATTTTTTGACTGTCCTTCTCAGGTCACGGGGTCGGGCTTAAGTCGAATCAGCGAATTTCGTGACTGCGCCTAATGACACGCACAGATTTAGTAAGTCTTACAGGCAGACACGATCTTTGTCAATGTTTGCTAAGGCACAGTTCATTGTAACCTGTTCAATCACGATTAGATCCAGTTGCTTCCTTGCAAATACGTCCCTGTGCTTGTGCTAATTTGACGAAACCCAGTTTGGTTTTTTGGAATCGGCTAGATGGTCATCAGTTTAGGCGAAACATGGATTGGATCTAGCTTCTGCTTCTGCCGTTTGGCCGCAAATGAAAGGGTGAAGGAACTAGTTGCTTGAATTACAACTAATTGCGGTTCGATCGCTTTCGCCGTATTTATACGAAGGTAATGTCTGTTTTACATACTCAGGAACAGATGTGTGAGGTGAATATGTCGAAATATTTACGCATAAAATTTACCTAAAGACTGCTCTTTAGGTTTCTAAAGAGCAGCATGAAATCGCTGTCTGCATTGCGTAGAGGTCTGTTCAGAGCCGTGACTTGGTGTACAATTAGATTTTATGAGTGGAGACGGGCACCAAGTCTATGCTGTCTGCAATTCAATGCATACTAAAAAGTGCAAAATTTATGGCGGACACAAGATTCGATGCGTAGCCAGAAGTGCAGACTATATTCACTCCAGACATTGCCTTTAACATTGAAATCAATATGCAAAACTAATTCGTTGTAATTGATGAATGCAAATGTTTAAATGAACATCTTGACAATGAGATGCAGCTCACGATGACGTATTGTTAACCTGAGGAATAATATGAGGAAGGGATGGGATTCTGTGGGTAGCATCTCCTACTTGGAGGTAAAATGGCACAGCGCCTGTGATGGGCACGAACATAACACTAGTCGGTATTCAAGGAGTCACGCAGACTTGCGACACAATGAGCCGCGTATGCTTTGCTATTATATTCACCTCAATGTATATGTTTGTGTTCTTGTTGTGGTACTACCCGCGCCCTGCGGAGTTGGTCTGGGCAGTAAATTGACTTTTACTGGAATGAGAATGTGAGCTTTAAAGGCGGGATAGGATCGGGGTCATAATGTGCCTCACAAAATGAATGTTTTCAAAATCAAAGCAAAGAAACCTGTCTTGATGCTCTTTAACCAAATGGTAATTTGGCAAACCAGCAGGGCAACAGGGTTATTTTTGGTTGCTAAACTAGGCAAATTACCAGGAACTCTATCGCTGTTGGAATTAGGACCTATAAAAGCGTTATTAAAAATATAATCTTCAGAATGTTTGCATCGGCTCTTTTAGCATCAAAAGAAAGGGTCATGTATTTTTGAAACTGAAGGTGCGCAGAGGCAAGCAAGCTTTGAACTGCAAGATAGTTTGCCTTTGCAAGGCAGGGTAGCACTAGCCCTAGGGGCAATTTGTAGTTAACGTTCTTGGTCAGCGCACGCCATTTTAGATAAATTCATCCAAAATTAGTGTTATTGCGCATTTCAAAACCATAAGGAACTGCTTTAGCACTTGTGCTACCTGTGCCACCATCAACAACGGTTCAGGGTAGCGATCTCTTGAAATGTAAGGACAAAAAGTGCTTCGATCTCCATTACAAATGAGTCCACAAGCATTTGATACTTGAATAAGTCGAAGTGCATATTAGGCGTTTCGGTGATGGCGGCACTTGTGCAACACCTCTGGGTGGCCCTTATCAGCTTTTATTAATGCGCGCCTCACTTTTTTGCAAAGTGAACTGCTACTAGCTTCAATGAGTAGCAAGAGTTGCTCACGAAAATTAAATGCTGGTTAAAAGGTGACCCATACCTTCCGCCTGTCAATCGATTGTCTCGACCGTTAATATTTTGTACACCACAAAATGTCAGGAGATATGGGCCGAATCTTAAACAGATCCGAAGCATGCGACTCTGGGACACTTTGATGCAGGGCATCTTGAAAGTGAGGCACTAATTATTGGACTGAAAGGAATGTCTAACATGCGTTCTGCAAGATAACTTCCTCTTCAATCAAATGCACTTTAGCGACTTCAAATGCTATGTTTGCAAGCTTTTATTATAAATAGTGCGTTGTGGCTTATGAGGGAAGTCGTGGCTTTGATAAAAGTTGCGATCTCTCAATCCCTTTAACTGAAAGAGATCAAGTAGACATGAGACACGGCAGAAAAATTAAAATTAAAACACGTATCAAAATAAAAGTTCTTAACCAAATTTATCAGTTCGCCTGCTCGAACTTACTTCGTGTTCGCATCGGCATTATTCCTTGACATTTCTATTTACTGCCACATGTTTTACGAACAACCGCAAATGAGGACGTTTTCCAAGCCACATGTATTTCATTCAGTATTAAAAACTTTTATTGAATAAGCCGTTTAGAGTCAAACCTAAGCAATCAGCTTTTAAGATCATCTATGAACTCAATATGATTTATGTCTACTAGACGATGAGCCTTCTGAACACCCTTTCATAGTCTCACAATGCTTTAAGACTTCTTGGAAGCCTATACTTTCAATTAAAAAGGAGTAATAGTGCAGCATTAGGGTAAGAACGCTATTAGAACTTTGGCACAGTTCAAATAGTCTCTGATAAAGTTTCCAATTTCGAGAGAGATAACGGAAGCACCTAAGTAGCATGCCTTCAAAGCCCAAGGCTCCATAATAGAATGCGGATACTAGTCTACCGAGATAACCGTGTAGGTAGACGTTGCCACCCAGCGTCAGTTTTGTCAGGGTCTCGATAACTGGAGGTCCTAATCTATCATTACCATCAGCAGTGCACATCAACATACCCTGCGACTCGATACCGCGCATCCTGACAGGTTTGAGATTGCACAAAAAGGTGCCCATTAATCCCTGTACGCTGACCGCGTTGCGGAGGTCATCTTCACCAAAATTCACCTTATTGGAAGAAAGAGCAAGGATTTGCGATGCGAAAGTCAAAATTAGGAAAGGCCTCTAATGCTCTGAGTAGCACCCACCAAAGTGAATTTGAGACATAAAAGGACCAGATACGCGTGAACTTTGCGAATGGTATTATGTTTGCTAGTTGCCAGCCACTAAAATTTTTTTATTTTCATCATTACTATACCTGCATTATTATGTCAAGAAGTGCTTTAGAACCTTGAATATACAGCTTAGACCTTTACAACTGGAGATTCGAGATGTTAGCTTTCTCATGAAGCTAATTTTTACAGAAATACAAAATAGCGTTATTCTACTCACCCACTTATCGACCATCACATTCGCGCCATCGATTTTGATTTAGTGAGTAGACTACTTCTAAGTTATGGACACTGCTAAAACACTTGTCTCCTAGTGCTTCCCTGTCAACTGGGGCAATGCGTGACTCCATAAGTTATGCTTCAACTATCGCACATATTTCTCCGTGTGTCATAGCGGCGAAGCTTAGCATCTGTTCAACAAAAGAAAGGTTGGCAAGAAGAGTTGGTGAGGGAAGTAGAAGAAGGGTAAGGAGCACATAGGAAGTGAATATAAGAGAGTGAATTCAAAGGCAAAGGAGTGGAGAAGAGTTGGCAGTGGAGGTTAGGGCGTCGTCCTTATAGCGTGGGTATCGAGGATTTGAGCCTCTCACTACGTATAACAACCTCCTACTCCCACTTTTAATCCGATTTACTGTGTCTTGCACTCTAGCATCAAAGTAGGCAGTTCGCCCATACTTCTTGCTGCTAGGTATTGTTAGGCAGGCATGGTATTGCCACGGACTCAACGACTACTGCTTCACCTTCCACCTCCTTTTCCTCCTCATCGCCATAATTTGCTGCAATTAAGCAGCACACCTCCTTCCCATATCGATCCATTCTTTGGAAAGTTAATCAATAATGCCGACGCTCTTGTAAGTATTAACCATTTCTACTTCCGTAACAGTGATAGAGACCATGCTTGTGAAGCGGCATCCTAGCCAATGATGGCGGACGAGGAGGAGTGTTTGCCATTATACCTGTCGTGGTGGTAACAGCAGTGACGATAGTGCTACGTCGTGATCAGGATTAAGAATTTTTCGTCTTAAAGCCTGAGCTAGGCACTCGAGAGAACCTAAAGAGGTTGGTTGTATGTTCTTTTTTCCACTCATTTATTTATTTGCTTTTGTTTGCTGCGATTAGGTCGTACACACACATCAGTAAAGCGGGCACACGATACCAGTTGTTCAATTGCTGCTTTCGATACTTTTTATAGTCATTTGCACTGCCATTGCATCTCAAAATAACATAAAATAACATTTGCTACCACGGAATAAAACACGTTGAATGTGTGATGATTAACTAAATTTTGTCGCTTTCATCTTCCTACATGATGCCTAAGCTAGGTGGTAAGCGAGTCATCAACTGGCTGAGTGCATGAGTAATGGGTTAGTGAACGCAGTGAGATGGGAGAAGAGATGGCGTAAAGGGTGCCGTACTGGGGTCTGAGCGTGGAAACTTGCAACCAAAACGTGGTATCCTGACCACCAGACTATTACAGAGCTGAGTGCGACACAGTGGCAAAAGGAGGCAGGAGTGTTAGTGATATCAGAGTTGATAACTGTGTTAATGGTACTGAAGCAAGAGGTTAAAGGTAAAGTTGTCTTCTCAATCCACCGATAGAATGTTGACCACGCTCTTTACCGTATCACACTTCTCTTCTGTAGGTACAGAGAGATTACAGTGTAATGAGGATGAGTAGCTGATAATCACGGAAAGCGAAAAATTAAAAAAGTAGTCAGATACGTAGAAATGCTACAAGGTAGGGATACAAATTTAGTCTATCATCAAAAACTCAAAGAACATCTAACTTCCAAAAGGTTGGCAGCAGAAAGTGTTGACATTCAGGTCCAAATCACGTTACGCCAACACCCGATTAAAATTAAGCCAAACTGGCTTCAAATTTGCATTTCAATTCCTCACTGCTAGTTGGAACCATTTCTTAAAATCATATCCTGTTAGAGTGATCGCAATCAATTAAAGCGAAAAGCACTCCAAATCCTCTGCACTAGCTTATTCACCACCAGAACTTTTTGAACAAAACTGGCAAACACGAGTTTTACCGCCACACTTAATTTCTATACTGACTAAGAAGGATCGGCTCTAATTTGCAAGCACAGGCAATGTTTTCTTCCAGGCGATTAATAAAACCCGCAGCCCTTACCCTAAAGCAATAGCTTAGGCAGAGGTGCAATATCAATCGGTTTTCAAAAGGAAGCATTTACCAACTCATCTGCAGTGCACACATCTGAAATCAACTGATCGCCATCCTTCATAAACATTGTTCCGTATAAAGGTACGTTAGACGTTGGGGGCTAAAATCAATTTTTTCTTGCCAATGGATGAACGAAGACGATTGGTGATGTCGCTAGCAGATCACCCACAGTGCGGACTCGAGTGGCAGTGCCCACAAAAGCGAAGTTTAGTTAAGCAAACCTCTTTAATGAGAGGTAATTGACGAGTCCAACTCGCGTTTCAAAATTCACATCAACTAAAGAATCGCAACCTCCACCGCAATGTCTCAGTTATGATATTGCTTTTAGAGTATCTTCACATCTAGCCAGTGAATTGTTTCCAAGAGCCTGTGGAACAAGTCGAAAGAGGTAAGCGCATGATCTGTTTGAAAGGGGATGGGAAGTTGGAATTCTACAGTTCTAGTTAAACTGACATTCCGCAGGGTGGTGAGAACCGTGAGGTCTGTTGAGAAGCTGCAAAGAAGTTTAACAGTTGTAGATTACTAAAATGATTCTGTGAACTCAACCCAAAAGATAATATGCGTGGATACCTTAATGCATTTGAGGAAGCCATCGTTTATAAGGTTTATGTGGTGTTTTGGATAACGCGTTAGAATTGTAGATATTCAACTCTCTGGTCAACAGTAAGCTGGCTAGGTGAGCTTCTTATTCTCCACAGGCTGTATATATGCTTTGCTTTTGTAACATTACCCATGCTAATAGAAAATTAAGCCCTTTCACGTCAAGGACAGTAGTATGCTCACTTGCAATTCATTCAATTGCATCTGTTAAATGGATTATTTCAATACTTCACTACTATTGTATTCTCTCCTCCACGTTTGCCAATTATTTAATATTATAAGGGCAATGAACAAAGTTTGCGTTCCTGTGCATCGCAATATCAGCCGTTAACACCTATGACCCGAATTTTTGGCAATCGGAAAGGCATTCAAGGTTCTTACTCTCGAAATGTCAATGCCGGTGTCATAACAAAAATACCATTCAATTTACCACTCACCTCTAAAGATGAATGCTGCAGTAACGACGATGCGCTTCTGCTGCCTGCGTCTAATGCTCTGCTTTGCAGTTATTGCACTGCATTGATAAAGAGCCTGAATGCACATCTAAAAGGTCAGTGAGGAGGAGGTTAAGATGAAGCAGGGGAGAAGGAAGAGGTGGTAGCAAGATTAACTTCTAATTTCTATGAGTTCTTTCTGCGTTGGCCCTTTGACGTCTTTTGAACGGCATTGCAGAAAGCTGGGAGGTCACAGGGAGATTAAGGTGTAGGCGGTGAAAGTAAAAGATGCGTGGTTGACCGAAGGTGAGTAGGTAAAGGTAAGAGACTAAGGCAGAAATGAAAGTAGCAGTAGCAGATGTCTAAATCCTCTAAGATGGCTAGGTAACGATTTTCGAATTCCCCTAGTGGTGCCGAGCAGCCTTAATGTTCAGCATTCTAAATGCTTTGCTAACCCATCAGCACAGACCCTGGGAGAGGGCCATTCTTGTGCTCTCTTGCTCACAGCCATACTCTAAGCACGACCGGGCAATGTACACTTGATTGGATAGCACGTCTTCATAATTTAAGAGTGTGCAGGTAGAGCGACACGTCTGCAAAGGACGTGACTAATGGAAAAGAAGGAATAAAGGTACATTTGTTCGCTTCGCCTTAATACCAAATCGCGAAATCTATGCTTGAAAGTAGGATTAGAGAAGTGGGTGCTCTAACGCCTCATCCTTATTTCCGATGTTCTGTGAGCAATATTTTTAGAAGCTGGTAGTGGCGCATGTTCCTCTGTCCTTCTTCTCAACTCCTACGCGTTTGACCTCCTCTTTGATGCATGCTGCTAACTGTGGCAGAATCTCCGCATTTATAGTTCTTAAAGAAAATATACCACCTACCAAAAGAAACAGACGCTAGCACTCGACACAAGACTGCCTTCGCTTTGTACGAACAACTAAGAATAAAATGGGAGCACATTGAACTACACGCTCTGCATAGGAGATCTGTACGTCAGCTTTTGGGACACACCCTTGTAAGTGGCAATTTGCGCACCGTCCACGCTCCCTCACTATCTTTTTAGGGTGAAGTTGAGCATCCGGTTCGCCCAAAAGACGTAAAATGAGTTGAGCTACTTGAGTAAAGTGGAATTCTTACGAACGCGTATCTTTATTGCTCACTACTCTTAAAGAAAAACCGTGGCCTAAAGTCAATTAAAAGTTACAAACTGCATTACTGCAGTGAATGGCAGTGGCACTTACCACTATTTTATCATCTGATGCCTCCATCAGGTAGATGTTTCACGCAGTCACTGTAAGTCCACCAACCTATGCTATGGTGGACGTCTGTAACCTCAACGAACACACTTTAGAAGCTTTCCTCTTCTTGTCCAATTTCTGGATGCTCTAGAACGTCTCGGATTTTGCAATCTCTTTAGGTTCTCCTGAATGGTAAATGTTGCATACAAAAGAACTTAATTCACCGATATTCACCGACATGAGTGCTGATGCGAATGCGGCAGGTGTGCGAAGAGGGATTAACACGTCACGTATTCCTCTGAAAGCAGTGAATTGCTACTTGCGAGTTATGCTCTTTAATTGATCGCATGGATTGTGCAATGTATTTCATTATTTTTGTTTGAAAATACAAAAGAAAGTGGTCCCACTCATGCGCAAGCATTAATGAAAAAATCCGTGCACCCCTAGTCCTTTATAAAATTAAACTTTGAAAATCCAAATATCAAAGTACTAAGTTTTTTAAAAACGGGAAGCAGGGATGACGAAACGCGTACAGCGACCACCGATCATTTTCATTACAGGCATGCAGCGGTTCTTCGAGTTAGAATGAAGCCCTTCTTATAATGACAGTTCCTAAAGCATTTGATTTCTAAACCTGAAAGACCAAGAAATAGCATGGAATTATTTTTTATTATCTCACTTGTGCAAACAGCTCCTAAGATCCTAAATGGGCTTATGGTGAATTGTCTACTAGTCGATGAACAACCTGAATGCCCTTTCGAAGTCTCACAATGCTTCGAAGCGCCTTGAAAACCCAAGCCATCAGTAGGAAGCCAATGCCAATGCGAATTCACAATTGGAAAGCCATTAGAAATTCGGCACTATTCTCGTAGCCTTTGGCAAATTATCCTAAGTTCATACAGATGTGACGGGGGTAATAGACAGCCCGAGACTCTATAATGGAATGTAGATTTTAACCCACCATGATGGCCCTCCACGTAGACCCTGTCACCCAGCGCTGGCTCTGTCGGACCCTCAACAACTAGAGGTTCCACTCTACCATTGGGGTCAGCAGTGCATATCAGCATACCCTGCGATTCGCTGCCACTCATCTTGACAAGTTTGAGATTGTACACAGGGATGCCCACTAATCTATGCATTTTCTCAATTGGCACACGGCCATGACACCGCTGACCATGGTGCTGAGGCCGCTTTTATTTCGATCCACCTAACGAGGGGAAGGAAAAGAAACCACTATAAAGGAGTCAAAATTGGAAAAGGTGACCACAGAATAAATTGAGAGCTTGATATATTAAGCAGATAAAGGAATGCGATGACGACAGTTGCATAAATTTGACGGAATTTTAAGAGGTAGAGCTTCCTGAAGAATGCAACCTGCAAAATAAGTAAAGCTACTTCTAAGACCATATCTGTGCTACTAAATAATCAGGCAATCATGCAGCTAAATCAGTCATCTAAATGCTCTAAAGTGACTTGTAAATTGTATTCTGTCCAAGACTTCGGCCGTTAAAACTCATTTGGTCCAACACGTAAATTTTCCGGTATTTCAGAGTATGCAGCCAAGAACCTAGTTAGCATTGCCTTAAAAATATTGGCAGAACAAACAAGCATCTTGGATCTAGCTTGCAAATCGCTAAGGGTAGTTCAAGCTGCTGTCACGTCAAAATGTTTTCAATCATTTTATGAAATAAAAAAAAAAAAAACTGGGGATTTTTGTTTTTAGACCCTAATGCCGCAACGGGAAATGATCAACATGATCTAGAAGTTTCTCAAGAGAAAGGTGGGTCGAACTAAATCATTGCACAGAGTAGACTAAAGTACTAAAAATCTTCTTGAAGGGTCAAAGTTGCAAAAAGGATGAGAGCTCGCATTTAGCTTAGAGTGCTATTTGTCAATGATTCCAGCATTTGAATTTCGGTTCTCGAATCTGAGGACGACTGGAGCCTATCCATTTTAAGAAATAAACCACTGTGATTCCCTTTTGATGATCCGAGATTCCTAGTCACTAAGGCATTTAAAATTTGTAGCCAGTTACCGCAAAAGCATTACCTAATTAACAAGAAGTGTTAGGCACTGCGAAAGATTTTATCATTAAAAGATTAGACTGCCAAATTCACCTCTTAGTTCCTTGTCTTGTCGAATAGAAACACAGACCAATGCTTCTAAAAACAGTTGGCAAGAAAATTGCCACATCTACTAGTTTATCTGTTATACGTCGGCCTAAGAGGACCAGTAAAAGTTGTCACAAGGCCTAAGAACTGCCATAAATTGTCCAACCTGCGTTACTTTTAGATAAAAGTCGTCGAAATAAATCTGTTCCGTAAATTATACTGCTCTAGCAGAACCAAAAGATTGCTTAAAAGTTTTCCATTAGTAACCGATCTGCAGGAAAAATCTTCATTTCTAGGTTAGAGTCTGTTTTGGGCGGCTCAAAACGCGGGTATATTTGCCAGAATTCTAATTAGCAGGAAGCGCACGATCGGATTTGAACCAAAAAGTTAGTTTAAGTTTGGAGTGGTCCTTCAAAACAACATAATGTGAGCATTTATAACGATAAAGCTGTTACTTAAAAATGCAAGCATGCAGTCAATTAACAACCATTTTAAATGCCAAAAAATCCAGGTTTGTGAAAGTTAAAACAAGTTAGATCGAGTTAAACTGACTTTTAAATGCCCAAAAGACGTTTCACTGCCATGAGCCAGAGGTAACAACCAATTAACTGCTCATGATACTTCGAGGAATTTAGCACAGTCTCACGCAAAATGTTTTAACTGTCCTTGTGGAACGCATGAGCAAGCGCCATGCTTTCACTATGCTGTCACCTTGGCGGCAGGATACCTAGGATAAAGGTAATTGCAACTAACCTTTCCTACAAGAAGTGAGTCCGCATCAGGATGGTGTTCCACCTCCACGATTTCGCTTACCCGCATGTTGATGCGACTGATGTCAACGGGCGAACCTTTATCTTTTTGTCCACCCTCTAGTGGCGACTTTGGTTTAGCACCACGAGAGAGATGCCTCTATCGGAGTTAAAAGTAGAGTATTGGTTGTTATCGCCTCCATGAATAGGGTGTATAGAATGCAACATGACACTCCTACTGACATGAAATAAATAAGTTGATAAGTTAATATCTCCAAGACACCTTAAGTGTAAACGATAAAATGGAAGCCGCTTCAAGTTTATGAATCAATTCAAAGGTAAGCATGGTTGACCAAATCCCCATCGTGAAGACTTAAAGAACAAAAGGCAATGCGTGGTCACCTTACTGGTAAGTATGCATCATAAATGTCATCAACTGTTTTGGACCCGAATAAAAAGAAGCTATTGGAAAATAAAAGGAATACTATCAAAATATAAAGCATGATTAGTTCTGCCTCTACGTGATAACAACGATTTAGCAGCAGCTATTCATCGCATTGAAATGGGAGGAGGCTGACTACCATCAACTTCAGATCCATCAACACCGAATCCCTCTAATAGGTGCATATGAAAGACCGTGCAGCAGTGGCGATGCAAATGCATCGTTAACGGCAAGTTCTATCTTGTCATTTAATGGCACAAACCACTTGGCAAGGTATATGCTTTGCCTACAAAACCAGGAAGGACCAACATTTGAATTCGCAAAAAAGGCACGACCTCTTAAAGTAGCATGTAATTGGATGCATCTTGCCACTTAGATAGCGATGAAGAACAAATAATTTTTGCGACAAAGATATGCCAAGCATTTTAGTTTGCACTACAAAATAGCACATTTGACTGATTAATTAAAAAAATGCAACATTTTGGCCTGATTGATTAGCAGAATTATTGTACTCGTCAAATCTATATGATTGACAATATGACTAAGACAAAAATGAACCAAGAACAGTTAATTGCAACACTGGATTAATACAACCTCAACACAAAACGTGCCCATTTTAAAGAGAAAATGCGATGAATGCGAAGCGCTATGACAAGAGTAACTAAACAATCCACTGCAAACTAGTCGAAAACCCAAATAACAAGTTGATGGTGGATTTAGAAAGCAATATTATTAGTGCGATTTCGCGCAAAGCAACTCAGATATTTTTTAATGTTAATCGCGATATCTGGGGTCATTCAGTCACTTAACTGAAATCAGATTACCACAAAAATTAAGTGGGAAGAACGCACCAGGTTTGTTTCTTGGACGGGCTGGGGTAAACGGAGTGCTAGATTCCGAGTTTTCGATATGATTTTTGCATGAAGAAGGAAAGGATAAAGTGGCTACAAAGATTCTGTTAAAAGTCAAATGAAAAGCAACTTTTAACCAACCATAATTTCTAGACGATTCGATCTCTCCTTGTGGGCATCAATTTCTCGTTTCAGCTGAGCATTGCTTGCAACATATGCTAGTTTAGCATGCTTAAATGCACTTCCATCGCAATTGGCAAGAGAGAAGGCCCTATCCCCGACAAGTTTCTCTGAGTCCATTTTCATCAAGATGAGGCCTGGGATTAGCCAAAACACGTCGAGATTCTCAAAAGTTAAATTTATAAGAGCCATACGATGAATTGGAAGGAAGAAGCATTAATGAATAAGCTAGCGATACTGTTTTGTCAGATAAATAGTTCAATCTAAACATGCATTACAGGCAATATTGATCAGGCAACAATGACGTTTCGACAACAAGGGTGAAGAAATCTGATATCAGTCAACTTACGGCCAGCTTCCTTAAATAATTGCCGTATAACAAAATGTAACAATTGGGTGCGCATTTACAATAGTAAAACTAAGACAGGTGTCGAGTTCCGTTGAGCGGCAAACGACACCAACCTACGTACTCGAGTCCTGTAACATTATTAAAATGGAGCCATGCTTAAAACAGCCTTGTTAAACACTTTAGATTGCAGGCAGTTTCTTCTAATTATTCTTAGCTTATTGCACTTTCTAATTCCGGTTTTGGTTTATATCCAATGGCTGTTTGCTGCGTCAGATAAGGCGGTTTATTTATCGTAAGTTTATTATGTAGATTTAAATGGCTCCGCTTTCGGTTCTTATTTTGTTCCATTCATTTGATTAAGCCATTTTGAAATTCTGTAATTGCACTAAGTTTCCGATATTGTGAGACCTTATTTCAAGTTGCTTTTTTCATCCTTAACTTATGTTTTTTCTCCCTTTCTATTTACAAAGCAATGAATTTTTTGCATATCAGCCAGCCACAATGACAAATCCATAAAGAGGCGACCTCGTTCAATAAGCAGATCGCCGATCAAAAAATATAGCATCACGCTCTTTTTCAAGACAGCACATTGGGAAAATGTGGGCACTAACAATGCAACAGAGTAAGATGCTAAGGCCTTAAACAAACTTCATAGTTGCGTAGAGTCCAATGTGTCGTGGTGCTATCCTATTCTCTACGAGGTGTACTTCCGTCTCACATTGCGCGGGTCACTTGCGTCCCTTAAATATGCTTTGTAGGCCAGAGGTGGGAGGACATTTTCAACCTGGTCGTAGGGCAGCGTGGTCGTACTTCTGAGGCCGGCACATCCTCCTCCTTGAGGCCCCAACGTAGTTGCTCCATATCAGCCCTCTTTATACAATAAAGATGTCTATAACATCAACCTATTAATATTTCATGCTGAGGATCGTAGTTAGCACTTCCCGTCTTCACCCTTCAGCTTTACCTTACACATATTCTCTTATCAATTGCAGCTTAATACAAAGTACAGCCTAGAATGATTTGATGAATCCGAGTTATCGGAATAGCCTTCATTATTAAGTGTATTTGAAGAAGTCCATGGCAAATGGGTTTACTGAGGTCTTTGTAACTTTGCTATGAAAAAAGAGTAGTGGCTGGGAGTTGCCTCCACTCACGGCAACTTATTTACACGTACAAGATTATCAACTGATCAGACAAGGGTGGCCGACAAAGGAATCATAAGGTTACATGGCGTAAATTGATTCTGATAACTAATGTGCCGCCTCTAAATGTTTGTAATAATACAGACCCTGTCCTCAAATACACAAGCCACAAGATCATTACGCCTGCAGAGTCAAAAAATAAGTAGAAGCAAATTTCGTGTCACATTATGCAGGATGCTCTTAGGTGACCGACAGCATCTTTCGAGGAATAAAGCTTGCTCTCGACGCGGCAAAGTTTATTCCGTGACGTCAGAGAGTGTTGAATCCCGCCCTTTTCATCAATAAGCCTTTGTGACGTGAACTATTACAGACCTAATTAATCTTACTTCACGTTTTTAATCGAAGTGACTATTTAAACGTGTGCTATCTCTGACCGCAAACTTAATGGATAGGCATTAATAGGACAATCACCAAGTTGACTGTAAATAAGTCTCTTCTTCCTTCCCTTTCACTACCCTACTTGCCAATGCCTACCCGCTTTCAGCCATCTGATTGTTTGCTGCTGTAAGATGGTATAGTTACACTCGATGACGGCCATTCAATTGGTAGTAGAAATTTGGGGCCAAGGGCAATATGGATCCTTCTTCATTCCACTTGAGGGAGCAATTGTAGTCTTTGAACGAACATTCAGTGCTGCATTACTTTCATTTACAAACATTATAAATGTCCGCGCTGGTCTCTGAATTTTATCCATAATGACTTATGCTCACTGGATAAAATGATGTTGACCTCTGCTGTGGTCAGGTTATTCAGAAGTATCAGTGTTATTGCCACGTTGCCGGGTGCTGTTGAACCCGGAGCTCTCCATTTACATCCTTGTTTCGCTTTCACAATGTCTTTTGGTTCGCTGCTCTTCGAAATATAACACAAAAATGTTGACTTTGTTATTTATGATTGTATGACAGCTTCTGCACCGATTGTATCAATGGAAAAGTAAACTTATTTTCTAAAAAGCTGATATTCCACTTTTTTAACATTTGTTGTACATTTGACATGTTTTTGCTCTGGCTAATCTTAGTCGATTCATTGAATTTCTTGGTTTTCTAGATTCTCAAAACACCTGTAATGAAAGTGTTAACAAATACTGGGAAATGCAGGAAAGATTTCTTAGCTTCGACAAAATCTGAGGAGACTTCAGATACAGAAGGGTACTCACTTTCCTCTCCTTCCCATCTGCACACCATCGCGCCCTAAAACCTGCATAGGTGTCACGACTTTATCACTCATACCTATCTACATGCCATTACCGTCTTCTACAGCGTTTGCTGTTGCAAGGTTAGAAGGGTAGATGCGCCATGCATTGGCGCTGATCGGTGATGGTGCTGACAAGGTGGCACGAAGACTACGTTGGCAACTTAGTGGTGTGATTGTAGAGCGTCCGACTCTAGATACGTGTTCAAATCACGTCAGGATCGGTGCACTTCATCCATCCTACCTTACCCTTCTGCTCTGCTGCACCACGTACAAAACGCATTGTAATTGCAATCTGTCTGCCTACTCCGTGCTATCCAATAGGGAGGTAGGAGGGTTTGGCATGCGAGTGCAGCAAATTGTTGCGGCAAGTAGGAACGAAATTTGTTTGCTATAAAATGGGTTGACCGTGGCCGAAGGAATTGATTAATTGAATATGAGATGGTTTCCAACCAGTTAAATCCTAACCATGCACAAAGCATTGGGAGGCGAAGAAAGGAAGGCATTAGCCAAGCTAACATAGCTGCAGGGGAGACTCGAATCCGCAATATTCTGGGTAAAATTCAGATGCGCTATGCATTGCGCTACAACAGCTCCATCTCTCACATCTTCCCGCACTTCTAGTTTCATCGATCCATTGCTTTGACACCAGCACACCGCCCCACTCCTCTACACTCGCTCAGTGCAAGTATACTTCTCCACATGATCATCGTGTTGACACATCTGATGCAGTCTAACGCCACTCCACTCAACTAGATGCGTTGCGACGCACCATATTTGTTTCCTTCCTGGGTGTTTTTGTAACTGCATTCGATTGAATGCCGCTAGCGGTTGCGGCTTCAAGGTGGAAGTGGATAGACAGCATTAACAAGAGGACTTGAAAATGATGAGGATGAATTTAACGTGATTGAGGTGAGCAAGTGGTTAGTAGGGGTAGCGGTTGTGTGAGATCCTCCTACAGATTAGGCAAAGGATAGAGGGACGTGGTTATAATGCGCTGGTTGAGAATCAGAGATCCTTAGAAATATTATTATTTTTTTTTCTTTTATCTCTCTTTCTCGTACCGTACTATCTTCAGCCGCTTGTCTTTCCATAGGATTGGAGTGGACTCGCATCTTTGGTGGTTCACTGACAGCGTGGCTTCATGGTGTAGTGATTAGAACCCAGGACTTTGAGTCATGCAACTCTCCCTCAGTCTTGACCCACCAGCTACCTCTAAATATCGCTTTTATAAAGTAAAGATTATGTGCATGCTGAAGCAGCGGCAGATAAGCGGTATAATATAAGGCTAGCTTTTTACATAACGCCTTCGGTGCCTTAGGATAGAAGAAGGTTAAAACTGCTCTTAAAATTCGTTGGCGCACAGCACGTATAACAGTACCGGCCAAGGCTTCCTTGAAGACAGTTAAGCATATAATGCTGAGGCAAGATACATATATTTAGCAGAAAGAAATAAAATTGGGCTGATGGCATAATGCGGAGGCTGGAGCGAGATGGTGCTGCATCATTTTTATTTAACCCCTACCATTCCTGCTACAATTGCTCTTAATCTGCACTCTACTGTGTCCATCTTCACTGCCTGCACGATTACCTGGCCCTTTGGACTGACTGGCTTTCATATCTGGCTCCGCGGATGCCTAGTTATTTTCCTGCTACACAGACTTGCCGGTTGGCTTAACGCCTAACTGGCTGGATCTAACTCTGTTCGAATAAGCATCTACCTGCATGTTTGGATAACCAGGACCTGTCAAATGTCCTAGCTAATTGGTTAGCTGGATAACTACCTCCTCAAATGCACTTCTTCCTGCTTTGATGGCTGAACTACTATCAAGATGGCTGCGAATTCCTAGTTAAGATTTGACCGATATATATTGACTTGAATCCAGTGGCGACTCAGGTCACTTCAACTTCATTTCAGTTGAAGCTATTATTTTCATTACTTTCTCTTCTAGTCCTTTTTTTTCTTTTCTGGACAAACATTTTTACATTTTGTACTGCTTTTCTTTTACGCATTCGCTTCGTTTTCCATCCAGCGCTTTGGATTGGGGGTGGCTGGAGAATAGAGCAAAATCCGAGAGGTGGCATCTAAAATGTGGTGTGAAATAGATGCCAACAAATTAGCTGAAATCAAAATAATGGCTAATTAGATTTGTTAACCAATGAAACAATCAGCCATGCAGAAAGTTTTAATCTGACTTGGACGAAACCAAATATCAGGTCGCCTAAGAATTTTAAAGAGAAAAATGGCATAATTGGATGCACAAACTAAAATTTCTCACGCAGGTGTACAACTGCACGAGGCTTACTTCGACAATAAAGGAATTATTTCTTCGTAACCTCTTTTTTTGACGTGCTATTTGATCCAACTCTTTATACTGCAAAATATGAATCTGGGTAATGCGAGAGGCAAATGCATTCGCGCTGTGCCATACACGAGCGCGCACTTACTGCAATGTGTTTGCCACTTTCCGCAAAGATCCGAGAATACAGACAACTAAAGTGACAAAGGCCGAACATAGGCAACACGGTAGGTAGATGGTTTATTTGCAGTTCAAATCACTGACAAGCATATCTTTATTCTCAATTGCACAACGGGAGAAAAGACCAAATGATAAGAGTCTGCGATGATTTCTGATTTCTGTCTTATCACTGAGGTTGTGCTACGTCAGATCGAGCTATTACAGGCGTGGATGGTGATGATAGAAAGCTCCCGATCGCCGGTCTTCTCTATCTTGCTTTACTCATCCACTATTTTTTACATTCTATTGTCTTTTCCATTCAGTTGCGCTTGCATTTTGAGACAACAAAACCTGGAGTCTAAGCGCCACTCGGCTGATAGCACATTAAATGAAGTGGCTTTCAGCTATCAACGACTTGCTGAAGGAGATGTTGTCCCTTAGTGTTAAGCTAGTTGCAGCAAATGGCTTTATTTAGTGACAGAAGGGCATGCTAACGAACCAAAGGAATCTGACTATCTGCTTCCATCCTTCCTACTTCTTACCTTGCGATTTAATCAGTATACTTTGCTGAGTCGTTTAAAAAAATTGGGTAAAAATTAAGGATATGAAAGGCAGTTTATTTTGATCCACTGAATCAAAACCGAAGCATATCCATATACAGCTGTAAGGCCCATAGCTCCTTGCCTTTGATATTGGCTTAATGAACCCTGTTTGAATGGAGTCAAATGCATCACAATTCTTAGCTTTAAGCGTTTAAGCTTTATGCGCTGCATTTATCAAGGCCGAATTCATTAGTCAGTAAGGTAAAAGAGAAAACCACATGCTTTTTTCGTACTCCTACTTAACTATTAACACTAATTTCAATTTTGGTGGGAGCAGGTGCCTTAACATAACCTCGCAACCTGATTTGTGCTGAGATTGAAAGTCAGCTCAAGCAGAGATTCGTTTAACACTCCTTAAGTTGTACTTGTTTGTAAGTGTTAAAAGGCTTCAGTATTTTAGTATTTACCGGAATTAAAGGCTCGATGGGCGAAAAAAAGTGTAAAACTAAGGCTTCGGTTGATGCGGTCTAATTCAGATAGATGGTTGCAGAAACGGAAGACAAGCTTTTGTTAGGCTATGCCTAGAAGGTAGAGAATGATTATCAAACAACATCATGCGAGGGTGACCTTATATATGTATGCGGTTATTAGAAGGGCTAAGCAGACATAAATGTATCAAGTAAGTTGGAAAGAAAGTGCATTTCGTAGAGAATAGAAATTCACAAAAATGGAGTCAATAACTTGTTTTTGGTTCTTTTCCTTTCCAATTCACTCTGTAGTTCTACTTTACAATCGCAGCCCTCATATTAATGAAAATGATCTCCGAGGAACTTGCTGAGATTATCGGGGATAAGATCCCTCTTCCTGCCACTTGTGATGAGAATGCAACTAAGCACGCTGAGATGGCGTACGCCGAAAGCAATGCTCAGTTTCAACGAGAAATCGATGCACTCAAGGAGAAATTGAATTGTCTGGAAATTATGGCTAGTTGTAAGTTGCTTCCCATTCGACTTTTAACATGGTCCTCGTAGACACTCAACCCTTCCCTTCTACGCTTCAAGATCCTACTAAATATTCGAAAACCTACCGTTTCGCTCACCTCTACCCGTCTAAGAAACAAAACTGGTGCGTTCTTTTCGCTTGACCTTTATGGTAATCTCGTTACTGAGGTGTTCGACTCCCTCGCTTTGGGTTGCTTAGTTTCTCTTATCACGGTATTTTGTTTTCACTGCAATTTCTTCTTTGAAGTGAGCGTTCTTTGATATTATTACATTAATCCAGTGTTAAATTCACTGTTCTTGGTTTTACTATTGGTTTAGTCAGGTTATAATTTCTATAGATTTAACCAGCATATTGTCCTTGCTACCCGGTCAGGGCGAAATTGCGTAGTTTTATGGGAACAATCGGTCATATTTGTTATTTTGCAATGCAAAGTGGAAATGCTTGGCATATCTTGGTCGCAAAAAATTGTTTTTCATAATCACCGCCCACGTGGCGAGATGCATCCTAAGCACGCATATCCAATCACATGCTACTTGAGGAGGACGTGCATTTTTTACGAATGCAGGGGGTGGTCCCTCCTGGTATTATGGATGAAGCAGATGCTTTCATGAGCGGGACGTACCGCTAAGTGACAAAGGGGGATTTGGCATCAACGAGGCGTTTTCATCGTCATCGCTGCATGGTCTTGCATCTGCACCAATTATAGAGACTCGGTATTCATAAACCTGGAAATTGTTGGCAACCAGTTTCATCCCATTTCAATAGAGTTAATGGCGGCTGCCGAAACGCCGTTATCTCATAGAAGCAGAGCTAAGCATGCTTTGTATTTTAACAGCACTTCTTTTATTTTTTAATAGCTTCTTTTCGATTGGGTCCAAAATGGACGGTGACATTTGTGATGCATATTGATCAGTGAAGCGGCCATACATTGCTTTTTGTTCATCCACTTCTAATGACGGGGTTTCGATAAAGCGCTTTTACCGTCATTTTGATCCATATACTTGTAGCGGCCTTCTTTCATCTTTTAGACGCAAAAGTCACTTGGAGTTATTAAATTATCAATTAATTTGCTTCATATCAATAGTATTGTGTCATGTTGCACTCCATATACCCAATTCATGGAGTTGATAGCGACATTTACTCTTCTTGTAACTCAGATAAGAAGCATTTCACTCGTTGTGGTTTATCGTCAACCATTTTGAAGGGCTTTGGTTAGTGTTCTGAATCGACAAAACAATAGAGGACTCAGATATGGTTTTGATAGTCTAATCTTTTGATGTTTAAATCTTTGCATTTCCCAACACAATCTATCAATTAGGTGAAGACTTCGCGGCAACTGGCTGCAGATTTTATATGTCTTTGTGGTTAGAAACCTCAGAATTGTCAAAAGGGAATCACAATGGTTTACTTCTTAAAATGAATAGGCATCAGCCCTCTTTAGATCCGAGGACCGAAACTCAAGAGTTGGAATTTGTGACAAATAGCATCCCGCGCTAAAAGAAAGTGCTTATCCTTTTTATAGCTTTGATCCTTTGAGAAGATTTTGAATGCTTCAGCTCGCTCTGTACGGTGATTCAGTATGACTTACCTCTCTCCAGAAGGAAATTTCAAACCATGTGAGGTTTTTAAATTTGGGTCACTAGGATCTGGCTTAAATTATTTTAAAGTGATAGCAGCTTGAACCAACCCTAGCAATTTGCAAGACACTTATTTGCTCCGCGAGTATTTTCAAGAAAATGCTAACCAGATTCTTGGCTGATTGGTCCATACACTGAAACACCAGAAAATTTACGAATTTGATCAAATGGTTTTTACCCGCCAAGTTCTTGCACAGAATACAAGTAACAAGCCACTTTGGAGCATCAAGAATACTGATCTAGCTGCATGGCTGCCTGATTATTTAGTAGCACAAGTATGGTCTTAGAAAGAGCTTTGCTTTATCTTATGGGTTTTATCCTTTAGGAAGCTCTACCTTCAGAAATCCGTCTAATTTTTGCAGCCGTTTTTGTCGCATTCTATTGCCAACTATATCTACCAAACACCCAATGAATGTTGTAATGACCTTTTCCTAATTTTGGCCCCCTTATGGCGGATTCATTTCTTTACTCCTCCTAGGTGGATCTAGGTGAAGGCGACCTCCGCACCGTCGTCAGCGGTCTCGTGCCACACGTGCCCATTGAGGAAATGCAAGGATTAGTAGGCATCTTTATGTGCAATCTCAAACCTGCCAAGATACGTGGCATCGAGCCGCAGGGTGTGCTGATGTGCGCCGCTGACGCCAATGATAGAGTGGAACCTCTATTTATTGAGAGTGTGAAAGAACCAGCCCTGGGTGACAGGGTCTACGTGGAAAGCTATCCTGGTGAGTTGATATCTACATTCTATTATAGAGACTCGGGCTTTAGAGGTATGCTGCTTATTGTTGTCATCGCGTCTCCATCGAATTGGTAAAATCCGCTGGAAGCCATTAGAATGGCATTGAATTTCCAATGACTTTCCAATCTTGAAGTTGCATTAACATTTGTGTTTAACTGAGAGTTCGGGTTTTTAAGGAGTCTTTAAACATCGTGTGGCTTAAAAAGGACATTCAGGTCATTCCTCGACCGGTGGACATAATTCACAATGAGTGTATTGAAGATCTTAGGAGATGTTTGCGCAAGTGGGATGTTAAAACATTAATTCTTTAAAAGTTTTGGTCTTTTTAGGCCTAAGAATCAAATAATTTCGAAATTGCCATTAAAGGGTGGGCTGTGTGGCTGCTTCACCCAAGTGCTAAAACCTTTGAACTTCTCTGACAAGCGGATATGTAGTGATTTACACTCGGCCTCCGCTTAGATCGCATACAACTCTTAAACCCCGCACTGAAATATGCCGCAGTGTCCATGAAATCAAAAAGATAAAGGCCGTATTCAACGCTAAATACTGTCGTCACGTCTCCAATAAGATTATCGAGACTAAAAACCACTGAAACAAATACTTAGCCATCCATATGAAAGTCACCAATTTTATGACACTTATAAGATTTAAAAATCACTAAAAGTCTTGATAATAAGTATCTTTACCTAAAAACCCGAAATCGATTAAGTTGTGCTTATCCTTTATGCTTTTGAGCAGTATGCTGACCTAAGAATCGCAAGATTTCAGTTTTTTCTCTCAAAGCGTTTTAATGTATGCTGCAATCGTTCCTTGTTAGATTTAGCATTCAAAACCAAGAAAAAAGGGACATCAGAATTCTATTTGGTCGTTTATAATTCAAAGAAGACTTTGAAAGTGTCAATTTTTCACCTCTACTCCAACAAAACACCACATATGGTATTGATTTCATACCAATCTTGCAGTTATAAACTTGTGCGTGCTATGCATTTGTACACACTGTTTGGAGCTATCTTGAAGTGTCATTCAGCCTGAATAGTAAGATGAATGGTAGGAGCATGCGGGTGCGGAAAGAGTTGCGATAAAATGAGAGGCTTTGCCGGTCGTCTACTCTTTACACCACTTAATTATATGGTCATTCCAATGACACTGAATTAGCCCATGGGTTGGAAGGGCAGAGGGAAAGAAGCATCATGAGGTCATATTGAGTTAGTGTTGGTCGTTATGGTTCCTTTGTTTATGTACCGGTCCCCTTACGTCTTCCTTATGCACTGATGCAAACCGCCGCAGTTCGCCGCATGAATCGCAAACTACCGCAAAAAATCGACTCAATAATCAAAATTTTAATTTAATTTTTGCCGACTATGGTGCTAAATAGACAATCAAGTGCAGCTATATGCCGCAACTCCTATTGTAGGCCTCTTAAATACTGGTCAGACCTAATCTGCCTACTTTACTTGGAGTGCGTACTTTGCTGATTTACGGGAGAACTGTCTCACGCACGCGGCGAAGAATACCATCAGCCACGACCTGTTGTCAACATATTGCTATCACCAGTCGTCACTCGCTCTAATTCTCTGCTCTCGCTGCCCTCACTACATTGATTACGTCATATGTTATCACCTTGAAGGATAATCTTCGAACAAATAGGGCTGAGGCGCGACAAGCCTGCATTAGCGACACCCACTGGATGCAAAAATTACTATTAAGTAATAGGGCACCTCAGTTCTGATAAGAATGAAAGTTTTCTTTTCATTTCTATGCCTTAAGCATTCTATATTAGGCCGGGTTGAAGTCGAGTATTTTAACAATGCCTCACGTGGTCGTGCTGACACACAAGATAGACATTTTTATCCTGCTTTCCATATTTGCTTTTATGGGCGAAAACAGAACTACGCCGACCAAGTTGCAATGCGTTTCCTTTCAGCCTTGTCATTTTCGCCAATATTAGAAATTGAACAGTCCTGCTGCTAACTTAGGTACGGTAGTGCTATCGCAGTGCGCTTTTCTAGATACAAAAGGAAATACTTTGATTTGACTCAAGCAGTTGCCATACATACCCGCCTTTCCATTTTCATTTCCCCACTCAGGCGCCACTGTCTTCTCTCAGCCACTTCCATCCAGTTTTCTGATCTAGCGACAAAGTAGTACTGCCAAGGGGCAGTTCAAATATGCAACCAACGTGGATTTCTGCTCAATCACAAGATTTACAGCAGACTATGCTGGTTAGATATGCGTATTGTTGCTTTATTTGAGAAGCACGTCCTGTGTTGCAGGAAGATATGTCAGTATTGTACATTGTATCCCGCATTTCAGTGCCTTATTAAACGAAATCCTGCACTTGTCTCTACCTTAAATTAAAGATCATAGACTAGACAATTCGTTTTGATGGCTTTGGATTATGGATGCGCCGACTTTGCAAATCCTCATTCAGTAAAACATTAGCCACGTGTTTGTAACCCATCAAGAATACCAAACTTTTCTGCAATGGATCAATTTAGAATTTTATCAGTAAGAGTTCTTTGTTGTCACAGAAGCATGAATTTCGTGTGTAAGTCAAGATTCTATCAGGTTGATAAACTTTTCTGCTTGCTATTTATGTTGCTGTCTGTAAACCCGTTTGCCTCTCTCAAGCGCCCTGAATATGATAATGTGTGGCTGTAGGAAGTAATGGATTCGGCGTGAATCCGTTTTGAGAGGCGTAGACAAATTGGATTATGTCATACATTTTGGCAAAATTACTGGAAGGACTTAGTGATAACCATTTAGCGTTTTAGAGTTCACTTCCTCCTCGGGTGAGATATCACCCGCTTCGTGGCTGAATGCTTATCGCCAAGAAATTGTACTCAAGTGAACAAACTGCAAAGGTAGTCACGTACAGATAGCAGCCGTGGTCCAAATTTCTACGAAATAGGGAAAAAGCATTAGTAAAGTAGGGAAATGTATATAATCTATAAAGGAGTGTAGCCATGTGACTTCAGGAAAATGCAGAAAACAAATCTGGAAAGCAGGATACAAATGTCTATCTTATGTATCAGCACGTCCGCGTGAGGCGTTGTTAAAACACTCAAATTTAATCCGGCAAAATAAATAAAACACTTTACTAAAAAATAAAAAAAGGAAAGTCTTTGTTTGGGACTAAAGTGTCATGTAAATTAATGGCAACTTTTGCGTCCAGTGGGCATCGCTAATGCAGGCGACTAGCCTTCAAAGTAATAACATATGAAACAATCAATACATTAACGGCAGTGAGAGCAGAAAATCAGTGCAAGAGATGACTGGAGATAGTATATGGTAGCAGCAGACCATGGCTGATGGCATTCGCCGCGTGCGTGAATCAGTACTCTCGTAAATCGGCAAAGTTCGCACTCTAAGTAGAGTAGGCAGATTAGTTCCTATCGGTGCTTAAGGGACCTACTATGATAGCTGTGGCACATAACTGCGCTCTGTTGTCCATTTAGTAACAATTGACAAAACTTGAACTTTAAATCTTAAGTATTAAGTCGATTTCTTGCGGCGGTTCTCGTGTCATGGGGCAAACTGAGGTGACTCACAGCGGTGCATGAGGAAGACGTAAGGAGTCCAGCGCATAAAAAAGGGACCATAGCACCCAACGCCAACCCAACATGCTGCACCTTGTAATGTTTTCCTTCCCCTTTCACTGCGCTACCGTTTAGTGACTAAGTTCGTTACTGTCTAGCCTACAGCCGTCTAACACCTCTCCTCTGCCCTTATAATCCACAAGTTAATTCAGTGTCATTGGAATAACCAAACTATTAACTGGTGCAGAGAACGGACGACAGACAAAGCCTTTTCTTTTATTGCAACGCTTTCAGCACCACCATTTTCCTATCCTCCACCGCACCATGCAGGCAAACTGGCGATTCAAGATAATTTCAACCAGTGCACACAAGTGTATAGCACGTGCAAGTTCACAAATGCGAGTGGCATAAAATTATTGCCGTGTGTGGTGTTGTGTCATGGTAGAGATGAAAAATTGACACCTTTTAACGTCTCCTTCAAGCTATAAATGACTAAATAGAATTCTATTGCTCCCTTTTTCCCGATTTTGAATGCCGAATCCAATAAATACCTATTGCAGTTCACATAGAAAGCTTTAAGGGACATAAAGTAAGGTTGCGCAATTCGAAGGTCAACACACTGCTCAGGAGCATAAGGGAAAAGACACGATTTAATCAACCTCAGGGTTTTAGGAAAGGATGCTCATTGTCAAAGCTTTCATTGTTTACCGAGCTTATAAATGTAATAAAATTGGTAGTAATCTTATTGGAGACACCACCGTTCCGGGCACAGAAACCGCTACTTGAGGATGATCTAAAAATTTACAGACCTTATTTAAGTCCAACCTGGAATAAATGGTGACGGTATTAAGCGTTGGACACGACCTTTCTCTTCTTAATTTCATGAGCACTGCGGCATATTTTTGCGGAGTCTAAGAGTTATACGCGAGTTAGGCAGAGGCTGAGTGCTAGACGGCAAAATGGTTTTCCCTATTAAGTGTAAATCACTGCACATCCTCTTGTTGGAGAAGGTCAAAGGCTTTAGCATTTAGTATGCAGATCTTTGAAGAGAAGGCCTCTGCTATACTCGAACACGGGGAGGGTTTCGTAGCAAATTCGTTCCTGTTACTGGATGCCTCGGCCTGTGATTACTGCTGTGTTTGTTCGGATCTTAATCATTTTAACAGTCCTCACTTATGGAAACCTGACCTTGAAGCAAATAAGAGGCCGATGTACGCATGTCAATTGCTGTAATCAATCTCGCTCTTATTAAACTGTTAAGAGATTATAGCCGTTGTCTGGGGACTCTTTTTGTCGTTTTGATAACCAGGTACACAGACAAAGGCGTGTGAACTCTATGCGCACAAAAACTAAAAATCGTTAATAATGAGGAATTTGCTTAGGTTAATGGTCTTATGAAGCGTTCTATCCACCCTAATCATTTGCTAGTATGCTTGGAAGAAAAGGCTATTAAACTGAAGAAAACACTTACTGCTATTTTACGACTGGCTGCATTTATTTTAATTTTCCTATGATAGTGTCTGCATCACTATGCTTCGCCTTTAAAAATTTATTTAAATTACTTCGTCTTAGGTATTAGGAGATCATGCGTAAGTCTATCTACTCAATCTCGACGGTGTGATGCGTTTTTATTGTTTTCCCTCAAATGTAGAGAATTATTGCAAGCTATACTTCAAAAACATTAACGACATCACCTTTCCTTTGAAATTAGCAATAGATTTGCGTTACCAAACGCAAAATTTGCAATTTGATATCTGGCTGAAGTCTCTTTGCTTTGTTTTGCTTCGCGCCGCCTTCTTATGTCTGAAATCGTATGATCTTTTTCCAACCATCACATATCTACCGCTAGCCTTCCAAACTCTAAGTTCGCTCGACCATCTGTTGGGAATAAGATGGTTTGAAACGGTCAAACTGCTCTACTCGAAGGAAATATAGCAACATTAGCCGCGAAAATGGCATGCCAAGTGGTGTGTAGGCAGACACGTTCAGCACATTGATAACGAGAAAGGTGAGAATGAGGAGGTGGTTGTAATGATAATATAGAGCTTCTGCGTCGCTCATCTACCACCATGGCACCAACCAGATTAGAGACTTTCGATACGATAGCTGCCCTGTTCACGTTCTAGGCCACAGCATCCAAAATCCTCGAATCCAAAGCGAAAGAGAGAAGAGTATTCATGCATGCTTCCATCCCTATTTTACACATTGTATTTGTGTGGGAAACCACACAATCTAACCACTTAACCTATTTTGTTGCGGTTTCAACATTGGGGTAATGAGTTGAAGATAGCCTTTCATTTTTTGCAAATAGAGTACAATAACTTCTATAGACGCAAATCAAATACCCTCTTTTCGCCTTTAACAGATGTTAATCGAATTTCCTATATATGGAAACTCAATCAAGATTAAAGATCATACTTACGCTTTAGTAGGCGCTCGTAAAACCGTAATGATTTTGGCTAAAAAAACACTCGTGGTTTGCTAAAAAAGTTTTATTTGTGTCCTGATTCTACAGGTTCTTTAAACGTCTGGGTAAGAAACCCATATAATCCAAATCTGCATAAGAGCTCGGGACAAGTTTACATTATATATCACTTTTGGGTCTCAGGGTAACGCCAGCAACGTTAAGGTGAGTCGAGAATGCAAATAGGTCATTTAACACCACCTCAAAGAATTGTAAATCGGCGTTTGACATTCAGCAAATAGCAATAATGCTGCCAATGTTAGACTTAGAACTTGGCATATTTTGTGTTTTATGCCAATATTCGACTACTTTTAGCCTTGCATTCATTACCCTAGGTTTAGTCTTGTCTCTCAGGGCAATATACCTTCTAAATTAATTAATCGTTATAAAAAAATTAGGCATTAGCACTCTGCTTTGAATGGCCTAGGTGCGTCAAATCACTTGTCTTGCATTTTGGCGTTTGCTAAGAATTGGTGGCATCGCATCTTAACTCACTTCGCAAATGCTCACACTTGACATTCTCCTTCTTAGTGTTTGCAATGGGGTCGCATTTGACCGCAACGTTAAACCGACTGATGTTGGGCCTATGCGACTTCTGTATACAATACAACGCACATTACTAACGGAGCTGTAGTATGGCAAAAAATACTAATGGTTTTGAGGGGGAGGATGTAGGAAGTGGTCAGTAGGCTAGGTTAATGGTGTGGATGTGAGCAACTATGGCAAAGTAGCGGATAACAAATTTGGCAATGGCTTGAGCTCCTCCTGCCCTGGTGCGGGGTTCCAAGAGCATCAGCACGAAGATGGCGTAGACCTAAGATTTGCAATCGACAGTGCTGTGCTAAATTTATAAGCACGAGGTTACGTTCTCATAATATCATAATGCTAGCGTATCTGACCGCTAGTAATGCAAGTGTTTAATGCATGCATTTGGTAAACGCATAATACTGGGTCGCATCAAATGATGTGTAGCCTATTTGTGCGCTACAGGTTGAGTTTAAATGTCATCTAATAAGTGCCATTTTGATAAATGGGATCTTGAGTTTATCTGCTTTTTTTCTAAACAATCACATTAAATCCACAGCCACGCCTTGGCTGTATTCCTAACACCAGCAGGTGCAGACAAATGACGCAAACAAAACTTTGAAAAAGAAGGAATTCATTCTTTTGCCGTTAATGCCAAGGTGGTAATAATGTGGGTTATTTCTCGCCCACTGCAGAAACAAATAAAAATGCTCTCAAACTCCTCGACTCGAGCAGATTTATTGTCACTTTGGAACTTTGTTGTCTGCTCTGAACTTCGACGGCATCGGTGGTTCGTGTGTGCCTAATAGTCGAAGCGATGCAGATCGCGGCTTATGCACTTTTCTCTGCTTTTTCAAAAGCTGGCTGAGCTGCGACTTTGAGTGTCTCTCAATTAAGAAGTAAAAATCGACTAAGTCCGACGATAAGATGCAAGGACATGGAAGTGGAAAATCAAATGAATAGGTGGAGAGAGATAAGCTGGTGATTAAAAGAAAGAAATGGATAGAGCGTAAAATTATGGTGATCTTTTCAGAAGTGCCTTGAAAGCAGAAGGGTCGAATGCTGGGCCACATGCTGCACCTTCGTTATGAAGTGCATGTAGCGGTATTAAAGAGGTACGTTTGTAATCATATAGGCGAGAGGCGAGAGGACGAAAATCAAAGCTTGTTCTGGAGCAGTGGATAGATTCTCACGAAGTAGACAGTGCCACCTCACATCCTCCGTAATACGCTACCCGCTGATGCTTCGGCTAATGTAATGAAGATGTCAAAGAACACCTGACCATTTCATGCCAAGGGCAGTAGTGGGATAGCGGAGGAGAAGGAGGAAACCCCACATTGTTGGAAGCGTCGGTGGACCTTCCCCCATTAAGGGTGGTATGAGCTTAAAAGACTGAATCAAAACCGCCAAATTTATACCCCATAAGCATTCTATTGACCCTTCGCGCACTTCTAAAAGATTTGTTCTTGGTAACAAAGACGCCAAGGCCTCCCATAACTCCGATATCGATCGATGATGTTCAGCTTGCCATCATTCACCAAAAGTGATCCCTTATCACGGGTCATTTTCAGTGTGAACAGAAAAGTGGTAAGGGTGATGAGAAGTACGCTAAATAACATTAGTAACTAACAGAACTGGCCATACGAGGCTCACCGCTCTACAGGGCTACCAACCGGGTAGCTGTTCAGTTCATATAAGAGTCCAACCACCCATCATCCTAAGGAAATTCCGCGCAATAAAGATCAACTATCTAAGTCAGCTGGTCAGGTGTGCAATTTGTAAGCCTTGGACCCTTTGTCTGTCATCGACTTCTTAGGACTTCAATTATTATTTAAACTCCATGCCTTCACATCGGACACCTGGTGTTGGTAGTCGCTTGAATTAGGCTTTGTAGCATGAGTGGTGTTGATTTGTCAGTGCCATGTTGCATCGTGCAACCTCAAAAATGATAATATCTGCATTGTCCACACAACATTTCTTCTAATTTTTGCTCAACTTAGCATTATCGTCTCAACTACATAGCATTTCAATGGAAGCCTACCCTTGCAAACAGCATCGACAAGGATGAAAAACAGTAGCAGTAAACGCAAAATTCTGTTCTTATTTTGGGCGCATGTCTACCCGTAAAGCATATAGTTGAGCGTACGTCCTTAGAAGCGAAGTAAAGTCAGCTCGTTTGAGAACCCCAAAGTGCAAACAAAGACGTTTTTATTTATTTATTTATTTACAAGCTTAATGGCTCACAACTGTACGCGCATTTGTTAATTACGTAGTATTATTTGCCATCGCAAGAAATATCCACACTACCGATACCATGTGACATTACGCAATGCGATTCGACGTTTTCCTTTGCATGTCTACTAAGCAACGCTTGATTAATTCTTAGCAGTCTGACCGCCTAAATCAGAGCCTTTACAATTAACTCAATCTCTGCGCATTAAATGCCCTTGCCTTACAACGCCACTATTTTTAAGCTAATGGTAATGGGCTAGTGCGGCACATGTCTGCAAAGAGAAGGGAATCAAGGCGTTACAATAAGCTTTTGCAGAACTCACTAGACCCTACGCTACTGCATCACTAAATGCCAGTATAAATCTGAAGGTGCTACCAATTATATTTTGTAGGCTGCAGTAGTGCATGTCAGTGTATTGTGCGACCATTGGCCTTAATAAGCAGCTGGTCTGCCACAGTGGCGCAAAAGTTGCGCAAGGTACGCGAGAACGAAGATAAAAGAACGAATAGGAGATCAAAGAGTTGTTTTTTGACATAATAGATCAATAGGGTAGTTTTGAATCGTTGAGTTGGATTGACGCTGTTCTGTTTCCTAGTCGCATGTAATAAATCCGCTATTTGATACACAAACAAGTGTCTGCGGTCCTCTTGATGTGATCCAAAACAGCTACGTGTCAGATCGAAGGACGAAAGTTGCCAAAGCGAATGCACAATAGATTGTGCGAAACAGTAAGCCAATTTCGTTGTTCAAAGTGTAGTAGAGCTACTTCCATTTCCTATAGTACTTTTTTCGTAGAAAACAAACAACTAGTATTTGTGATTCTGATTGCACGATCTGGTCCTTAACTTGCTTTAGCATAAAGCGTAGTGCTCAAAAAAGGCGTTAACTCTTATGCAAACCACTCCCTTACTTTTGTTTGACTGCTTCGTAATATTTACAAATGTAGGCGTACAGGCTTTTGGTGAACATGCTGAGATGCAAAAGCGCTTGACAAGAGCGCAGAAATCGGCCAATTTCATGCTTCATAATTTGATTGTAGACAGGGAAGTAGAACGTGTACGAGCATAATGCGCTAGCATTAGGTAAAGGAATGTCTCTGCAGGTAAAATAAATAAATTAAGCGTGGATGTGAGTCGCCTATACACGCAGAAAGAAATCCTGTTGTTGTAAAATCCATTATGTTTATTCGGTCGCAACTAAGGTTAGATAAGAGAAGAACTGGCGCCCTAGTTAGGTTTCTAATGTGCATGTGACTGCAATTTGCGTGGATTAGGTGAAAAATGCCATTGTAATTTTTCGATTAGGTACCTGTGACTAGGCATAGTCTACATTAAGAAAAGGCCGCGTTAATGCCCCCTTGTTATTTTCCTTCATCGTTTGTAATTTTTGTGGTGGAGAAGACCCAAACTGCAAGGCTCTGTTAGTTGTTAATTTGTCATCAGTACTTCCTCTTCCCCCAAAGAGATTAAGTATGCAAAAATGCATCGGTCAAGGGCCTGCTTGAGAGTAGAAAATGTTCGGAGTTGATTTTTCTGACAAAGTTCTTTTGTTTCAGTTTGTTTATTTGCCGTTCACCCTGAGTTTTTCCTTGATGAATTAACTTTTGCAGAGTTGTAGTAATATAGGAGTGCTGCTCAAATGTCTCCTTACCTTCGTTTCAGAATTCCTACTTCAGTACACTTTAAGGTTGACGCTATCTGATTCGATGCATTTTTGCAACTATTTTGCACGGATTTTTCGCGGACAAGGTTTTTCTTTGAAACATATAACCAACAATGATTCGTTAATTTGCATCAAACAGGCTTCGCTTAGTCAAGGTGCGATCATCGGATAGTTAAGTGTCAGTTTAAAGAGGAGCAGAAATGTTGGATCCTACCTAGCCATTGGTCAAGAAGGGACTAAAGGCGACCTTATAGTTTATCAAATACAAATGCTTTACATGGCGTCGCTTACTTGGTCGTTTTCACGGACACATTTGGGCGCATTCGTGACAGCCTCTTCTTCTATGAATGGGCAACGTAAACAGGCGAAAGCGATTGGATGACTGACTGTTTGGGTGGAAGTTTGGTGTTTGTCACTGTGTGAATATATATGCAATTAGATTAGTCTATCACTTACCGGAAGGCAAGAAGAAGTGAAAATTTCAACTGAAGTTGGAGGGAGACAGCAAAAAGGGTAAATAAGAAATGTCAAACCTCAGCTATTCAGACTATAGATGAATAAGTGAGCAATTTAATAAATAAAATAGATTTATTGCTAATGGTCTGGGTTACCGCAAAGCACCGAGACACATTGCATTCGCAGATGAAGAACACATCATTGGTGATGTCACAAGAAACCAGGCTAAACTGAATCCCACGAATATGGTGTATGGTGTAAAGCTTCTGGACGGACGTCATATAATGATGAGGCAGTGCAAAGTGATATGAAGCACTGGCCATTTTGAAGTAATAGATTTAAATGGGAAGTCAAAGATTGAAGTAAAGTACTATGGTAAGACAAAACATTTCAATGCGGAGCACACCTCATCCATGGTGCTGCTGGAGATGGAGAAGAGCATAGAAGCCTCCTTTGGCGAAGTGGCAAATGTCATGATCACTATTCTGGCGTATTTTAACAGCAATTAACGTGAGGCAATTACTATTGCAGACAAATAGCGGGTTTAGTATGTTTTGCATCATTAGTGAGCCTATGTCAGCTGCTCCTTCCTACGGTTTGGACATGAGGACTGGCAGGAAACGCAGTGTGCTTGTCTTTGATTTGGATGGTGGTACTTTTGATGTGTCCATACAGAGAATGAAAAATTTGAGGTGAAAGCAGTTGGTCGTGACACGTATCTGGGTGGTGGTGACTTTGATTCTCGGCTGATGGATTACTGTGCTGGGACAATTAAGCGAAAACATGGAGAAGAGATTTGACTTATAGCAAAAAAGCCTTCGGTCGTCTCCGAAAGGCGTGCGAGTATGCAAAAAGAGCGCTGAGTTTGCTTAAGCACACGAACATCGATGTTGAGGACAGAGATTTCCCTGAGTCCATTTTACGGTCCCGTTTTAAACTACTGTGCTCCAATCTCTTTGATAGAATTTCGACTATAGTAACCAAAGCGCTAAGATAGGCGAGGTTGGACGAGGTCGATGTCTGCAAGCTACAACTGGTGGGTGGGTCGACGCATATTTTGAAGATGTAACATTTACTGCAGGACTACTTCAGTGGTAATAGGTTTACCAAGTCCATTAGCCTGGGCGAGGCAGTGGCGTATGATGCGACGTGGCTGGTGTTCAGCATGGTTGATAAACTGTTACAGATGATTCTAAAAGTGAAACTATTATCGGTGAATTAGACGGCGCCAGGTGGTGTGATAAAAACACTGATGAAGCGCAATATTAAAGTTCCGACGAAGAATACAGTGATCATTACAGATTGTGGCAATCAATGAGACATGCATGAAGGTAGGCATGGGGTGATAAATGACAACAACATGCCAGGTATCACACTCCTACTTAGCGGACTCCCTCGGATGGAGGTTAACTTTGCTATTGACGTGATAACGTTCCCATTGTATCAGCGGTGGACAAGATGTCAAGGGAGCAGGTTACCCTCCATACAGGGGCACTGTCGCCACTAGCATAAACAGACCAAGCAGATGATTAAAGAGTTTAAGAAAATGAAGCAGGAGAGTGGGAAGCAGCAAAGTCAGATGGTAACTAGAAATATTCTTTAAAAATACACCTCAACCATGCGATCGAAGATGGGAAGTGGCAGGATAAGGCGAAAGACATCGAAGGAGCAACGCAAAAGAATAGTAAGTGTGAGGCGACAATTAGGTAGAGAGACTTCCACCATGAGGTTACAAAGGGGACTTTAAATGAAACCTCAAAAATGTGGAGAGTGTGCGCAGCCTCATTATTGTAGTAAAGAAACACGGTTCCTAAGCAGAGGAATTCATGACAGGATTGCAAATTTGCAAGTTAAATTTAAATCATTTAAGCCATCGGTGAAGTGGGAAGCAAGGTCTGCACTGGAACCTGGACCGAGCACTAGAATATTTCTTGGTCCTATTTTTTGCTTCCAAATTAATCTTGGGCCACGCAAACGCACCGATCCGCCAAATTTCTTTCCAACAGTCAGCATCTCCCTTGAAGTTAAGTCGGCGATTTGGTGTCCAATCGCTCGAATGAATGAGATTATGAGCACAGAGGTAGCTTGCCAGTAACCTTGTGAATTAGAAACCCTGTTTGCAATGCATTCTTACAGAACTTGAGTACTCGTTTTTTTTTCCACTGCAGCCCTTCCCATGTATGCTTTGTAGCTAACATTTTGCCATCAGTGCTGGTCAACAAAAATACAATGCACTTTTAGGCATGTTTTACTTTATCCTTTGGCAAATACCATAAAAACGATGACCCACATAATTTATGGCTATTTGGCAAAACCGAAGTCTCTAAACACTGCTTCCATTGATGCTACATTGAGGAACTAACTTTTATGCCAATGAACTAAAGTTCTTGCACGGATTTTGCTTCTACTACCAATCACATTAAGCACCCTTGCAGCATTTCAAACATAAGTTGTAAGTGCTTATTGTCCGACACCCAAGGGCATTGTAATATCGAAGTTGGGCTGTCACTTGAATTTTACGAATGCACATGGAGAGGCACGCAAAAACCGTTATCATCACACATTCGTGACGCTTCTTAAAAAAATTTGCCAAAGCAGAATTCCAAGACAGACAAAAATTTTGGCAGCGAAGCGTAAATATAGATGCGTTCGCAGCGTTGGGTATAAATTAGAAGAAAACGTTAAAGCCAATAAGGCGTTAAGAGCTATTACTTTGCAAGCGATGCAACGTCTTTTTTGTGCTCATCTGTCACGTTCTGGGGCACCTCCGTCCGACGATTGATCCTTCGCTTTGCGGCTGTTGACAATGCGCCAGTCTTTTCATACTTCTCTGCAAAACGCTTCCTATTTCTAGCCGCACTAAGCCACATAACGCAAGCAAATTGTCCTTCTCGTCTAGATCACCGTTAATCTTCTCCAAGTCAGCTGACATCCCGTTAAACAGACTCTGTAAACTGACCTCTTAAATGCAATCACCGCTTTCACCTTCCCGCTCTACTTCCGTATGTTTCGACTTACTTTAGTCCGCGAAACTCCTCTCTGAAAAAAAGAACCTCTGTCCGAAATGCTAGTTTCTCTCATCACATCCCAAGGAATTTCAAAAGTCAAGCAGGGCTAAGGAGTTACTTCGGAAGATGTGGAATCGCATTGGACCTCTTTATGCACATCCGACTTTATATCCGCAGACTTCGGACTTCCGCGCTTTCTGTGCCAACACGATTAAACAGGCTTAGCATAAGCTTACCCTGCCATCAGTTGATTTTCCGAAAAGTTTCGGTTTCTATTGCTTAAGGAAAAAGAAAAATGCGCGTTTATGCCTAACCTACCATGAGTCATTGAAGAGGGGGAAATTGCATAACCCAACTGCCATAGGTCTTACCGTACAAAGTCAAACACAGAGAATGCAAAAGTGAGGGTTGGGAGAGTTGTTTTAGCATTTAACGGCCGTGTACTTAACGACAAAGCCCTGATGTTTATCTTTCAACACAAGTGAAAGTTGAATGCTTAAGAAAAACAGTGGAGAGCATCCACAAGTCTCGAGTGCTGACGTTCACTCGATGCTGGTTTTTGCTAAAGAACAGGGCTTTTACATGCCTTATTACAAAAAAGTTGCAAAGTCATGCAAGTGGCAGCCACTGTATGCGGATAAAATCAGTGAAGCATGATAATAAAACTTGCAATTGCGCCTTTAAAATGTGCGTGACTCACATACGACAGACTGACTTAGCAACGTGGGCCGCAAGCATAAAGCAGAAACTTTACTTACCGATTAGTGACTGAGTGAATTTCGTCCTTGTTACGATTATAAGGGAGTAGACATCCGAATTCAGTCCCCTGATGCCTTTTGGTTGATGCATTCAATGATTTTGCGTTTCGTTGTGTGGTTCATTAGGAAAGAATCATTGGTACTCATACCTCATACCGCTCTCTACAACAGTTTCTGTTGGCTGTCGAGGTGGGCGAGTAAAGGAACATGTGTGCGATAGGCGAAGCGCTTAGTGTAGTGACGACACGGCGAGAGACCACAATGACCATAATGCTGCAGGGAGAAAAATGTGGATGTATCAGGCATTTTTGATTGCAAGAGTTGTGCTAATGAGGTGGCATGAAGACAAGGACGGCAGCCTCTTGACGCCATGGTAGAGTTTCTGACTCTATATGCATGTTCAAATCACGTCAGTGTCAGCGCGCTTTACTCTTCTCTCCCTTCTATTTCTACTCCGCCATGCGGCCTGCAGAGCGCATTGCACTTGCATCCTGTCTGCACACTCTACACTCTGTGATATCCATTGAAGAAGGTAGTAGAAGGCAGAGGGAAAAGAGTGATAAAGGAGAAGTTTGCATTTGGGTACAAAAAACTATTGCGGCAAGCAGGAATGCATAATGTTTACGACAATGTGACTTGATTGTGGCCAGCAGAAAGTGGATGAATTGAAGATGATGTGGTTGCGCTGCAATGAAAAAGAGGACGCATGTTGAGTACAAGCAAAGCATCGGATGGCACAGAAGAGGCTGCAAAGGCCCTACCACCACAGCTACGGGAATGGTTTGAACCCGCAACATACTGAGTGAAAGCCAGACGCGCTAACCCCTGCGCCAATATAGTTCTGAATTTGTTTCTTACCACCCTTCTGGCTCTATCGGTTCATGGCTTTGGTTGCAAGCACTCATTCCTAATCCCTACCGCATGGTACGCTACACCTGCACTCATACACTTGCTCAATGCAAGGCTGCTTTGCCTCATGCTTAGTGTGCCGGCATTTCTGATGCAGTCGAGCACCACATCACGTCATCAGATGCGATGCGATGCACCGTATTTGCTTTCATTCTGAGTGGGAGTGTGTGGATTCATTCGATATAATGCTGTCGGTGGTGGCGACTATAAGAAGGCAGAAGAGTAATAGCATTATTAAAAGGAATGCTTGAGGATAATGTGGATGAAGCTAAATGTGCTTGAAGTGAGTGCATGGTTTGAGGTGGCAGATGGTTGTGAGGTGATGGAGGCTGGATCGCCCCTGCAGCAGGCGTGGTTACAATGCAGTGATCAAGAACTCGAACCCATTATCGGCGTGATTTTGCCCTTCTTTGATCTTCCCTTTTTTCGCTCTGCTATCTACAGCCATTTGACAACTTACAGGAGTGAAGTGGAGTGATATCTTTGGTGGCACTGCGACACTTTGGTCTTACGGTGTAGTGACTTACTCAAGACTTTGATTCATGCAACCCTCTTATGTCCTTGGTCAACCAAATAGTTCCAAATATCATTATTTTAAAGGAAAGTTTCTGTGTACGTTCAAATGGTGGCAGTTAAGACAAGGTAAGGTTAGCTTTTTGCGTGACACCTTAGAGGCCTTGAGACAGGGGAGTGGTAGATTTTGATCAGCTAGATTTTCATTCACTTTGGACAATAAAATGCAACTCAACAGGCTAGCCAATTTGCCGTTCCTTGCCCCAAACTAGCAATATTGCTGCATTTCAAAATCCTCCCGCATGCTGTGATCAGCAACCGGCACATTATAGAGGCTAGCCCACCCGGCGAAAACACAATTATTGAAATACAATGCGACTTTGTAGCAAAGATCGGGAGCTAAAAAATCCATTCTATTACCTGTCCCTATTCTCATGGTCACGTTGGCCATTATAAAGTACCGCCGAGCCATCCATGCCAGTTGTCAGATTCCTTTGCATTTTGAGTAATGCCTAATCTCAATGTCGCTAAACCCTCAAAAATTAACAGAATCTGGAGTTTTGTGCTGCTGGCACTCGAGTGAGTGAAAGAAAAATTTCGCTGACCATCACATAGTTCCATACTTAGCTGCAGGAACACTAGCAACGAAGAAGTGTCTCTTTTTAGAAGATAAAAATGAAGTGTTCGCGCTGAATGCTCTACTTTCAATACACAGTGAGCCTTGACGCTACTGACATTGCTCTGAGGGCAAAGTATGCGACTTAGACTCAATGAAAAAAAACTGGTAGCTAAGCGTTCCACATAGGTATGGTTTGGTTAACATTTGATGTGAATTAACTTACTTCCATCTCTATCACAGGTCTAAGCAGAAGACGTGAAAATCGATTAGTGTGAGCCAGGTGGAAATGTAAAAGACGAGAACTAACCAACCTTGCAAGCGCCGTTTGAATGCAGCGAAACGAGTAGGCAAAATCAAAAATGATCTGGGTTTACATCTTGTAGCATATGCAGACTCTTATAGTCGTCTTAGCGAAGTACCACTTTTTATCTGTTCTACATTTCCTTGCATGATTTGAAGTAACATTGGTGTCAGCAAAAAGGAAGCACTGTGAAGAACAATGCATCCAAGTTGATCTCACTGGCTAAAACTGTTATTAGACGGTAAAAGTATTTGCCGGATATGGCCTTATTGCTCGACTGCCTGAAGATGGTTGACGGGAACCGGGCTAATGTGTCCCAAAAGATCGCCTTGCTCTTGTCACTACATTCGCATTGCTTTTGCACTGCCTTTGACGGGGCGCAATAAGCCACTGACGGTGGTATATTTGAAACAAATCAAGTCCTTTAGGTATAAAAGGGATTCGACCAATGCTTGAGTGTGTCGTTACAAGACCAACTGATGGATTACCATGCATCCATTTTATCAGGAAGCAGGGTCGAAGCTTTTTGTCATCTTGTATTAGTTCAAAGCCTTTAAGATTTGTATGACATTACGGCTGACCGCTCTTGGCGGACAGTGCGCAGTTAGGAGAAAATGTAGCATCGAAACTTGCATCAGCATGAAAATCCAAAAAGATTCACACCAATTAATGGCGCCGGCACGTTAAATGTATGCGTTTACGCTTTTTAATCCATTATCCCACTTGAGTCCTCAATAAACCTCCTTCATTTGATAGCGAAGCCTAATTTGCAACGTTGGTTGCAGAGCTGGAAGTATTTTTGAACCAGGGCATAATTTTTTCGCATTTGGTGAATATTTTTGCTTCTTGCTTCTTAGTTGCAAAAGGTGGAACGAAAAACTCTGTACATTGCAGTCATTGGAGCGCTCTACCCTATCGCTAGCTCAGTCAGCATGCAATTTAGTCAGCGCTTCGTCCATGAGGCAACGAAACACAGTCTCGTGCTGACGATTATGTGTGTAGGGGGCAAGGACACAAAGACTGCTTTCTTAGTGCGATCCCAGTTTTTGCAGCATTGATTCCTTTCTTGTGCATCTTTGAAGTGAGTGTAGCCTAATTTTTCTTGATTCTGCTATAAGATGGAGGCTACAATAAGAACAGAACTCCCCCGTCAACGTTGCATTTATTTGCTGTCCTGAATTACGCAAATGAGCTTGGTATTGTTTCTGTAGTATTTATTTCTTACTGGGGGTCATATTGAGGTATGGCGATCCTAAACAGCGCAACCCGTGAAATGGGAGGCATCATATAAAGGGATTGAGGCTATTGGTAACATGCATTCACGCCGCATCGACTCGCTTTGCCCGGCACTTAAAGCAAGGTATTCGGATCTGCCTTTTACTCAACTACTCAAGGTCATCTTCAATAAATTATACAGTTAACATTTATTCATTCATTTTTGATGATTAAACATTCCACACCCATTTGCATCCACTCAACACATGTCTAGGAGCAGACCGGGCTCAACAGAGCTCTGTTGGCCTCCCACCAGCTATGAAAAAACAATGCATTTTAATTGTGTTCCTAGGACGTAAAACCTAAAGCAATCGACCCCCCAGATGGTGCGCATAATATGAGACCCACCACCTCAACCCAACAGCCTTATTGTAAGCTATTTTACGGCCTGAAATCTTGACAAAGTATATGCCGCGTCAAAAATTCCGTCCACAAAGAACTCTTATCTTCATACACTCAAGGCCAGGACAAACTATTTCTGCGACTGTTACTGCACGTAACCATAAGAAGGAATCGACAAATGTGACGAGGTTAGCGATTTCAGTAGAGGAATGAGATGACTACATCACGTCTAGATGGAATGGGGTGCAAGTTACTTATTCCACTTGATGCCAAAGTTTATTTAATGCCCATTAGATTTAATGATTGTGAATCTATGACCATGCCCGTTTGACGCCACTAGAATATTTCCGTAGGTTAATTCTCATCATCCCTCGCTACGAATTCCACTTCAGAGAGTAAAACAAGTGTACCAAATAAGGTAGTCCGAAACTCTCATGGTGTACACTTGACAGCCATCTGTCCTGCAGTGCGTAAGGAAGAAAAGCAGGTCCAGCGAGGCCACCCAAAGAGGTTTGATTTCAAAGTCCGCAATCCGAAATGGCTAAGGAGTCCATCCCTACTGATTTGGTTAATGCAATTCCAGTCGCATCCATGCTATAAGGGCATTTGCTGTGGATGGGCGAAAACCCAAAACACGTTATTCACTTCTAGGGACAATGCAAAAGGCAGAATTAGATTTCGCAGCGTTAAGAGAATGGGCATGAGCGCGCAATTAGAACTATTGTATCAAAATAAAATGCGTAGAACATTCCCGAATGTACAAGATAAAAAAACTAAATAAATGAAGGTTGACAGATTATTAAGATGATTTTGCATCGCCAATAATCTATCCCACTGATTGTCAATTAGTAGGACTTACAGGGTTTTCAAATGCTGAAACGTCCGACACATTCAATGCAGATTTAAGCGTATAACACGCTATCGCATTTACTTTTCAAAATGCATACAAGGATCTGAGTTTCTGCATCTTCGTACGGTGCTGTCTGATGGGCCCTGTATTTCTTCCCTCGTATTTTATGCCAACCAGATTCAATTCGGCCTATTAGTTCGAAAAATCCGAGCTACGTTCAGCTAAAATTTGCACAGAGCGCTTACAGTAGAAGCAACAATATCTTCCTGACCCAACCAGGAGTGCTTTGATAATGCCATTCTTCTGCAATGAGGATGTCTCACTTCCGAGTCGTTGTCGTATCCCTAACAGCGGCAAATCGGGCCACTTATCGACCTGAGTGATATGTCTACCTATTTGGAGGCTTGACATTGACCGAGAAGAGGGAGTAACAAGAACATCTCGTGGACACCATTAGCAGACATTACCACGAATTTGCAGACAATGTGCCTCAATGGTCAGCAAACTGACAGCTATGGTTGAGGCTGACAAATTTCCTTCACGCCTTTCCTAACAACCCTTTCATGTGTGGTTACAAAACAGCGAATGTTAATTCTACGAATTGAAGAAAAGCTACTTTGTGATTATAGGGAAACCAAAATTATAACTTTTAAAGCACTTCATAGATATACCAAAAGAGCATAGAATTGGTGTATTTGTATGCCCTGCATTTTCAGCCCAGAAATGCTCAATTAGGCAAACTATGCAGAACAATGACCAGCAAATTCGCATGATTCTGCAATCTGTGATAAACTTTGAAATCTTATAGAGGCATACTTTGATGCAAAATTATTGGGGTTTTCTAAAGTGCTTTTTGAGACGTGTGCATTGGTTCTTTATATTCTAGGTCAAATTTATTGATTAGTTTCAATTCCATTTCCACAAACATCGTCGCCTCTTGAAGCGTTCTATTTGGACTTTGCTGCACAAGCCCTGGCATGTATGATGAAGCGACACAGCTTGAAGTAACTCAAGCTGAGACAACAGCAACGGCAGCATTTTTCCACCTCAATACTTCAGAATCACCTATTTTAACCAGACGAGGATATGCAATCTCTAATACCAGAAGTTTCTCCTATGGCGCAGGTAGGAAGCCGTCTCCTATCCTTTGCTGTAGGTTTGCCTTCTTGATCATCCGCCTTCATGCTTTGCTTTTAGTTATTCAATCATGCATACTTGGCCGCCCTCAGTTCAAAACAAGTAATTTTGTACTTGTTTTCCCTTTCCTTTGCCTCTTTTAAAATAAGCTTCTAGAAAATTTGGCCCTCTGTGTCCTCACCAGCAGTGAGTTTACATGACGTTGCTCAAGTGCTTACCCATCACCCTCAACAATCCGCTAATTGAGGGTCAATGATAGAGGACACTGGAGGCTTTAAATTGTTCATCAATATTTCCCAAGGGCATAGTGAAATGCGCCTATTTACTCTTTTCAAGCCGTTTGGGCGAGTGTTAAGTGTGAAGGTATTTGTGGTCAGAGTAACAAGCCAGAACATTGGCTTCGGCGTGTACACACATTAGGTTGATTGTTTGTTAACTTCCACGCTCTCAAGTAACTGCAATGTGTTCACTCACAGGCTTTGTTAAGAATGAAAATTCTTTGAGTGTGCAGAACGCGATACCTGCGATAAGCGGAGAAGTTGTGGGAAGGAGAGGATTAAAAGTTCAGCTTAATTACTCCATCAGTATACCTATTTTAAGCTCCAGGCCTTAAACACTGCCATAACTTTGCCGGTGTGCTTTTGAGCATTTTCCTTTTTCTCATGAAGGCCAATTTGAATTATGCATTTTAGGTGTTGATGCTATGTAGTGGACTGTCGATGAATTCTATAGCTCACTCTTCTTAGTCCCTATCAGTTTTGCTAAATGATTCATAGCCTTGAGGGTAATTAATCTGTCGTATTAGTAGCATTCAAATCGATTTCAAATTTCCATTTTGAAAACATTTATACAGGCTTTTAGTGACCCACTATGACGTTGTAGGTTTCACCTCTCAGTGTTTGCATGAGTGTCATCAGTGTCCTCACCGAAGCTGTTGCCCTCAACTCCTACACCCTTGTTGTGCTGCACAGCTACCAGTTTGAATAAATTCCTAGTGAATGTACTTCAATTAGATCCACCAAATTGCGAGTCATGCCTTACACAGGTTTCAAATGCTCCTCTTCGCTTGCTATGGCTGCCGCAAAGTCTCGTACTTTTAATCGTATCGTCACAAGTATTCTCTCTCGGGATTTGAATGATCTATTTTTGATGAGCCCTTCGCTCCTTGCAGCACAACTCTTTTATAGTTATAGAGAAACATAGCTCCACTGTAACAACCACTACGCTCATGCTTAATTTCAGCATATTAGACAAAGACGAAGAGCATGCACGCTTAAAGGGATTGTTGCGGTGTCTAAAACTTACTCCCATTTAGCGAAAGATGTGGGCGTCACATGCTTGGTATCTTCTGCAGCTCTCATGCATGATATTTATGAAACTTCCAATGGCTATATACGGCAGTGTACCCTCTTTTAAGGCCATATTAGAATATACTGTCGCTTATTCGCAAGTCAGTTCAACAGTTCTCGAAAAATTCGGCTGCGCAGAATAACAGAGAAAGTTTACCACTTGACGGAGGTCACCGAACATTGTGTGATTTTTTAAGTGTAGAGAAGTCGCAATTAGTAACATTCCTCATTTCTGCCTTGTTTTTACCATTGCATACAATTCGTACCATACTGGTTATCACTAGCGTTTGTCAGGAAATGGCGTCAAATTCTTGGTAGATGCCAATTTATTTGCCACATGTATAGCGCTCCAATCTTTCCAAAAATTCACAGTGGACCATGGTCGGACGATGAATGATCTATGACCAATGTTTGGAAGCAGCGTAGCTATACGTCATCAGTCTACTATCTGACATGTTCTCCCTAAAGATATTCATTGAATGATGACAGCGACCATCCGATAGCGACTGCTAAAATTGTTGAATCCCATGCTCACCATCCACTCATCCGTAGCCACTTTCATTGCATCGCCGCCTATGGCGAGTCACTTTGAAATATGGGGAGGAGGCAGCATTTCATTGCTCACTGTACAGTCCCGCTTAGGAGGAAGATTAACATGTAAGGAGAAGACTGTTTGACTGCTTCTTAGTGTGAGCCTGGGAGTGCATAAATGCGGATCCGTCATTTGGTTGTCTGTCATCGAGGCCAGTGATACCTACAGTACAAGCTTGCGGGTTATAATGACCCAAATTTACTTGTTTTGTTTTCGCGAAATTCTAGTTTTGCTGATTTAAAATTTATATCGAAACCGACTGCCTTTCACCCCTCAGAGAAGTTGTTTGCGCAAGTCGAATGAGGGATATGTTTGATGGAAGGGACGACCTGAAAATGTTCTTAAGATTTTTGAACCTAGTGCTAGTGACCTCGCGAGCAGCGAGCCATCCAAATTTAACCCTTCTCACCAGACACTGCAAAACAGAGGGTTGCAGTAAGCTTATAGAGATGATGATCCTTCACAGATCCACTGCTAACCAATCATCCGTGCACTTAAACCCAGCATCGCCATCGCCTTTTGACAGACCTCATTTTGGTGGTTGGCTCTAAGCTTTGGTGTTTACCAATTGGAAACTAGCGCATTTCGATTGTTTGGTAAAGAAATTTATTTATTTTCACTGCTGTTATTAAGGGCATCAGAACTTAACTGCATTCTATTGTTTTGACCGCACTTTTACACTCATTTTCCAATACACTGGTCCAAATTATACCAAATTTAATTATGTAGGGCAAGGCGTGAGTTCGTTCAAATTATTTAAACTACAAGCAGTTGACTTCACTCCAAGCAGACGAATCATTATTAAAGAAGGGAAAGACTGAGAGCAATATTAACTAAATCTAAGTTTGAGACATACTAAAGACAATGTTACCTGCCATCGGTTCGTTAGTGATTTTACGGAAAGTTATCAGGTACCAAATCGAATTCCGTCTCCACTCCCAGGCATTGGCAAGATATTGGGTAGCGGAGCAACATCGAGATGTGAGGGAGTGTTTGCTTGCAGGGGTGAGGGGGCGAAAGTCTCCTTCTTTGGAGCACAGCATTTCGCTGGTGGCGGCGGAACTCGATGGTAGGGGGCGATCGCATGGCCTCTGTGCATAAAAGCAAAGAAGAGCGTCTGTGTCATATCAAGCGAGACAAATTTAATGGGACTGAGGCTATTATCTAATGGGAATAGGATTACCAATCTAGAACGTGACTGTTAATTCACTTGCAAAATGCACCGGAGTGCTTTTCTTAAACCTGATTCAATTCCATGGCTTTAAATGTCTCTTTTATAAACTTAGAACTGAGGCTCTACTAGAAAGGAAATCGGATGTATGCAACGTCGGTATGATGACATAAATATTGCATGGAAGAACGACATGATTGATATGAAGGTGCACAGCGAATCAAAAGTAAAATTACAAAGAATTCAATCGTTACTTACGATTTGCAGGAGAAAAGAAGGCAGGGATAGCCCCAACTATGACTAAGATGGCAATAATAAGTAATAAAATAATGATAATTGATAGGGATAAAATGCCTTCATTGTGCTCTTACCGCATAGATCACCAGGCCAATTCTGTTCTCAGGCCACATACAATCCACATCTATTTTGCAGTTTTCAGTATTGCGAATAATTAAGAGCTGTACCGCTCATTGGAAGCGGTTTCTGTAAGAGTCTTGGAAACTAGGTTTTGCATTTGTGCGACGTCAAGTTGGGAAAGGCTTATAGTAATTTACAATCCTTTGCGTCGTTTACGGATTCGGCTAGCAAAAGTTGATTATTTCACCTTACAACTTGGCATTTAACACTTTTCTAAAGACGAGCGATTGCCTTAGAAGGAAATCTACCTGCTAGATGGCGAGCAATTCTCAATGATCCCAAAAAGAACCACTTACAATCCCAGTCTGAAACTTTGTTCTTTGCTAAGAAATTCACCAATTCTGCTGACATCCTCTCTATCTTGAATTCACGGAGCAAAGTATGGGTTTTGCCGCATTCCTACCGACAAGTGGAGAAATCCAATGAATCTTGTCCGTACAGAGGGAAATCCTACACGTACAGTGTCGAACTCTTACACAGAAATGGGATCATGCCGTAATGGCGCTTCCTTAATATTCTCTTTTTTTGCTGATGCCTACTGCATGGACTCAAGCTTGCTTCAACTCCGAGGTTAGAGCGATTAATAGACATGATATAAAGGATGCAATGATAAAGTTGATGGCATGAAGTTAAGGCAGGTCTGCCCACATCAGGGGAGTCCCCAAAGAGGTTCACAGGAATGAACCTGATGCCATACAAATGCCAGCAGAAGCTCAGGGAATTCAAATTGCAAAAGATTATTCCAGTGAGCTAGGACAAAACCACAACGGTAAGCATGTGTAACCAACTTTAACAGCCGCTTTCATTTCGTGGGCTTGGTTGAGGCCGTCGCCCAGGACAAATGCGTTTACTTTTTGCCTATCTTATTGGTGCTTACGCAGAGAACATTATGGAAGGGCAGGAAGAAGGTGATTGAGCTTTCATATTTCTTCTGTAAAATAAAAGATGGGAAAGCAGGTAGCAGCTATGGAGTCAACCTTTTGACTGCCTGATTATGGTTTGGCTTTGCAGTTTATTCGCTAAATGGGATAATGGCTACAGGATGAGTGTCCTCACTTAGTAAAAGTAGGCACTTCCATTAAATATTAATTACGCATATACGCACACTAGAACGCGTCTGCATTGACAAGCTAGGGTCTCTCACAAGTCGCAACCGAGTCAAGTCAATGCAGGAAGCCAATTTTTGACTGCGTCAGTGACATTATAAGCTTGGACTTCGATGTGGCACTTGGATTGGTAGTAAATATTTAATCATGAAAACAGTCCAGATGGTCAGCAGCTGTACGACATCAAGTAGGCGAAGAGTCGCGTAGTCGCAAGTGGCTTAAAGCAGAGATGGGAAGGGAAGGAGGTAGAAATATGAACGAATAGTTCGGCAACACCTTTCTTTTAATGTATCATCATCCCTAGCTCCGTTAAAGGAAGAGCTTTGGCCTCCAATTCTTCTCTACCATTCATCCACGGACGATACTTTCGTCTTGCAAACACGGAGGATTTCAATTAAAACCCAATTCGCTACGTTTGCGATCCATTCCTGATTGCAAAATGTTGAAATTGAACTACCTCAGGCGACGAAGATGCCTAAAAAGGAAAAAAAGAGGTATTGCTTAGATTAACATTAATGCTCACGTCCATCATCACTTGCGCCATGTTATATTTGATACGTGTAGCATGAACTGCAGTTTGACAGAAGGTCTTCCCATTTAAAAGAGGTTAAGCATGCTGCCTGCCACTGAACGCTGAAAAGTTCCAACAAAGTAGGCCTTTGCTTTTAAGCTCTTTAAATAAATGAATATAATAAAGGCATTCAATTGCTGCTTTAACAAGCATAAGAGTACAAAGTCGAAGGAAGTGACAGTCGAAGTTAAAGGAAGTAAAAAAGGACTTGGTAAACGGGAGGAAGGCAAACGAAAAGGTTCTACGGAATGGAAGGAGAAGAGAAAAGAGGAAGGACAAAGCTTAGAATAGAATACATTTAAGTAATCTGCAGATGCTAAGATACGACTTTTAATCTGTCTGCATCACGAAAATCAAGTGACACGATTAGACGAATTTCCATTAAAAATTTTGTAAGGGCAACTCAGGTAGCAAGAATCTAACTAATGAAACTACTTGAAGTAGACAGCAGTTGCGACGATCAAAACATGGTGACAATCATCACCGGAGTTGATGCCCAAATGATCCGTGTGAGCGTTATGGTTCGTCTTGATGGAAATTAGCCTCTATGAAGGTCTGGCATATCGGCGCGGGTCAATTGAGGCGGGTTTAATATAAAGGATGGGCTCTGTCTCGCATTATGTTAGTAAATTTTGGGTGAAAACGTTGTCAGCCTTATGGTCATTGGGCTTGTGGATTTCCTCAACCTCGCTCCATAGTTTTGGCAAGGGAGCAGGCTTCGTCGTCTTAAAGGACCTTGAAACACTCTTTTTTCTAACCATGAAACAATCAAAACTGGCCCTATTGCTCCTTGGTCACTAGAACTTATATGCCCCGGTCATTATAGCGTTTAAGGTTTTCCGAGAGTGATGAGACATGAGAAAAGAATTGACGAGCAATGTCGCATGACAGATATCAGTGGGTGACGGAGTGCAGGCTGTAACTGTTATTCGCGTGCACACAATTTTTTCCTGTGCCTAGTAAAAATGCGATGGATGATGTGGACGACATGACAACCCTGATTTGTGATTATTCACTTATGTCCAAGCACATGACTTTGAGGCAGGCGCCATGGTTACCAGAGCATGGGTGTGTGATGCATGACAATTCCGGCTTTAGTTATGATATAGAGCCTTGCTAAAGAATGGACCAATCTTAGTCTGGTAATGCAATCAAAACGTGACGAGGATAGTCAATGGGCGCGAAAACTTGCTTGAGAAACAATCGGGACCACCAGTGGTGCTAAATCATTGAGCCCTTACACTTATGGTGTAAACAGCTCTCTGTTTGCCTCAAAAACTTTAACGTCATTAATGTTTAGTTAATGTTGCTGCTCGGACCTCTATAATAACAGCTTATAAGTGTCTATCTGACTTGATGCCTGCTTGAATGTGCACAGCTACGCGCTTGCTGAGTGAGAACATATTCGCATCTTGTCTTTCCTACTTTTGCTGTGTCCAGTGTTCAAGGAAGAGCCACTTTTACCCTCTAAATTGTCTTCTCTTTTCATTTGGCAACTCAAGTAGGAGTAGATGGTTAAATGAATGCATGGATAACTGGCGTCAACGCACCAGTTGCCTACCGTTGGCCTGGAAACTAGTGTAAGAGGTGCTGCCATCACCAAGGACGGGACTGATATCAAGATTACACTATCTGACAATGATAGAGAATGCATGGGTCTACCTTCATCACTACCTAAACGTGCAGTGTGGCATCGTAAATTGACCCTTGCATGCCATGAACCATTGGCCTGTTAACCCAACTTTGAAACCCTCTACCACAAAGCATCAACGATACCAGACAAATACAAAACTCGTTTCAAATGGGTGCCCTCTTTCATACTTGTGGTGTGACCTCTCTAGAGAAGTGCTGGGGCCGTAACGGAGCACAAGGATCATAAATTGCTTGCAAACTTAAGCTCGGAAGCTCAAACACCTAAAAGTTTATCACATTAAGCGAAACTTTGTGCAGTTTGTAATGGGTTTGAATGAAACCCAATTTTGTTGTGATGCAGACTCCGCGCATTAACCATTGTGTCTAAAAGTGGTTGTATGACATGGTTATTAGGCGGAGATGTCAAATAATGTTCAGTAAGCGAACAAATCTTATACGTCATCCTTAGTAGCTGACAAGAAGTTGCAAACCTAGAAACAACCAACTCAGCGATATAAAAATAACAAAAATGAGAAGATTACAAATGAGTTTAGTTTTTGTTTATTAATTTAATCTCCATATAATTTATATGCACCTCTTGTGCTAGTTAACCATCAAATCTATGATTAGCGACGAAAGCTAGCATTTGAAGCAACCACAAAGTTGTCGCTTAATCATATTTGTTCTCCTCGTCATTACAGTCGATTGAGGCTAACAATTTGAGGCTCTAAGGCGGCTGCATTATAACAACATTAAAAGGATTGAATTCAGTGAGGAGGACAAGGCGTTGCGTGCACAAACACTAAATAAACCGCTCCCACCAAAACAACCAGAATTTGGCCAGCGCATTAGGCCTATGAATCGCTGCAACAATTATTACCATTGGAATCCCTCCTGTCACGCATAATCTAATTTTGTTGACGCCTAAGTTAATTACTTTTGCGCATTCAATAGGGGCGTTAACACTGACCGCTTGCCTATAAATTGCACCTGTTCCACCCTTCTCCCACTTTCCTAGAGATATCTCCGGCATCATATAGTGATGATTCTAGTCATTCTCCTAATCATCGTAACCACCTTTCGCGTGTACAGTGCGAAAACTGATGCCGCTCCGAGTGAACGAAACCTCCTCACGATCTACACCCTCAACCTTGATCCCATCTGCTTGCCCAACGCGATGCACTTCAACTTCACTCACAGTGTTGCCTCAGCAGTGCGCTACGTGCGCTCACTGATGCCGACCAACAATGAGACGTTTTTCTTTGCTGTTCTGGGTCATTTATGGGCACCCGGCTGCTCGATGCAGGAGGCCTCAAGAGCAAGCACGCTATACGAAATCCTGCAAGATTTAGAGGTTGGTTTTGACAGACTTGGACAAATTCACGAGAGTAGCCCGTTATGCACGCGTGCCCTGCAAATGTATCCAACTTAAAGGCGAGTAATATACCATCTTATTTACTGTGGCGGCGCAGTGAAGTGGCATCCATTCGTGGGACGGTATCAACTGCGAGCGATGAAAGCGGCCAGGTGTGAACCACACTTCTCGTGTTAGACCGATTATTTAAAATAGAAGCTAGAATATAGTGTGAGGATAGAGAATTGGCTATTACGATTAAATCTGCCGACCCAGTGGCAAATTAGTGGATGTCTGGCCATGGTTTTATATCCGCTCATCAGAGCATTTGCATTTTTCGACACGACATTGTAAATTAACATTTGAAATTGGCGTACGATCTATCCGACTCGATCAATTTATTTTAACTGGGCATGAAAAGGCATTTAGTGGAACTAATGCTCTTCCCATGTTGCCGCGTTAAAGCAACGGAAGTACACATTACTGCAATTAGTAGTAACATAATAAAATAGGGTGGAATTACACACTTCAGGAGCAATTGTTCTCTCTGCATTTTCTGTTCAAGAAAAGCGCGTCGAATTTTACAGGATTCAGCGTATTACTGGGACCTCCCTTAGCTAGCGACTGCAACTTGGTGAACGAGTGGATCAATCTCGGCAACCCAAAGGAGCCGCCACGAGATCAACTCTACCAGATCTCCTACCACTATCAAGTGTTGAGGTCCGCCTCTGTCTTTGTCAACCACCTCACCAACAATAGTCGTGGTTCATTCACTTCACCTATCGCTGCGGTTTCTGTGGCAGTTCATCGAAAGACTATTCTACAAGGCATTCTTGTCCATCTCATCAAAAACGGTTGGAAACGCATTGCACTGTTCTACGATATGCACGCCACCATCCTTGACATTCCCGAGATGTTAGATTCAACCCTGTCAGCGCTTCGCCTTTCTCGAAACAGGCGCAATGTCCTTGAACTAGTGACTAGTGTCGGTGTTACATCAACGACAAACTTTACGAGTTTATTAGAGCCATTGGAAGACGATTTGGATGGTGAGTTTTACTTTGTTTCTTGAAGGGAGGATCCAACTCATTCAGTTCCTTCAACTTTTTCTTCAGTGGCACTGATAATGGCAAGGGCAGGAATGGCATTAAACTTCGTGTTGGACGTTCAGAACTTGACAAGAATTAGGCAAGGACGGATCGCACTCATGCACGTGGATCCCACGGATATGCTCACTTACGATGTCCTGCGTGCTTGGGGAGCCCATTTGTCCCAAGCTGGACCCACATTGGCTGCCGGCGATCGCTCATCATTGTCACAGCACTGCCCAAGGGCGGCAGATACGATGAGGCATCGATACCGTATAAGGAGGTAATGCATGCTACCTCATTCCCTCTCACAATCTGCCTACATGGAAAACGCCAGTCATGTAGCCACTGCATTCTTGTGCACTTACTTAGGATCATAACCCCAGATTGCCGCATACGACTGCGCCACCAATGGGTTTCAGTCATAAAATTATTCTTTAAAATAGATAGTTCATGGATCTGTTTTCTAAACAATAGGTCGGCCTTTTAGACCGATGTCTTTTTATAGGGGACGGTAGAGCATGGTTGAGAGGCATCTCAGTGAGAAGCGCGTTCTGGTAAGTTCCTGGCTAGGTAAGAAGGAATGAAGCTGGTGTTCAACCAGACGATTTCAGCCATGATGTTTGAGGATGGCATACGGTAACATTCCACGGTAGTTTATGCGAGCTACATGACCAATGCCACCTTTAGTAATTTGATCTATATATGCATTAATCGTGCGTGTGTGTTTGCACAGCATTTCTCGTGCACTGATTAGTTAGTTTCCTTGTCGGCAGCGAATCAACCTCTCAGTGGCTAGTGGGACAGCATTGGCAATGCGACTGGTCCAAATTCACCTGCAAGAAGGCGGTGGCAATATCACCTCATCTGCCAGTCTCTTCCAACCACTGCGCACCCTCTCACATATCCAAGTGCCCACACTGCCCTCAATTACCTTCCATTACCGTATTGGTGATGGTGATGTCTCGCAAGGCATTTTCGATCTTCTTCTCTTCTCCCTCAAATCCAACGTCACTGACCTGGCTGAGGTTGGAGCTCGAGTGGAGAGGTATGCAGACATTTTCAATCTCATTGATGTTATTCATCATCCACTAATACTACCCCAGTCAAGGAGTGCGATGAATTGGCCAGGAGATGGAGAGGGACCTCAACGCACATGCCACTTATTCGCACCTTTTGGATTTGGTACGTAAAAAGTAAATCCATAGCGCTGCCAAAGACGTTCCCTCATCCTTTTGTAAACCTCTTTTAGAATCAGTACAGGTTATTCTACTGATAAACCTACTCGGATTGTTCAATGCTGACCTCATGTACTTGGCGATTGTGCTTGTCTACAGGTAAGCCATGTCGCGTATCCTCATTGATTGTGGTCAACTTAGACGGATTGTGCGCAAAACGAAACGCTTCAATTCACTCAAACTCGTATTTGTGGAATGTGATTTTGCTTTCGATGATGGTGATGGAAACCCATCGACGAAGCTACTCCATGACGTGAGGATGTTTTAGAAGAAATAAATAAAGGAGGAATGCGTTTTAGCTTTAAAGCGTCATTGCACTTTTAGTCCCACCGAAACTCAGAGTCGCGAATGGATCCGGTGTCGGGTCCGGATGCCCTCGCATCTTTCCATGCACTCACGCATTCTCCTCGAGTCTCTGTTGCAGCACCAAGTATGTGTGAAGAGCTTCTACACCGTACGCAAGAGAGGAGGATTGTTCGACTAAATGTACGTCTTGTCCGTGTCAACAATGCAAGCTGTACGTACTGTGAAGCAGACAACGCAGTATGCCACTGAGAAGAAATGCATGGTTCTTGAAAGCCACCATGCAGTGCTAAAAGCGGGATAGGATTAAGCGATTGCATTCAAGCACTGGAAAAACATGTTTAACAATGACGACGGGCATAAAGCAGTGTACATCTTCCTGCTTTATTCCGATGTAACCGAATTTAAAGGCCAGTTTTTGTAAGCAGGATGTGATCTGACGTCCTGCATTTCCAATGACAGCGGGAAAAATACTTTGGCACCACTGGCTGTCTCGGTTTGGCTGTACTTCTTGACTTCTTCTCAATTCGTGCAGCTATTAGCAGCAACGTGCTGCCTCGCTATCTCCCGTGTGTAAACATAATTTTCAGTTGCCATTCTAGCCGCCCTAGTTTCGAGTCAGTCAATGCACACATTTCTTCATTCTTCAATGTGGTATCGGCCTCGATGTCAAAGTGGTAAGCTAACCTCTGCGTTCAAAGGTAGTTAATTCAATCCCTTTAACCTATGCATCTTGCATGGAAGGACACGAATGCTGGTATCGTGTGTGGAATGAGCATTGCTACGCATCGATGCAATCGGGGTTTGCCTCGATTCGTTGGGATTGGGCTTAAATAATATTGCACTTACTTAGATGCCCTGATCTCAGAAGACATTTTGAAACAGCTGCTTATGCGCTTTTTACTTGGCTTGTGGTTATAGGGAGTTCAAGTCTACCTTAAGAAATTGGGCCTACCGCGCATTCTACTGCGCTCACGGTTGATTGAACACCTTGAAGGACTGCGGGAAATGCGACACGAAAATATTAACACTTTGGTGGGGTGCTGTGTGACACCAGATTTCTTCAGTCTTGTCTTTCACTACTGTCATCGTGGAAGCCTTCAGGTGATAAATGAGGACCTCTTTAATTTTATTTTGCATGAACGACCCACCTATATCGCCACTTTCGTATGCAACATCAATAGCCGCGTTTACAGTGGTACGCATGCAGTGCGTGCGGAGTCATCCTAGGAGAGGTAAGATATTAGGCACGGTAAGAAAAAGCAAAAATTAATCAGTAGAGAAATTTATTTTGAAGAGTGAAACATCCTAAAATAGCTTTTAAGCAGCGGGCATGCTCGTTTCGTGAATCGTCCTTTGCAGTGCATTAGTGCAATTGCCACGCTTTCCATTCTGCTATAATTGCTTCATTGTGGCCGTCTGAAGCTGCTAACTTTTAACCCCTGAAGTATCGTCACTAAAAAATAAGCATGATAGTTATGCAGGCAGTTACTTCGCCTAGTCTCACACTCCTTGAAATTGTCGTACCACAAAAGTGGCAAGAACTACACGTCTGTAGCTCTAACACAGAATCCGTTTATGTGCGACGGACATTTTATGCCATGATACACGGCACACCTTCATTTCTACTTCATGCTTCGTGTAGCAGTTGCTTTTTCTTTGACTTATTTTTCACCGCAATTTCGTTTGCAGGATGTTATCAACAACAAAAGTATCACATTTGACTGGGATTTCAAGCTCTCTCTCATGACTGACTTCGTTCGGGTGAGTGGATGCTGTCTCATGGCTGTTAAACAAAACTCTGCTCCTCTCGTCTCTAATTTGTGTAACTAATTTCGGTGGGCATCATAAGGGAATGGAGTACCTCCACAGCACAAGTTGCAAAGCTCACGGAAGACTAAAGTCAACCAATTGCGTTGTCAGCTGCCGATCCGTCTTGAAAATTACCGACTTTGGCATCCCCAAGGTCTACAACCTAACGGGCAGTTGTCCTTCGATCAAACCTGAAGGTTAGTCACATTGACCACCCGCCATTGTATCACATCCACAGAAAAATTGTGGACGGCGCCTGAGCTACTGCGCGATGAGACAGCGGCTTTGCTTGGAACTAAGCCAGGCGATGTCTATGCATTCGGCATAAAAATGCACGAAGTGTTCTGTCAGACGAAACCATATGGGCCAGGTAATATGCAAGTTGAGGAGATTCTGAAACGCGTGATGGGCGAAGAAGAGCCTCCATTTCGTCCACAGGTGGGTAGTTCTCTTCATCGCAGTATACCGCTATGTTGACTTGGTGATAGTGCATCAGCGGGACAGAATAAGTTAACCAAGGCCTTTTCACGAAACAGCCGGAGGTATTTAGGGACATGGCACTGTTTGTGTCAAGTTTTTGTTAAAAATGCACTAAGGGACTCATGTAACATTGCGGTGTATCACACTCTCTTCTGATGGCAAAGCACAAGCCTGCCCCACTCGGCTTCCTACTTCAGCTCCTTGAAACGGGTGTCTCACCGACTTACGTAGACATTATTCAGCGAGCGTGGTCAGAAAATCCTCGACTGAGACCAACATTCAAGGAGTTGAATGAAGAGATTCAACATCTGACCAGAGGAAAGTGAGTTTGCCATCGTTTATGATCGCCATGCTTGTTTTGCTAAGAAAAACGAACATTGTGGAGCACATGTTCAAAATAATGGAAGATTACTCGAGTCGGTTGGAAGAAGAGGTGAAGGCTCGAACGGATGAACTGGAGAATGAAAAGAGAAGGAAGGAACTTCTCATCTGTCGTTTGCTGCCTCCGTGAGTTTCCATCCTCATCAATTCTAGTTAGCAGCATTGGATGTTATGATTTCATTCTGTAGCTTTGCATTTGTGTACGGCCCCACAAGACTAGACCCTGAACAATGGGCGAGTGGATGAATAAAATCAAGCTGGAATTGTAGGGTTGTGGCAGAAGCGTTGAAGGCGGGGGTCGCAGTGGCTCCTGAGACCTACCTTCGTAATCGTAGTTGATGGTTTCTTATACGATTTCCATCTGATAATAAGGAGGAAGAGGAAGAAAGAAAACAACAAGATGTGCTAGCAATTGTGATAATGAATATTAGCTACTTATCAAGTGATTAGTAGCGGTTTCGGTGCAAAAATCAGCCTAAGATCCAGAAATTAAATAACTTGAAAAACAATATGAATTTCTCGCGAATTCTTGTCAGGATTTGTTACCCACACTACCTAAACTTGACTCTATACTAATAAACTAGACTTTTCTTGCAAGCGTTCAGCTGGTGGTAAAATTCTCGCACAAATTCAATCGGCTAATTGCGCAAGGCGGATGAATGTGAAGTTCTTCTTATCTGTTCTAGCGACGCATTTCACTCCATAATCTTGGCCGAGCCTTTCCAATTTTTCTCTTGTCCCCCTGTCGGTACACTTTTCTGAGCCCATTATTCTTCGCCAACTGCTATTTTCGTATGCAACCACAATGACCAATGTCTCTGAAGCGTCTTTATTCCTCTCTACAATCTTAACAATCGTCATCGCCTTGGGGCGCTGCGGTTACTCTGTTCACTAGTGAAAGGACTAGATTGCATGCACATGGCTCATTGCCGATCTTTGCTCATACTGTTATTATTATTATTATTATTAGATATAGCTCCAAATAAAAAATCTAGAGACGACTTTATCGTTCCAATTTCGCAGTTAGGAACTATAAATTCAAATGTTGGGCTCCATTAGACAATGTTGAAAACCTTGTGCCATATTGTACTAACCGATCTCCAAAATGAAAATATCATGCCTTTTTCTAAAGTTCTATCTTCTCAACGCTGCATTCATTGAAAGAAGTATGCAAATTTATAGTCAACCAAAATTTTTCACATGTTAATTAAAATCCACCCCTGCGCGCAACAATGATTAGGGTGACAAACCCGCAGCAACAAACCAAAGTTTCCTTCTTATAGTGAGTCCATGCCTACTCGCAGAGCACATAGCTAAGTGTACATCCATGGACGCTATGTGAAGGCAGCTCGTTGGCGAACTCTAGAACGCAACCAAAACTTAATGAAATACACAGTAGCTTATAAACACACGCTCAATAATTTATTATGCTTTGTTATTGTAGTAGGGTCTGGACTATCTAAGCTACCGGTGGGATGTGACGCAGTGCAATGCAACACAATGCTTGCCATATCATATTCATCCGACAGCACCTGATTATCGTCCAAATGACAGACTATTCCATGTAAAAGCTTTTGCGACTTGCACTTACAACCTCTGCGCGCTGAATGCTTTTGCCTTACTAGAGTAACATTCTAAAGTAATGAGTTAAGAACTTATTAGAATCATCACTAAAATCTATGAATCTTGTTCACCAAATAATGTATGTTCGTATTCCGCGAAATACTCCATGCCGAATGGCTATATAACGTAGGATTCCGAGAACTTTTGGAAATTCATTGCAGACCAAATCAAATGGACAAAAGCATGCTTATGGAAATGCTGTGAGTGCATATGACCTAACACTGCTTCGAACGTTGTGTGTTAAGCAAAGCATCCTGTGCAGCAAAATCGTACTTCAAAGTTTGCATTCCTTTGGGCTAAAGCATCGTATAATGAAGCGTAATGTTAAAAGGAGGTTGTGCTTAAAGCCAAGGCTACGGCTGAAGGGCGGCGCACACGTAGGATTTCATCAGATGCTAATTGACGCTGACTTACAAATATGTGCGTTGACGAAGCGGCTGAGAAGTTATCCAAGGTTTGTAAATAGAACGAAGCAGTGTGAACACATATTGCAATTGCAGACTATTTAGAGGTTAAAAAGAAAGTGTTTTAACATACAAGAGGACACGAAGCAAGAATAATGGAGAGGTTTTGTTATTTTTCTTACCTCTTTGATGTAATAAGAGCACCCCGTAGGTTCTGCAACATGTTAGGCAAATCGATAACATGGATCTAAAAACGCTAAAACACGCCAGGTACAAGCAAAATTAGGATCTAAAATCGTTAGTAGGGGTGGGATACCTGGCATGTTGTTGTCATTTATCACCCCATGCCTACCTTCATACATGTCTCATTGATTGCCACAATTTGTAATGATCACTGCATTCTTCGTCGGAACCTTAATATTGCGCTTCATCAGTGTTTTTATCACACCACCCGGTGCCGTCTGATTCACTGACAATAGTTTCACTTTTAGAATCATCCGTAACATTTTATCAACCATGCTGAACACCAGCCACGTCGCATCATACGCCACTGCCTCGCCCAGGCTAATGGACTTAGTAAACCTATTACCACTGAAGTAGTCCTGCAGTAAATGCTACATCTTCAAAATATGCGGCGACCCACCCACCAGTTATAGCTCGCAGACATCGACCTCGTCCAACCTCGCCTATCTTAGCGCTTTGGTTACTATAGTCGAAATTCTATCAAAGAGATTGGAGCACAGTAGTTTAAAACAGGATCGTAAAATGGACTCAGGGGAATCTCTGTCCTCTGTCGCTCTTTTTGCATACTCGCACGCCTTTCTGAGACGACCGAAGGCTTTTTTTGCTATAAGTCAAATCTATTCCCTATGTTTTTGCTTAATTGCCTCCACACAGTAATCCATCAGTCGAGAATCAAAGTCACCACACCCAGGTACGTGTCACGACCAACTGCTTTCACCCTAAATTTTTCATCCTCTACATAGACGCATCAGAAGTACCACCATCCAAATCAAAGACAAGCACACTGTGTTCCCTGCTAGTCCTCATGTCCAAACCGTAGGAAGGAGCAGCTGACATAGGCTCACTAATGATGCAAAACATATTAAGCCCGCCATTTGTCTGCAATAATAATTGCCGGACGCTAATTGCTGTTAAAATACGCCAGAATAGTGATCATAACATTTGCCACTTCGCCAAAGGAGGCTTCTATGTTCTTCTCCATCTCCAGCAGCACCATGGATGAGGTGTGCTCCGCATTGAAATGTTTTGTCTTACCATAGTACTTTACTTCAATCTTTGACTTTCCATTTAAATCTATTACTTCAAAATGGCCAGTGCTTCATATCACTTTGCACTGCCTCATCATTATATGACGTCCGTCCAGAAGCTTTACACCATACACCATATTCGTGGGGTTCAGTTTAGCCTGGTTTCTTGTGACATCACCAATGATGTGTTCTTCATCTGCGAATGCAATGTATCTCAGTGTTTTGCGGTAACCCAGACCATTAGCAATAAATCTATTTTATTTATTAAATTGCTCACTTACTCATCTATAGTCTGAATAGCTGAGGTTTGACATTTCTTATTTACCCTTTTTGCTGTCTCCCCCAACTTTAGTTAAGATTTTCACTTCTTCTTGCCTTCCGGTAAGTGATGGACTAATCTAATTGTATATATATTCACACAGTGACAAGCACCAGCTTTCCACCCAAACAGTCAGTCATTTAATCGCTTTTGCTTGTTCACGTTGCCCATTCATAGAAGAAGAGGCTGTCACGAATGCGCCCAAATGTGTCCGTGAAAACGACCAAGTAAGCGACGCCATGTAAAGCATTTGTATTTGATAAACTATAAGGTCGCCTTTAGTCCCTTCTTGACCAATGGCTAGGTAGGATCCAACATTTCTGCTCCTCTTTAAATTGACACTTAACTATCCGATGATCGCACCTTAACTAAGCGAAGCCTGTTTGATGCAAATTAACGAATCATTGTTGGTTATATGTTTCAAAGAAAAACCTTGTCCGCGAAAAAATCCGTGCAAAATAGTTGCAAAACTGCATCGAATCAGATAACGTCAACCTTAAAGTGTACTGAAGCAGGAATTCAGAAACGAAGGTAAGGAGACATTTGAGCAGCACTCCTATATTACTACAACTCTGCAAAAGTTAATTCATCAAGGAAAAACTCAGGGTGAACGGCAAATAAACAAACTGAAACAAAAGAACTTTGTCAGAAAAATCAACTCCGAACATTTTCTACTCTCAAGCAGGCCCTTGACCGATGCATTTTTGCATACTTAATCTCTTTGGGGGAAGAGGAAGTACTGATGACAAATTAACAACTAACAGAGCCTTGCAGTTTGGGTCTTCTCCACCACAAAAATTACAAACGATGAAGGAAAATAACAAGGGGGCATTAACGCGGCCTTTTTTCCTCAATATAGACTAAGCACAGTCAAATGTATCTAATTGTAAAATTACAATAGCATTTGTCACCTAATCCACGCCATTTGTAGTCGCATGCACGTTAGAAACCTAACTAGGGCGCCATTTCTTCCCTTATCTAACCTTAGTTGCGACCGCATAAACATAATGGATTTTACAACAACAGCATTTCTCGCTGTGTGTGTGAGAGACCCACATTCATGTGTAATTTATTCATTTTACCTGCAGGGACATTTTTTACCTTATGCTATCGCATTTCGGTGTTTTCTGCATTTCCTTCAAACGGATTTTGATGTTCGTTCCACCCAGCTGACATGTATGCTTCCTAACTGCCGGCTCTCCTGTGCGTTTTACTTAATTTTGCATTCGTCCACCACTTTCTTCAGCAATATTACTTAACTTACCCACCTCTCCATGCAAGTCCATGCCACACCAAAACCAAGCGTCCCTGTTACCCCTTATAAACGATTCAAAGGATTACCTGTTGCTCCTCACTGATGAATGAAAGTGATAGAAACAGACGGTGAGAAGACGCCTTTGATCGAGTCAAACGGGCTTTACGATTTCCAGACAATGACCTCTGGACTCTGTGATATTGCAGCCGACTCCCAACGCCTGATGCAGATAGCACCAGATGGTATTTATCCAACATGCCACATGCTCTGCCTCAATAACATTCAAGAGCGCAGAGTCAATCTAGAACAAGGGCCAGCTCATCTGGGAGACGAAGGTTTGGCCTTGAAACCAAAGAAGTACCATTTTCTTCCCTAACTTGTTGACGTCCTATGGCAAATAGTCTCAATAAATAATATGTTGATCACTGGAGTCCGTACGAACCGCGAGAGCCTGGCAAGTCGCTACAGATTCTTTGTTAAGGGCTTCGCTATGATTGCTGTCTTCAGCATAGAGCAACCACAAAGCAGACGACAAAAGGATTTACAGCAGTAGGTCGAGCATGACTTAGTGCTTAGTGAGTTAATGCCAACGCTCTATTCCACACCAACCCGTGCCTTGCCAAACTTTGAGGCCAATGCATTACCCTTTGTGATGGGCACAGATGCACGTGATGTAGACGCGGGTGATGCACCTTCTCAAAGGGACAAATAAGGAGGAGAGCCTGCCTTCACCTACACAGGCACGAAGTCCAGCGAAATCGTTGAGCCAGAAATGCGCAACAGAACGTAAGCTACCTATACCCCACCAATATTCGTGGCATTGATTAGTAGACGCATCCACTGGCTTCTAGGAAGAAAGGCGGAATCGCGATGATTTGGTAAGTGTCCTAAAGTTTTAGCTTCTGGTGCTACTTGCTCTTCGTTAGGCTTTTAGATCTTTTAAGGTGGCGCTAGGATCATTTTTATGAACGGCAGAAATATCAAGGAATATTTTGCTAGAAGAACAGATTGCGATAACAATTGCTAAGTCAAAAGTGGCAGTCCATGCCAAGTTTCCTCAAAGAGCGGTTCTCAGTTAGTAAGATGGTGGGCCAGTCAGAATAATGAACGCTGGCTTTGGCCAAGCAAGCTATCATTTGACAGTATTATTGACAGCGTCGTTAACGCTGCCCTCGGGGAAATCCTTCTGAATGGCATTCATATTTCACTTCCACCGGTATACCTTGCCGAGGCATTTCTACAAACCAGTAAAGCTTACCTTCAAATAGGCCATTCCTCCTCGTGTCATTAAAAAGCTGCAAGAGAGATGATTGGTTATTAATTGCACCTCCTCATTTTGTGATTTTTCAACCACTCACCTCATTTTGTTGGTCCATTTGTTCCACCTTTTGTCCATATCCTTCCCTCATATTAAGACAGTCATTTTTTCGATGGTCAAAAAGCGTTCAGCCAAAAGAGCAACATCCGGAAACGAAAATCAAAGACAGGTTCTTTTGATAATGCGGAGCAGTTAAAAGCACATAAGCATTAGTAGAACTTCTCATTTTCCCCCACCTCCTTCACATGCGTTATGATGTAGGAGTGTCAGTCAAGGTGAAGAAGTGCAAATGGCACCTGCTCACACATTGTTTGATTGCACCTTTCAAGCATGAAGCGCCTATTGAGCCTCCTCCCTGTTACACAACAGCAAAATTAAATCTGAAAATGGGTGGATTGTACTCAGAATGCTTTGCGTCCAACCGAAAAACGTGCTCCTCCTAATAGGTCTGGGTCATAGGCTCGCGTTAAATTCGTCCTTTCCCTTTGTACATATTGTCATCACTACTATCCGTTGAATGGTTTTGTGAGGCCCTTCTGATTCTCGTCATCTCGGCAAAAGCAATTTTAAGAGGGCCGATTGCTAATAATCCTTCCCCTGGGGCCTTCTCATCCATTCATTCAGTCATTGCAGTGGTCAGTAGGGCTGCGGTGGTTCTATCGAAGGACAGTTGTGCCGGCAGTCAAGCAAGTCAGCGTGTGACCTGTGGCTCCACCTTGAGGGAAGACATTAGAAAAGAGTCGGACCGTGACTGAGGTAGAGCATCCTCCAAATCGTAAGAAAGGAGGACGTCTATGCACAGAGATGCGAATCGCATCGCGGTATGCATAGCCTATTCATTAATGGAACTCTGATTTTGCTCTTACTAACGGCCAATTAGAGTAGCAGCCAAGGCAAAAGCGGTAAACACCACAGAAAGGTGGCTAAAATACTAAGTGTGTACTGCGATCGTAGAGGCGAAGGCATCATCTCTTGGGAGAAATACTGGTACTCAAATGCTAACAAATTTCCTGCATTTTGCCCTACAGGTTCTACTTCCCTGTCTACAATCAAATTATGAGGCATGAATGTGGCCGATTTCTGCGCTCTTGTCAAGCACTTTTACATCTTAGCATGTTCACCAAAACCTTGTAAGCGTACAACTGTAAATATTACGAAGCTGTCAAACAAAAGTAAGGAAGTGATTTGCATAAGAGCTAATGTCTTTTTCGAGCATCACGCTTTATGCTAAAGCAAGTAAAAGACTAGATCGTGTAATCGAAATCACAAACACTAGTCGTTTGTTTTCTACGAAAAAATATTATAAGAAATGGAAGTAGCTCTACTACACTTTGGACAACAAAATTGCTTTGTCAATGATAAGGTAATGGTCCCGAGGCAGTGTTGCCACAATCAGACGGAAATGTAGGTCGCTGCCACCACGTGGCAATAGTAAATTGGCTTACTGTTTCGCACAATCTATTGCGCATTAGCCTTGGTAACTGTCGTCCTCCGATCTGAGACGTAACTCTTATGGACCACATTAAGAGGACCGCAAACACTCTTGTTTGTGCATCAAATAGCGGATTTATTGCATGCGGATGGGAAACAGAACAGCATCAATCCAACTCACTGATTCAAAAACTACTCTATTGACCTATTATGTCAGAAAACAATTCTTTGCTCTACTATTCGTTTTCTTATCTTCGCCGTCACGTACCTCGCACAAATTTTGCACCACTGCAGCAGATTAGCTGCTCTTTAAGGCCATTGGTCCCACAATAAACTGGCAAGCACTAATACAGCCTACACAAAATAATTGGCAGCACCTTCGGATTTATACTGCCATTTAGTGATGCTGTATCGCAGGGTCTAGTGAGTTCGTATTAATTATTATGCATCGAAAAGAAGACGGTTTTAATATGAATTATCATTTGACCTAAACAAACCTAATCGCTAGCAGTTAATTGAACTGTTATGCAGTACTGTGCAGCAGAAAAATTACTTTAGGTGAAATCAATGTTGGGTAGGATCGGAACGCGTTTCTCTGCGCATTAAATCTCTCCCACTCTCTTCCATCATATGCCGACTGCCCTGGCGAAGATATCATGCCGAACTCGACATCAAAAGTCATGACATTGGCGCCTATGACTAAACATTCGCAAACAAGAAATCGCAGAATCTAATCGCCTTATATCGGGTCGTAGAGAGTGATGCAGCAGAAACATTAGAAAAAGCAGTTATACTGTCGACGATTTCGTTAGTCAAGCCTCAAATTGTTATCAGTAGTAGGGTTTTCGACTTTCCAAGCAATGCTCAGCAATTGAATCCATTTAGGGATTTCATTTAAGTTAAGAACTTTGCTCATTTGTGTGCGCATTAGTGCAAATCCACGTGGTCACATGCTCTAATGGTCACTGCAAGCATTTTTGATGCTGGAGAAATCTCAGCATTTCAGGTAGACAGGATCAAACTTTTCCTCCTTTTCCTAGCATTTCCTAATGCCTGTACCATCGATATACTCGGAAATCGCTGAGGCAAAGACACATCACGTAACTAACAGCCTTTTCAGGAACTAGTCTTAAAAGGATCAGTGAAGCAGCTGCAAAGAAATGATAGTAAGCAAAAGTCAACGTTTGGCTAAATAGTCAGCTCAGACAGCACTTAACAGAAGTGCCGACTTTGACAAAAATGAGACAAAGATGCGAGTAATGGATGCTGAGTCAATCGAGAGCGGCATCATATTAATGAGGCTGGCATTTTTCTATGGCGCAACCACAGCTAAGGTCTAAAATTAAGCATGCAATTATAAGGGTTGTTAATTGAATAAATTTAACATTGCACGCTGTTTTAATGTCAGAATTACACCATTAGGTAAAAGGAAGAGGGAACCTTCTTAAAATGGGCATCAAGAATGACTGCAGCACGCAATCAGATATCTTATTCGCACCGTCTTTGCTGTTGCATTGTCTTGGAAGAATAGGTGGGTGAAGCTGAGTATTTGAAAGCAAAGTAGTAAAAGATAGGAAAGAAATTTATTTACAGTTGACATTGTGCTTGTCAAATCGATAAGTCTTCCTCATAGTTGCTATCAAAAAATACCGCGTGTCCTAATGTTGCTTACATGCACCATGATGTGGGATGAAATAGGACTTTAAGGTTTTAATCAATAAGTGGGTGAGTTTAGCACGCTCAAGTGATGTGCAACAAGCTACATCGCTTAAAAACAGGCTTTCTTCTGCATGAGCATCTTATTCACTCAAAAGCAAGAAGCGCGCTTCTAAGGCGCAGAAGCCTTCTGGGCAAACAATCGATATGGTCACTGCAGTAGATTGCATGTTTGAATCTGCCTCTGAGTGCCAGGACTCAGAGCTTGTGAGACAAATCTCGTATTTTAAAAACCAGTGTGGGCTGTAAGTCCAGAAGCAGGTAGCCACAACTAGTCAAGAGTCTGAAGCATACACTTATTTTATGGTGCCCGTTCTTGATAAAGTGCAATGCTGGGCAGATACATTGAATGTGGATCAAGCAGTAGGATCAAATACATCGTCAATAATAACGAATTCTGAGTTGTTTGAAACATCAGCTCACAACTTATCATTTCACCGCCGTGTTATGGATAATATAGAAGTTTTTTCCTCCTTGCCGGAATAAGTGGAAGGGTTCGTTAAGGCATTCTGAAATACAGTCTCTAGAAATATCCAAAAATTAAAAGTCTTTCATGGCAACCGGCATCTCATCCCTTACATGAAAAGCTAAATTTATATTAACTCTTTAATTAGAGTACATGACGAAGAGATAAGCATTAGATTTGCAATGAACTTTAATCACAGGACCTCATCGCTCAGAATTCTAGTCCTTCACGTGACTTCCGCTCCTCTAGGTCTTACTCACATGCAATGCTGAGGACAGATCCGGAAGTTCCCTTTGCTTATCCATTAAATTCATCGCATACTCTCTCGCAAGTTTTCGCCCAACTCAATGTTCTCTGCGCTAAAATGTACAACTATAGGTGTACAAGGTGATTCGACATGTTCAAGAACTCCATCTTAAGGCTTGCACATATGGCGCGTGACCATCATGGCAAGCGCCTTTAAATTTTAGATGCATCATGCGTATCAACTTCTGTGTATGCGACTGCGCACATGCACACATGCGCTTATGAATTATCTAAATAATAAACTAATCTAATCTAAATAATAGCACAACAATCAGTCAAATCATGTAAATCAGATCACGTTTATAGCATCTAACATGTGTTTTTGTGCTCCAGCAATCTTGGATCTACGTTGTCCACTTTGCTCAACGTCTCACACAACATTCGGGCGGTTATTGTATCATCAGAACTGTAAGAGAAATTACAAAACCTATCAATTATTCTCGCCTTATGCCTTCTTAATTGTTAAAGGCAATAAAAGGACTTTTTTGAAACTTAATACAGTCAGAAGTCACAATTCTTGCTGCCTATGCTTCGCTTCGTTTCTAAACTTTGAGTTGCTCTGCAAACATTTCTTCGAAACGCATTATTGTGCCTACTGATTAGTCATTTAAATGCAGTGTTTACTCTGCATCACATCCACAGCTTTGATCTTCCGCGCAAATTCTTCCTCAAGCTGTGCTGAATTTTACATTACTTTGGTTCAAATGATGGAGGAATCAGAAAGTGGTATGTGCTGTATAGAATGCTTCGCAGAACATCCGACCTGGGAGGCAATGTTTTCTCACATGGCTTCAGAGCATTTCTGTAGGCGCTTCTTTGTCTATCGGGCGTATTCTACTGCCAAAGCTTATTATAACGCCTTGATTCCCTTTGCTTTGCAGACATGTGGCGCAGAATATTTCGGTAGAATACGAATAAATGTTAGCATATGGGCGAAACTTGTAAGCTTTTACCCATATTTGCAATAGCCCATTACCATTAGCTTGAAAATAGTGACGTCGTAAAGCAAGGGCATTTAATGTGCAGAGATTGCGTTAATTGTAAAGGCTCTGATTTAGGCGGTCATACTGCGTAGAAATAATTAGGCGTCGCTTGGTAGATATGAAAAGGCGAACGTCGAGTCGCATTGCGTAATGTCACATGGTACCGACAGTGTGGATATTTCTTGCGATGGCAAATAATGCCACGTAATTAATAAATGCGCGTATAGTTGTGAGCCATTAAGCTTGTAAATAAATAAATAAAAACGTCTTTGTTTGCATTTTGGGGTTCTCAAACGAGCTGACTTTACTTCGCTTCTAAGGACGTACGCTCAAATATATGCTTTACGGGTAGACATGCGCCCAAAATAAGAACAGAATTTTGCGTTTACTGCTGCTGTTTTTCATCCTTGTCGATGCTGTTTGCAAGAGTGGGCTTCCATTGAAATGCTATGCAGTTGAGACGAAAATGCTAAGTTGAGCAAAAATTAGAAGAAATGTTGTGTGGACAACACAGATATTATCATTTTGGAGGTTGCACGATGCAACATGGCACAGACAAATCAACACTACTCAAGCTACCAAGCCTAATTCAAGCGACTACCAACACAAGGTGTCCGATGTGAAGGCATAGAGTTTAAATGATAATTGAAATCCTAAGAAGTCGATGACAGACAAAGGGTCCAAGGCTTACAAATTGCACACTCGATCAGCTGACTTAGATAGTTGATCTTTATTGCACGGAATTTCCTTAGGATGATGGGTGGTTGGACTCTTAACCTGAACTGAACAGCTACCCAGTTGGTAGCCCTGTAGTGCGGTGAGCCTCGTATGGCCTGTTCTGTTAGTTACTAATGTTATTTAGCGTACTTCTCATCACCCCTACCACTTTTCTGTTCACAGTGAAAATGACCCGTGATAAGGGACCGCTTTCGGTGAATGACGGCAAGCTGGACATCATCGGTCGATATCAGAGTTATGTGAGGCCTTGGCGGCTTTGTTACCGAGAACAAGTCTTTTGGAAGTGCACAAAGGGTCAACAGAATACTTATGAGGTATAAATTTGGCGGTTTTGATTTCGTCTTTTAAGCTCATACCACCCTTAATGGGGGAAGGTCCGCCGACGCTTCCAACAATGTGGGGTTTCCTCCTTCTCCTCTGCTATCCCACTACTGCCCTTGGCATGAGATGGTCAGGTGTTCTTTGACATCTTCATTACATTAGTCGAAGCATCAGCGGGTGGCGTATTACGAGGGTATGAGGTGACACTGTCTACTTCGTGGGAATCTATCCACTGCTCCAGAACAAGCTTTGATTTTCGTCCTCTCGCCTCTCGCCTATATGATTACAAACGTACCTCTTTAATACCGCTACATGCACTTCATAACGAAGGTGCAGCATGTGGTCCAGCATTCGACCCTTCTGCTTTCAAGGCACTTCTGAAAAGATCACCATAATTTTACGCTCTATCCATTTCTTTCTTTTAATCACCAGCTTATCTCTCTCCACCTATTCATTTGATTTTCCACTTCCATGTCGTTGGGCTTAGTGGATTTATGCTTCTTAATTCAGAGAAACTCAAGGTCACAGCTTAGCCAGCTTTTGAAAAAGCAGAGAAAAGTGCATAAGCCGCGATCTGCATCGCTTCGACTATTAGGCACACACGAACCACCGATGCCGTCGAAGTTCAGAGCAAACAGCAAAGTTACGAAGGGAAAATAAATTTGCTCGAGTCGAGAAGTTTGAGAGCATTTTTATTTGTGTCTGTAGCGAGCGAGAAACAACCCACATTATTACCAACTTGGCATTAACGGCAAAAGAATGAATTCCTTCTTTTTCAAAGTTTTGTTTGCGTCATTTGTCTGCACCTGCTGGTTTTAGGAATGCAGTCAAGGCGTAGCTGTGGATTTAATGTGATTGTTCAGAAAAAAAAGCAGATAAACTCAAGATCCCATTTATCAAAATGGCACTTATTAGATGACATTTAAACTCAACCTGTAGCGCACAAATAGGCTACACATCATTTGATGCGACCCAGTATTATGCGTTTACCAAATGCATGCATTAAACACTTGCATTACTAGCGGTCAGATACGCTAGCATTATGATATTATGAGAACGTAACCTCGTGCTTATAAATTTAGCACAGCACTGTCGATTGTGAATCTTGGGTCTACGCCATCTTCGTGCTGATGCTCTTGGAACCCCGCACCAGGGCAGGAGGAGCTCAAGCCATTACCAAATTTGTTAGCCGCTACTTTGGCATAGTTGCTCACATCCATACCATTAACCTAGCCTACTGACCATTCCCTGCATCCTCCCTTTCAACACCATTAGTATTTTCTGCCTTCTTACTACAGCTCCGTTAGCAATGTACATTGTATTGTATAAAAGTCGTTTAGGCCCAGCATCAGTCGGTTTAACGTTGCGGTCAAATGCGACCCCATTGCAAACACTAAGAAGGAGAATGTCAAGTGTGAGCATTTGCGAAGTGAGTTAAGATGCGATGCCACCAATTCTTAGCAAACGCCAAAATGCAAGACAAGTGATTTGACGCACCTAGGCCATTCAAAGCAGAGTGTTAATGCCTAATTTTTTTATAACGATTAATTAATTTAGAAGGTATATTGCCCTGAGAGACAAGACTAAACCTAGGGTAATGAATGCAAGGCTAAAAGTAGTCGAATATTGGCATAAAACACAAAATATGCCAAGTTCTAAGTCTAACATTGGCAGCATTATTGCTATTTGCTGAATGTCAAACGCCGATTTACAATTCTTTGAGGTGGTGTTAAATGACCTATTTGCATTCTCGACTCACCTTAACGTTGCTGGCGTTACCCTGAGACCCAAAAGTGATATATAATGTAAACTTGTCCCGAGCTCTTATGCAGATTTGGATTATATGGGTTTCTTACCCAGACGTTTAAAGAACCTGTAGAATCAGGACACAAATAAAACTTTTTTAGCAAACCACGAGTGTTTTTTTAGCCAAAATCATTACGGTTTTACGAGCGCCTACTAAAGCGTAAGTATGATCTTTAATCTTGATTGAGTTTCCATATATAGGAAATTCGATTAACATCTGTTAAAGGCGAAAAGAGGGTATTTGATTTGCGTCTATAGAAGTTATTGTACTCTATTTGCAAAAAATGAAAGGCTATCTTCAACTCATTACCCCAATGTTGAAACCGCAACAAAATAGGTTAAGTGGTTAGATTGTGTGGTTTCCCACACAAATACAATGTGTAAAATAGGGATGGAAGCATGCATGAATACTCTTCTCTCTTTCGCTTTGGATTCGAGGATTTTGGATGCTGTGGCCTAGAACGTGAACAGGGCAGCTATCGTATCGAAAGTCTCTAATCTGGTTGGTGCCATGGTGGTAGATGAGCGACGCAGAAGCTCTATATTATCATTACAACCACCTCCTCATTCTCACCTTTCTCGTTATCAATGTGCTGAACGTGTCTGCCTACACACCACTTGGCATGCCATTTTCGCGGCTAATGTTGCTATATTTCCTTCGAGTAGAGCAGTTTGACCGTTTCAAACCATCTTATTCCCAACAGATGGTCGAGCGAACTTAGAGTTTGGAAGGCTAGCGGTAGATATGTGATGGTTGGAAAAAGATCATACGATTTCAGACATAAGAAGGCGGCGCGAAGCAAAACAAAGCAAAGAGACTTCAGCCAGATATCAAATTGCAAATTTTGCGTTTGGTAACGCAAATCTATTGCTAATTTCAAAGGAAAGGTGATGTCGTTAATGTTTTTGAAGTATAGCTTGCAATAATTCTCTACATTTGAGGGAAAACAATAAAAACGCATCACACCGTCGAGATTGAGTAGATAGACTTACGCATGATCTCCTAATACCTAAGACGAAGTAATTTAAATAAATTTTTAAAGGCGAAGCATAGTGATGCAGACACTATCATAGGAAAATTAAAATAAATGCAGCCAGTCGTAAAATAGCAGTAAGTGTTTTCTTCAGGCGATGCGTGATGAGAAGTGGCATGGATGTGAAGGCGCACAAATGTGATAGGGAAGGAGGCGGAAGAGTGAGGAGGAGGAGGTGGGTAATGTTGGGTGTGCCAGCAACCGCCCGCCCGCGGGCTTTCTTCCACCGTGCTTCAGCACGCATGTGCTAACCCACACCGACGTAGCACTACCTCCATGGCTGGACGGACACCAGAGGTCTCTACGTCGGTGCGAGCCTTCCACTAGCGTCACCCACATGTATACTAACCCGCACCAACGTAGCACAACCTCCATGGTGCGACGCAGACCAGAAGCCTTCAAGCCTACAAGCCTTCATTGCTCACCCTTTCTTCCCTTCCACTAGCCAATACAGCTTTCTACTGCATCATCACAGCAAATGCATGCTGGCCCTCTCCTCTGCAATTCAATCCTGCCAATCCTAGTGTCACAATTACGTTGACACATTTATCCACACTGAACTCTTGTCGATATCTAGATTTATCGTTATATTAAAATGGAATGTGTGTCGACAACCAAGTTCCATGTCCTGTCATCAAATATCCAACGCGAAAATTTTGTCGCATGGAATACAAATGTACGGTTTTAAAACGCGTATTAAGTGAAGCTGGGGTGTGAGAAGGAGGAGGGATGGGGATTTTTTCTACAGCTATGACTCCGAAATTTCGCAAGATGTACCCTATTCCATGATCTGCTTGATTATCTGGGGAGAGGGGAAGAGGCTGTGCATACTCTGAGACTGTCTTTATCAGCGAGCCTTCCTCCCCAATCGATCTATTAGAGGTCATGAAATCTACAAATCGACCTCTATTGATACCAAAGGGCCTACCATGCCACTGCCTGACCTCTAAAATTGAATAAGATCGATATGAAGCCTACAATTGACGCGCATTGACAATAAGGTTCCCGCTTTTACGTGAGCTGGTCTAAAATTCGATTTACATTGGTGTCTAGGATCCCGTTTCTAGTTGTGACTGAAATTAAATCTAACGTAGTGATCGCTTACAATTGACAAGACACTTGGTACACGTGATGTAGTAATACTTGGAATTTTAGCAAGCGCGTATCGCCTTACTGCTGCGTAATTGTGGGCCTGCCTCACTCTCAATAGGAATTGTTAAGCCCTTTGGATAAACTTTTCTGCTTATCCTCACGCTGTAGTTGCTTTTCATCGTAAACATATGGGGCCTAGTTACACATTAAAAGGTTTATTATGCATGAATTAAGTGGGTAAATGCCTCTCGCTTATTATTATGCCATGTTTTGGGACACGATACGTGTAAATGAGTGCCTCAAATGGCATATAGCACTGTCTAACGATCTTAAATGTGAGCCCTAACTACAGTGAGCAAAGGCGATCTCTTTTTTGATTGGGAGATGACGCAATACTTGTGAGGAATGGATAAGGCGCGTTTATTTTGTATCCTGTTTGAAGGCAAAAGAACAAAATTCAAATAAAAAAAGTTATACAAAATATTAGCTGATACATATAATTAATGATAAATTTCGTCCCATAATGCTCATGCGACTTATTCATTTGTTAATATACCACACATCACTCCAAAAACGAAAATGAATATTGATACAAAATACGTCTGTAAGTTTCAGGACATAAGTCAACTGCGGATTGCATTTTACGTTAGTCGAAACAAGTCTTTATTTTAACTAGTTTACTCATCATCTTTCAAAGTCATTAGCGGTAACCGCCTTCTGTCTCTCCGGCATATTTAGTTCGTTGTTGCAATGCACTGTCATGGTGATGGCAAAGGTGCGCAATGTAATTTTTAGAACACGTCTTAACTACTGAGGATTACTTAGTGAAACTGGCATTGCGGCATAGGAAACTCACAAGAATGCATCGCATCTAACTGAAACATAATTAGCTGAGCATGAGGTCGTCGGCGATTGATTCCGAGCCAGAGTCGCTCCGTTGGCATTACTTCGCACATGACTCAGGTAAGAATAAATTGCATTTTAGGGTTTCTTAGCTAATCTCGCATGCATAAATTAACAATAGCTACTTAATACTTCGGCTTAACCCTTTATTTCCTTGATTTTGTTTATTAGTGAGAAGTAAATTTCCCCTACACGAATTACTGAACCGTCTACATCTGCGGGCTGTGTTTAAAAATGCTGGTCAATTCAAGTTATTCAATCGCTACTGGGTTGTAGTTGGAGGCCTTCGAGGCAAGGAAAAAAATTACAGCACACATGTGAAACAATGGCAAATTAGCCCAAGTGCGCTGTGTTTTACGCTATTCCTACTTTGATCTGAAACCGATTCCAACAAGACCCTTTCCGACGGTTTGGTACAACACCAAAAAGGCAAGGATCCTGTTAAACTACACCATTTTGTCTTGCGGCATTAAAAAGAGTTTGATGTGACGAAAATAACGGAAAGTGCAAATATCAGCTGCGTCATGCTTTTTGCTCTAATCTAGAAGTAACTAAGGTTCAGCAACAAAGGTTAGGTTATTTCCCTTCCAAGTAGTTGCAGTTCAATTGTAAGACATTTGCTGTTTGGGAATGGCCGCAGTGTATTGCCAATGATTTAGACACGAAAACTGCGATGGCATAGGCACTTAGCTATGCCAATTTGCTTAGTTGTTGTCTGCAATTATTTGCTCTCGTACTCAGCTCTTTCACCCGTTCCTGACAGCTATGATGTTCCTCGTGTTGCACGATGTAATTTGGACACCGTCGATAGTCGAGGAAGCCTTTTTAGTAAAGAAAGCTGAGATGACACAAGCATATAAAACTGCGCCATATTCTGTTCAGTTAGGCCCGGAATCAATTAGATTCAAAACACAGCAGCCTATTCCATTTAGTAATTACTTGCAGCATTTTTCGTATTTTGTTGCGAAAACCAGGCTTTGGTCGATGATAAGAGCGCCTAAGTTGGTGCGAAAAATGATAATGCGCGAATGCACACACTCAAACAATCGAACTCCTCTGTGCGTGTTTCATTCCATGAACGTTTTTAGCAAGGGTTTGTAGCATAACGCTTTTGTTTCCTTTTGATCTTACGTTAATCCAAAACGAAGTTTAACATATTGCTCCCTTCCGTAATTGCTTGCGGTATTTCTCCTGATAAGATCTGACACTTTTGGTATGCTTGGTGTGTGAGTAGCCAATTTTGCAAAAGAAAGTTGCGATAGCACATAAATCTGCAAATTCACTCCAGGAATGATCAGTTTTAGGACTTGATAGCAGGTACCCTGCTACAATTGCTCGTGGTAGTACTCAATTTGCAATCCCACAATTCAGGTGTGGTAGGGGCAGCTAATTCAGGACTAGCAAATGTACAGAGCTCCTTTCACTCTTATCCATGCTGTTCCAGAATTGACCAGAATCAAGAATTAGCTGCGAGTTCTTTTTCAAAGAGATTGCGAAACTTTTCATTTTAAAATGTCTGTTTTGGGAAGGAAAGCTGGAAGATTATGGGCGTCGATCGCAATCACTCAGAAATGAGATTCAGCAACTTACTTCAATCTGCTAGTCCTTGCAGCATTTCTCATTACAAAATCTATAGTGTGAATTGTCTATATTTGCAAAGAATACTGAGAGAGTAGGGTAATAAAAGATGCGAAAGCAGGGTAAAGTATGCGCGCTCATGCCAAAGCTAGAATGGTTTAGATTAAAACAGTAACAATGCGGATGTGTAAGAATATGGTACAAAGAAAGCAAATTCGGTTAGGGTATAACGAGCAGTGCATTTTCAAGAAGAATAGTTTGCTTGACGGATTGGGAGCATAGTATATGCTCCCCGAACCGTTTTCTTCCCTTTTAGCAGTGGCATTATGCAGATACATTACTCTTTCCACCTCTGCTTTTGCTTTCTCATTTTTTCCACGATTCATTTTGGTGCCATTCTCACCACTTACCCTGCTTGATATCCGTGTAAATCACACGAAAAAGGGAAGCTGTGACCGGCTTCTACGAGTGGACCATTAATAAATTCGAATTTTTTTCGCCTTTTACTTAGTCACTTGGATGGATGAGTACCTGAGTGAATAGTATAGGGATTGAAGGAAAAAAATAAACAACGCCGCACCACATCACTGTGTAGAGTTATCCCATGGAGTTTATTTCCAATCCTCTCTTCCCCTTCCTTACCCTCACTCATTTCATTTTGACGGCTTCTCGTCTCTCCACCTCTGCGTCAATCATTTTTTTGTCTCTTTTAGATAAATATTCATGCTAATGCATTTACTGCTATTGCCTTTGGTAACGCGTGGCAACAATTCGGGAATACACATCAAAAACTCACATTCGCTAGATTCGTACCAATCCTGGCGAGATGAGTCATCGATTCCCTTCGCTGACAGTATCTGCTTGACTTGGTTGTCGACTTTCTCATTTCTAAGGGGATTTAAGTAATGCTTATGTCGTTCCCTCTTCGATATCGTCGTTAACCTCGAAGTTCTAAAGCGGAAGAGTGGGAGGTACTGCAGCTCTCCGGTTGAGACTTCTGCATAAAAAAGTACTTCTGCCAACTTGTTCATTAATTGTTACTTTCAATGCATCGCTTTGATTGACGAGCGCCTTTATTTTACCTTGCCTGTGCAGATGCAGAACAGTGGCGACACAGGAGACAAAACGCCCAAACCTAGCGTAAGAGCTTTCGCCAGTTTCATGTGCCATGTTCACTTCATTCTGAGATGCGAGAGAAAGCAGAAGAGCCACAGCAGAGAAGAAGCAATCAATTGTCGCCTACATGCGTTTGTAATCACCAGGTAAGTACCTCAATATCCATATTTACTCTGGAAGCATTGTAGCGCGGTGCGCGAGACTAGGCTAAACTAGATCCGACTAGAATACAATGAATTAGAACAGAACAGAGCAGTCACCTCGGCTGGATTATAACAGGCTTGCATAAAATAGGAAAAGGAAGGTAGACAGGACTGCCTGATCTATTGTGCATGCCTCATCCTTAGAAGCGCCTCATACGTTACCATTAAAGCCGACTTCAACGCTTGAGTTTTGCCCGCCTAATAAAATCAACACATCTCCATGCCACGCGATCTGAGGTCTTTTCTCTCTTTATCGCAAATATTAAGGATGGGTTGTCTTTGAAATGGGTGTAGAGGAGCTCTCCGGTCTACGTCTTCAACTTCATGCTCCACTCAAAAGCATCCTCGGTGAGGGTATCCTTTACTTCCTACCACGTTCAATAGGCTCTCCACCATTATCTCCCACCGTATGTGTTTCATTTATTTAACTTAACTAAAAAAAGGGTTGAATACTGCGTGCCATTCAGTTCATTAACTTTATTTTCCCACTTTAGTGACGCGAGAACGTCTTGCTTCCATGCACCTCTTACTCTTCTCTCATCTTCCCTTCCTCCAAATTCATCATCAATTCTCCTCTGCCTCCTCTTCCTACCTCATCGGCTGCCAGCACTCTCTTTGTAAGTTCCTCGTCATCTGGCCACAGGACTTATTCCCGATTATGACATGATTAAATAAAACAAAGATTCATAACCTAGATCAGGCTTGCACAGAGTATACTGGATCTGATCAAATCACGCTCCACTCAATTTTGATCTTGTTTACGATTTCGTCTCTTCTCTCCCTTTTTTGTCCTACACCACACCGCCTCCCTTCCTCCACTCACCTCTTCGAGAGCGAAGGTGAACGTATCGCTTCCACTTTGCGATTTGTAAACTGGTCAAACTCACCTGCTTATATCACTGCCTAATTCTTTTCCCTTTAGTAGAGTATGTCTCTACCTGGTGTTCTACAATAACGGGTGAGAATGCAAGCTTCCAGCCCTTGATCGCCTTCTCTGTCTCCCCCATGCATCTGCACCTATCTGTCTGCTTGCCCAAGTTTGTGTGTGTCGTTGCACACTTTCATTGCCGCCCTGTTGAGGAGTCGCCTTAATTAATGTTGCGCAAAACGGGTAGAAGCGTGTGCGTGTGTGTGTGCTTGAGTGTATGTGGGTGCGAAAAACGCACTCGTTTCATCCTCGCCTCCCAACTTATCCTTCCAGACGACCAACTAGGCAGCTCCATCCTTCAATTGTTCGTTTGTTGTTTAGCCAGCCGTTCATTTAATCTCACCTCTACCCTCCGCCAACACGATCTCACCCACACGCCTACCAAATCGCTGCACCACATTTAATCGCTTTTTCCCTCCTCTGGCTCACCCACTTCCTTTCTTTCCTCAGACTGAAGTGGACACGGCACATAAAACCGGCAAATACTCTCACGTCTGGTTGAGGCAATTCGTCTCCTGTGTCGCTACCTTTTTGTGTTGCCTATGCGGGTCTGGAACAAAGAGTCCGTCAATCAGGGCGATGCGGCACAAGCGACAAGTAACGAATCAGATAGCAGATCTGATTTTTACGATTGCAGAAGTCGCGATCAAGGAGCTGTAGTGCCTCCTACTCTTCCTTTTTGTCATTACGAGTCAAATAACAATATCGAAGGGAAACAACATAAGGAATAGGAACTAGGAAATCGAGATATTTTTTAATACTAGATTAAGATTTGGTAACAGGGTGTTCGCTTCAAGGATAACCAGCCAAGCTCTTTGACCCGTAGGCGATGCCTCCGTGGTTCATGCTAACAGTGTTCCAGATCCTCTGTTCGTCATTTACAAAGGCAGCATTTGTGGGGACTTCTTTCTTCTTCTCACCGTCCCTTCGACTACGCCAAATACGCCAAGGCTGTTTGTTTTGAGACATCTTTATTGTCTTTGACAAAGCGTTAATAGAGAGTGCATTAATAGGCAGCTGTGGGACGGCGTTTGCCGGTGTCGGAGGATTTACGTTGTGTTTCAAGACGTATCGGCCTAGCCAGATGGATGGACGCCGGGCCATGCCAATAGCCCTGACCCCTCCGTTCGCTGAATTTTGTTCCACCACAACGCAGAAGAAAAGCCTACGAAATGAAGGTAATTAGAATTGACATGTATGTACTCATAGTATGAGTTTCATTGGATTTATTCTTGAGATGCATCACACCTTGCGAATCAGAGTGCAGTGGAACATCGAAGTCCCGACAATTGATTTGCAAGGTGGGAACTTTCGCAAGAGTGATTCCAATAGGGCTCTTACAATGGATCCATACACGTTAAATGCAAATTTCCTTCATCCTGAAGGCCCTCTTACAGCCTGACCATGTTTGACTGCGGATGCATCTGCGCGCTTTGGTGATTGCCGCATCTGACAAACTTAAAAAGAAAAGCAGATATTTTGAATCAGCCCTGAAAATAGAACTTGGAAAATGACTTAAATGCGCGAACTGTAAAACATCACCCACGGTAGGCTTACATACCGATTGGCAGATGACAACTGAGCATTTGTCGATGAGACCAGCTAAGAGCGCTGGTCTTGCGTTGATGCATTCTCGACCTTTTTTCTGATGAAAAACAAGGATACCCTTGAGTGCAGCTTACCCACACTCTTGAAGCACAAGTCCTACAGACTACAAACCTGCATCAGGCCCGTCTCAAACCAACTTGAGGAGGTCTAGGCAAAGAAACGTCAATGAGAGACATAGTTGGCATTATACTTGGCTGCAACGCCACGCAATTGGTGCGGTCCGGCAGAAAATCCGATTTCAGATGTTTTCATGTTTAGGTGTATGCTGATGCAAGCTGAAAGCTAATGAAAGCCAGCTAAGACGCAATTGCCATATAAAGGAGTTGAACACTTTGGCTTTTCATTCAAACATGTGAAAGCAAAGAAGTAGGGGATGCAATTATGCCATTGCAATGGTACAGGACCGAATATCAGCAATGCCAACTTCTGTAGAATTACGAAACCAAAGCATTAAAGTTGCTTGGAATTTACTATCTGTTCCTAATGCATACCTATCACAATAGGAATATGCAGCTTAGGTCGCTACCAATGGCAACTTGCTCAAAATTGTTTTTCCATTTTCTCCTTTCAACCGATATGATCAACATGGGTGGAGTGTTAAGCTCGCTCTATTACCGATGCAAATGCAAGTAACAAGAAAATAAAATGCAAAATCTACGCTTTAGCAAAAAAGCTTATTTCCAATCATTACAAATCCTTCTCGACAAGTCATTATGTCAAATTACTTAGGGCCAAGGTCATAAGTTACAAGGGAGGTGCCAGATTGCGTCCGAATCCCTGAGTGAGTGATGTTCGGAACCGTCGGTAACTGACCGATTTCATTTCGTCTCCTTAAATCTTACCTTAAATTTTAGTCGATTTAAGCTTCGATTAGGCAATATGGCACCCTACTGTGGATGATTGGGATGGTTGTTCTGCAATTTGTAATTTTATTATAGCTGAACTTAATGCAGATGTGAACACCTATTTCTTTAGGGCAAAATTACTGCAGTGATGTCTACTCACCTCATTGAGTTGAGTTGTACTCCAGCCGTGAGTTCCGTCAAACTCCGCTCACCTGGAGAATGTGAATATCGACTCGGAGGCACTGGGTTGGCTGAACGTCCTACGCCAAAATGCTGGGCCTTCTTTTAAACTCCATTTATGGATCTTCTGAATGGGTTCTATTCCGTCTTTTGACTGGTGCAGCCTTAAAGGTGCTTGCAGTCAGAACCCTACGAGGATTTTCGTAAGCCTCTTTGCAAGGTAAATTGCCAAACTTTCAAAATGAGCATGTTTTGTTGGCCCAATGGCAATAGCACGATTGCTGTCATTATTGGCTTGTCGACGAAGCAAAAATGGATTGTATTGGTCTATGCGCATGGATAATTGGCACCTGAAAAGCAAGCAATCAATGTCATACTTTATTTGCTGGAATTTCTGGTTTTGGCTAATGACACAAAGGTGGCCGTATTGCCCTAGCTGCCCATTTCCCTCTGTCCGTTGAATATATATATTCTACCCTGGCATTCTGCCTTCATTTGCCATCGAGGGAGACTCGGGACGCTACATTGGTGGCAGCGGGAAGCGAACCCGACTCTATAGGGTTTTATCCCGACCTCTACCGCTTGTGGCATGCTTCAGCGGTGCGAAGGAAGTGCACATGCTACGGATGGGCCAAGAACGACGTCCGCCTCCGGCATCTACCCCATTTCGGTGTTCTACAAGAAAGCTATCAACAACTGAAGCGACACTAGCTATGGACCACCTGGAAAGTTTCGTTTCGAAGATTACCCCTAATATACTTGCTTAAGGAGATCGGAGGCTAACGCCTCCTTACGAACATACTGATGGTCGGCGGAACCACTCATTCTAAACTTTGTTTCCAAGCCATTCGAAACTCGAAGTGCAATGCACTGTCAAGCAAGATCACTGACGTTGGTGTCAGGCATCGCCTCAATAGCGTCGAATGTCGGCGACTGGCATGGTTAGCACTGAGTATGTTGTGATGGCTGACGCGGGAGATGTACCGAGGGTCGCGTCGGGGGACGGCGCTCGAAAGAGGAGAGAGGCAATGCAGTGTAGGTGTAGATGTAGGTGGCCGTATTACCCTAGCTGCGTAGGCTAGCCTCCAAGCCATGCCAGCAGCTTATTTCCTTCTGTCCGTTGAATATATGTGTTCCACCCTAGAATTCCGCCTTCATTTGCCTTCGAGGGAGTCTCGGAATGCTACAATCAACATGACGTGTTCGCCTTTTATATCAGATGGTTGTGATGTAATTGTATCCAAGCCACGTTATTTTGGCAAAGTTTATTCTCCAGAATTCTGCTCAGCCACATCTGGAGATAATGTAATCGGCATATTAGTGGTGAAGATTTAAGTCGACATTTAGTTTCTAACTCTCTATCCTTGTAAGATGTTATATATTAGTACCTTACCAAAAAGCGAACAATGTGTTTGACGCTTTGTTTGGTTATATTACGTTGCTAATCTGCACTGAACTTTTTAGTTGCTAGCATGACCTAGAGGCCACTCCACTCAACGAAGGTACAATAACCACATAAGTGATCGCGGTTGAGTCTAAGGGCTAGACAAAAACAGAAGTGCAAATTTTATGCTTTATTAGTACCCAGTACCCTTTTCGTGTATTTAGCGGCACATATGAAAGTCTGGACTTTTGTCTGGTCGTGGTTGTGCATGAGTTGCCATTTCCCCTGATGAATGCAGGTATGTGAGTATCTACTGTTAAAATTTTCGATGCATTTCGTGCATACACACAATCAAGCTTGTATAGTGGCTCGAAAGTGTGGCTAGTGCCTTTCGTGGCTTGTTGAATCCATGGTTTGTGTAATCCTGGTGATGAAATACTCGGATTCTGTTTGGTCAGTTAGTTAAGTGTTGGTGCAGACTGCGTCTATTTGCCTTGAGCACTTTCTACATTTGGGCGGTGTCAGTTAATCATGGCTGTTTGAAGTCTTTTTCAAGTCTTGATGAAAGCTGGAGGGTCGGATTTTTTATACTGGCTACCAGTTTTCTATTTGTTGGCAAGAAATCGCATATCGAGTTAATGGTTTCGTTATTTTAGTGCTGTCGAAGTATTCTCCAGCACAACGCTGAGCTCAAAACTGTGAATTTTAGTCATTGCAGTGGTCGAACGTGAGGATCCACTTATCAGATGGCGCTTCGTAGGACCTTCTTTCCAGTGTTTCAGTCGATGAATGCATTCCCGGTTTTAATGACAGGTGAAAATGAAAAATTGCATGCTGACTTTGGTGAGGAAAGAAAGAATTCCGACTCTTGTGAAGATGGCGGACCGGTTTTGGTGCAGCGTGCCCATCTTTACATCGAGTGGTGACATACTGCCAAAAACCGTCTCAGCATAGATGTGAGAAAAGATGCGAAATAATTTGGACTCGAAAATGCCAAAATAACGAATCTGTGCTTTATTTCCTTATCGTAACGTCAAATGAGTTTTTTATGTGGGCATTTGATTTCTCCCTGAAAAAAACATGCTTTTACAAGCAGCCAGCCAATGCCATAACAAAAGTAGCTACGTTTGTCGGGAGGCTGGAAGGACATAATTTCTTCGTTTCCTTGGCAGGGTAAATGCCTCCTCTGAGCGATGCAGTCATTTGTGCGTCAAAAGAGTTGGCGCTCTTCATCCATGAATTTTGCCGTCCATGAGGCGGAGAACTGTAGTCCCACGATATCGAGTATGTGCGTGAATACGAGCGCCCAAAGGTCGCGACTTCGGTGCGACCCCGGGTGTCACGAAATTGATTCCTTGGTCGTAGTTTCAGCTGAGGTTTTGGTGATTTTGCCGCCTTGTGGGAGCTGCGGTAAGCGTTCGCCCTCCGCTTGCCAAAGTTACATATGTTTGATGGGTTGATTATCACAAATAGGCCTAATGCCCATTCTCGAACGTGTTTTCCTTTTTCGTTACATTTGACTTACTAATCTCCACTTCACCGTCATCCTCACTTCCCTTACAGACAAGGAGTGCGATGCGGCAAAGGCAGTGATCGACACCTGGCCATTGAACCAACAGGTCTATACCACCTTGCACGTCTTACTGCGGTATCATCATTAGGACTGTCAACTCGGGATCGCTATCAATCTCCTCCACATCTCCGTCTCCCTATGTCGCATTGTTGGAATTAGCGCTCACGCAGGTGCCGTCTCTAGTATGGATGCACACACTCATCTCGTCTTTGGCCTCGTCTTTCCCACTGTCTCTTTGACCAAATTCCTCATTCACTTGACGACTCTTGCTCACCAACTCTACTTCGTTTTGATGGCGTGGATCTATGATGGCAATGAAAAGTGGCAGGTCAATGCTGCTACCGATTCGCTGATGACCCTTATTGCTCATGAAATCGAGGGCACCAATGTTGATGGTTTTGCTGTCCCCACTGCTTCCTCGGTGCCTTTCGGTGCGGCTATGAATTTGGTGACGGGGTCCGCCGGTATGGTATCGGGAGTCCAGACACTTGTGGTGGTGGAGATAAGTGTGATTTCTGGGGACGGTGAGATTTCGAGTCCAGTTGGTCCATTTTCTCGTTGTGTTGAAGAAGAGGAAGGGAAGGGGTTTCGAAACGCCTGCTTTGCTCGAACTGCAAGTCTTCTCCTTCCTATTACAAATGTTGATTAAATTAAACTTGACCTTTATCTGGCCAAAATACTTTTTCTCCTTTTTAAAGCTTGCTGAATTGCATTGAAGACTGTCCTTATTAGGGTGTTACTTGTTTGTGGCTTTCTACTTTCATTGTTAATGCCATACGTCCTGTATCCAGTACGGTGCTAAAATTGCAAAGCATTGAGACTGCTGCCTGACCGTTAAATATGGGCGATTGTAGTCTGCAATGAACTTGTGTTGAGACCACTCAGCTATATGACCCGCATTGTATGGAATCACCGGTTCTAGACTAATCATTTCAAGTGCTGTTAGTTCCGATTTTGTGTCGTGATCACTAATCAGAATGTTTCCAGAAATTCCGAACTGCAGTTTGTTCACGGCGTGCAACCTATCCTTCGTCGTTGTCAAGTGTCTAGCGTGTTCGAATAGCTAAATTCCAATAATGCTTCTTAAGGTTATTACTTGAACTTTTATCCCTACCGAGTCACGAGAAACTCGATAGCATGCATCCGTTTCGATGCGGTTCCTCTTGCTGTTCTTGCAGCGATTTCCGTACTCATTGGCTAAAACCAACTGAGTTGTGAGTTGGTCCGAAGGCTGAAGCGAAAGCCAGCTTGTTGTCTAGTTTTAGCATGGTATTCGGTGAATGAGCGTCTGGTGGTAGTAAAACGTATCTCTTCTTACCAAATGATTTGATGAGTTTGATTTTGGTGACTTCAAGGCAGTTAAAGGGCAGTACACTTAAGTGGACCCTTAGTACTAAATAGAATAAAACTGCAAATCTTTTGTCTGGACTTACTCTAGATCAACGCGTTAATAGCAGTAAACAGCGATGTGGGACGTGAGTGATAGTGCAACAATTGAGTTACCTCCTCCTCAACACTTAAGCAGATGTGATGGACGGTGACCGCATGACTGCTACCTGGCACCTTGTAGAGTGCATTAATGGGTAAGAATTGTAATCATTTTTGACGCGCAGCCAAATGGCAATCCATTTTGAGTTATCACCTCGCATTGAATTGTTACAGATAATTTTATACCGTAAGTGGCGAAATAGATATGTCCAATCTCTGTATTCTTATTGAAGGCTGCGCTTTAGATGGTATTTTATCACCTACAGCAATCACAAGTTCTGCTTATCAAATGTGTTCACTTCGGAAATAAATCAACATACTGTCTGTCAAGTCACGATAATGCGACAACAATGGAATTGGTGTGGTTTGTGCTAGCGGGCTGTGTTCCTTGCAATAGATATACATGTGCAACTATAGAGGATAAATGGACATTGGTGACTGATATTCAGTTTGGTCGCGAGTGGATGGCAAACACGTTCTAGACGCAAACGCATTCCTTAATAAATTGCGCTGCTGGGTCGCACCTACCACAAAAGATGCCTCCGTGTGTCTGTGCATGGAATAGTGGAATGATGAGATTCACAGATGTTGACAAATGCGTCCCTTTCTATGAGCCACTGCTGGTGTAAAAATTGCATGCATTTAATATATTCCTTAGAACCGGATATACGGCTTTCTTGTCTGAGCGCTCTAATGCCTAAAAATTGTTTTTTTTACTGACCATTTTTATGTTCGTGCAATCAATTAACTGTTCGGGTGACAGAAGATGATGAAAAATGTCCACCACGATTTCTTTTCCTTATCTGTTTGTGCCTAAACAACTTATCTAAGGAACTAAATTTGAACTACACTTGCCTTCCTAAGCACATTGCTGCACAATTCGTAAATTACACCTCAACTGCGATCTGTTAACATTGCTAATGCTGAATTAATGTTCCTAATTGCCCAGCCGTATATCTGAGCAAATCTGTATAGCTTCTTGGACGAATCTACTTAGCTAAACTTTTCCTAAGCACTATACCCTCTGATGCGTTGTGATCTTATGTGCTGAAAAATGCTGAGGTAATGTAACGATAAGGCGGTATAATAAATCATTTGCTGCTAGATAGTCCCTAACACATAAGGAACGATCGCAACCGTAGCCTGCTTGTGTAATGAAGTGTTGTTGCACTGAAATGCATGGGCTATATTGTCAGTCCAATAAGACTTCCGAAGAAATGCTGTACGCATCACGATTATGACTGCATACTCCATCTGGTGAGTTCTTTACAATTCTGTAGGGGTATTCACTGGTTAGATATTAAATGTTGCAGTCACACTCAACGGAGAGCAGATAAGCTGAATGAGATCAAGTGTTTTTCTAAGTTTCTTTAGGGCCCTGGTGACTCCAACACCTCTTCACTGGCTGTCATTTTGAGTTGACGACCTAAAAGATTTCAGTAGCTGCCCTAATACGATGAAACGGGGGCAGTAGCTTGTAAAATGTGCAAGAATAAAGCACAGTCCGAAGTTCACTTTGTACCAGCAAAGAGAGAACGGAAATGGCCAAAGCGCTCACGCTTTCAAAAGCAGTGATGCGTTTCTTTCCTTTGCTTCCAAATTGGCTTGAATAGTCTGGAAAACCAGTGCGAATTCCAGACTAAGGCTCAGCACGGTATTCAAAGTGGCTCACTTATATGGAACGCAGTGAGAACCACAAAGGCTTTCGTGGTACAAATACAGCCTTTTGAACAAGTAGAGCAAAGACTATATAATATTTCTTGGTCAAAAGCGTCCATTTTCTAAACTGCGAATAATAAGTTTTGTGGTTTTGGGGCAAACAATCACTATTTTCGGCGAAGGAAGGAACTGGCGCCAGATGGGCAAATGCAATTAAATGCACAAAAAGGGAGCGATTGAATTATTAGCATGTCCAGCGAGAGCCTCCAATCAGCGACATCCACTTAAGTTAGGACGACGCCTAACTTAATGAACTACCTCTCTACCGCCGGTTTCCTTCCTTCTCCCCATTCCTCTTCACTCCCTTTACCACTACCTAATTCCCACGACTTTACCTTCTCATTTACTCCCTGACTTACTTTTGTCACTAATCCCTCTCCTCCAATCAGGCATTATGCTTTGCCGCGGTACGATATGGAATAACTTATATGGTAGTTAATGTATGACTGGATAAAGTGGCGCATTTGACATGCCTTTACTGCTGGTCACTTATGCTACATTAGAATAGCTGCGCAAATCTGATGGTTGGTGGGCCGGTTGCAGTGACTGATAGATGGTTGAAGAGAGAAGAGCAGGCATCATTTCATTAATATAAAAATTTGGCGTTTCCAATCTTTTGTAGCTCACTCATCTCAGCGGCAACCACATCTGCCCGCCATTTGCAGAAAGTGAAGTCAAATGCGCATCGCTTAAAGGCTACTAATTAAAAAGATAGAAATGACAGGGCCCAGTTGCGATTTGAGGATAAAATTGAACGAGCAATCATTCACACATATCCATAGGCAGATAAAAGTTGATAAACAGATGAGAATACTAAAGCATAGGCCATTGGATGAAAAGGAAGATAAATCAAACGATTAATTGTTCGTGCGAATTCGCAAAATTTATTCTCAGCGCTAAATGAGCTCCAGGCTTTTCCATGACTTTTACTTCATCTAATGCTGCTCAGCTCGTCACCAGGCCGCAAGAGCAGTCCTTTTTTAGGCACTGCTTTAATCGCAATTTCGTACAATCAGCTCATTTCTCATCCCCTGCATCGCATCGGTTCGTGCTGTGTTTAGTCGCGCAGCTTAGGATTATGTTACTGTTACATTTGTTAATGATGGTCAAATCACCAGTGACTCTAGTAGCAGTGGTAAATTATGTAGTATTGATGGCTTTAAGGGCATTGCCTAGAGTAGCATAAATGCATTCTCGCCGATGCTTTGCAAGATGCAGCTGTATGGGTTCCATTTACAAGTGCATGGACAACTTATTCCATGTTGCATTGTCGAATTCAAAGTGTAATGCTGATGCTACTAAAATGATGCTTAGCAAGCTCAGACAAGATGCATTTTTTAAGGTTAGTATGGAGAAACGAAGGAGAACATCAAGTACTGGAGTCAAGACACTCAAAGCATAAGTAGTACGCGTAATTAGCAGATCGTTGTCGCCTTTCATTCTGAAAGTGTTGCTCAATGCTTTCTACTGTGTGGATTTATGATGCTAAGTATGGTTAAACATCCAACCAATGTAGGACTGCCTCTTGATAAATCTGCGAAGTATGGCTAAAGGTCAAAGGCTATCCCTGAGTACTGTACTAGCATTAAAATGTCTTACAAGTTCAGTATCTAGGCTGGTGAAGTGTATATGCGTCAGGTGAAAAAGTGCGTATGGCCACCGAAGTTGGCATTCGGAGAAGTGAGGAAGAAAACAGTAACCGTTACTTTATATGTGAACCACACGCGATATCCACCCAATGGAATGTCTTAACAAAAGTTTGTAAAATCGGAAAAGATGAACACAAGCAGACTAGCCTAAGTGATAGCAAGCGTTTTATAGGTATACATTAGAAGAACTGGTTTTAATGAAGAGACAGGACCGCGGCCAACGTGCTACGCACATACACCATGTAGGGGCTGACAGCACTCAGTAATATCAGATCGAAGAACATGGTAAACAGCTCACTCACCCGCCCTACGTACTGGCCTCGCAATTAATACAGATTTAATAATCAAACTTTGCTATCGGGTGATAATAATTGGTTAGTGCATAAGCCGGAGTTCTACCTGCTACCAATTAAAGTGTTTCCGGTGATGATCCCCATACTAACACATTCTACCTCGCTCATCATCAAGCATTTTTATTCGGAATGGATTTATGTGCTATGGCTGCGACTGGCAAGCATATGCTGATGGTAGTGCTTTTAAAATGGGTTTCACCCCAATCAAGGTTTTCCAATGGCGTACTGCAGCACGGCTTAACAGTTAGAGTATGAACAAGTGTAAAGAGACTATAACGATGCATTAATGGCGTGTGTGTTGTAATCTCAGTAGAGTTTGAAGTGAACGAAAGTTACGACGACCCAAAGAAATTAGACAGACAGATTGCAAAGTAAAAACAAACCAAAGCAACGCTTCTAATAAAAAAAAGTTACTGTGGTGCGCTGGGATTTGCATAGGTTCAGGACTCACTACACATACAGGCAGTTGGGTCTAAAAGAATTAGGCTTCGCCAAAATATTCGGTGCACATGTGTCATTCGAAATATTTTGTCAACAAATGTGGCGAAAATGTGTGACCTTGCGTATATCATGCAATCAAACTTACACAGAACATAAAGCACAGTTGCGTATATGAGGGCTGGCGAACTCAGGCGGTTGCGGTACACGTAATCTCCAAACTACGCCAAGTCATTTATCATCTACACACGCAACTTTTACCTAGCTGGGCGAAGGAGAGTCAGATGTCGATCCCATCCCCGTCGTCCATGTTTAACAATGAGGCAATGCACAGTGAGCTCAGTCCTTACTCCATAGAATCAAATGATTTATAGACCAACTCAGCGCCACATCACAGCACTTTTCAGCACATGAGATCATAGCACATCAGAGTGGATAGTGTTTATGAAAGACTTAGCTAAACAGGTTCATCCAAGGAGCCTGCTTTAAACCAAATACATGACCGCCAAAACTATTGGACACAGTCACAAGTACGATTTGTGCCACAGGAATTCGGGTAGCCACTCTTCGGCAGTAGTGGCTGAAGGGGCTGACAAACCTCAAAATTTCTTTATATATAAGCGTTAGACCACGGCTCGTAGCCCCTTAGGTACAAGAGAATTTGTATTTCAGATGTGCAACTATTGTCGTAAGGTATGAAATTCCAAGGAAAATGGCCTCTATGTTAAGTAGCTATAGGTTGCACTGCGTAGCATCTCCTAATCACTATTTGAGTGGATGGAAAAATATAGCTGAATCAACTTTGACCTGAAAACCATATGCATGGATGCAGGATTCCGGGGTGCTAATGCATACAAATTGGAGGAGCGTGTACAAGACAGTTTGGATGAATTGGCGGAACGACTAAAACTTAATGAGCTTGTTTAAGTACGAAAATGAATAAATAATTAAATGTCAGTAAAGAGATGGATAAAAGGCCAAGGAATGAAGAGACGAGTCCCGTGTCATTTCGATGGGCAAAATGGGTGGAAAGCTACCTTGAAAATGCATGGAAACAAACCCTTTTTAAAAATGAATAAGTAAAATAATTGTTTGGCTGGATCTAAACTTGCGATTCCAGCGCATTAGATGGAGTTTCGTTGCATGTCGAGAGAATGACAATCGATTTAATGTTCGCTTGCACAACGTAGTGTAGGGTGGCTGGGTTTGGCTGAAGGATGAAAATCAAATGTTTATCAGCTTCCTTGACTAATTGCACACAAGGATTCTACTACCAACACTTAGTGAGCAGCAAGCGCTAAAGCTAACATCATCTATTTCTGATGTGAAACCACTTATGCAAGCAGTCTATTTACCACCGGATACTTTCCTACCTTTTCCACTTTACAGATAAGTGCATCATTATATTGCGAAAGCATGTGAGTATCAAATGACATTCAATTGGCGTTCCACCAGGCTCATTATGATCTCCCACATTTTCCTCACAAGGGCATTACTTGACTTCTTTACCTTTTCTAAATTCACACTGCGTTGTCTGGGAATGTTTCACTCTGATTTTAGTTTCTGAACTAAAATCCATGCGTCCACCCCCAAAGAAATGCAACTTGTTGATGCAATACAAAGGAGAAGCTGAATATAGAGGTAAGCTTACTCAAGAGAGAATGCTGTTTGACTTACATGTAAGCTGGTTATTTAGGCACGCGTTATGGCACCTAGCCGTGTTATACTGCAACCCTTTAGTCGCTTTTTTCACCCTTTTTCTGATTACCTAGGCTATTTAGTGCCCTTCGTTTTACATATAGCTCAAACGCATTAATCGTGGCTTGATCAATTATCAACGCTCCTAGCCATGTTAATGAATTTAAATTTATCCGAAATTCCTATCCTAGAATGGTATTAAGTTGAAATGCCGGGAATTAAAGAAAATTCTGCTAAAGCAATTAACATACATTTTCCTTTGTCGAACTAACTGCAGATGTTTTGGCCTTAACACTGCTACAAGCATCACAGTTGGCTTCGTCCGATCTTCGTGTCGATGGCTCTCGAGATAGGTATACCCGCCGTACGAATTCACGGTACGTCTATCACATGATTCTTTGCGTTCACTTCCATAACATTCTGCTCTTCGCTTTTAAACAAAAGCGCTAGGAATATTGGCCATTGTGTTTTTAATCCAAGGGCAACTTTGTAAGACCAAATATTATCAACTGCAAATCACCTCATTGAAAATAGTCGAAAACGGGGTCATAACTGCGCATCCTTGTGCAACACATCCGCGTGTTAAATATGCACCGATGCATCACTTGGCGAACAGTTCCATGCGGTGGGGTCGACCACCATTATCAGTTACCTACTTCTGTCGGCACAAAACCGCGGCTATAAATGCAGCGAGTAGTACTTTTGAGGTCATTTGTGCTCTTTTTTAGAAACTCTTTTGCATAACTAATGCTTTCGAATAAAATTATCTAGAGTGTTTACGATGCCAAATGAATATTGTGGTCTTAGCAGTAAAACATTTGAAATTTCGCCCTCACATTTAAAATAAAACTTGGTGTATCCTCTCGCGAATTTCTTCTTGGCAATGAAATTGCCACCTGTGATTCTCAACACTGCATTCTCTGGTAGGTAGGAGGAAAATGTGAGCCTAAACTTAAAAAAAATTGGTCACAAATTGAGATTAGAGGCATGACAGCCCCTCCCTTTTAGCGAATTCGTCCCATGTGTCATTTCGGCCAACGCAGTTGCGTCTGTACCTTTTAACGTTCATTCTTCAGTAAGCTATTCATAACAACTTAAGTCCAGCAAGGCTTTAAAGGATAAAATTCGCTTTGCGACTGTTGCCAAATTGTCGGTAAGTGGATGTAGTGTCTTGCTTTTTGCACATTTCTGCAATAAGGATAGAAACGATATCATTTTCATCCCACAATACCATTTATGCCGCCTACTGATGATATTATAGTAAAATGTGTTTAAATTTTGACTGGTCAAAAATACTAAACGAATCTTTAGCATGCAGTAACATACGGAACAGTTGTCTTTGTCATTTATCGAATACGTGGATATTATGACATCAGACATCACTACCACTGTTTGTGTCCAGCACCTACACTACCACCGAGGCAAAGGATATTGCCTCACCTAACAGAGAACGTAATGCAATGTTAGGTTATTCAATCGCTCAGCCCTATATCCCTTTTTCCTATCAACGCAGGCCATTCAAAACCTTATTGCAATCCCAATTCGCTGCATCGAGAAGAATGAAAACAGTAATACAGGCGAAGCAAAATTTCGACAGAAGTTATATGAAATTTCCCAAAATTAAGTAATCCTATAATATTTTAGACAAGCACATAGTTTAAGCATTTGTTCTAGCTTTAGCTATTAAAGTTACTCTTACTCGCATTCACTAACAATTTGCAAGAAAAAGTAAACTCTGCTTCTGCACGTGTCCTCAGGAAGGTGCTTTTAAGGAGGTCAGATATATCCAGAAATTCGGTTGCAACACGTTGCGTGTACTTGAACAAACCACATGGCTAATGTGCATGCGCCTACATGTTGTTCTCTGGCACACAAGTTCACGCTGGCTTTTCACACGTTTGCCTCAGTAACTCCACTCTTTTTGCGTCATTCTCCATTGTTGCGCGCCCTCATCAAGCATTCCATTTTCTCTCCTTACTTAACTCTAATGCTAAGCCATTCGCTGAATCGATCTCTAAATGCTTGCCTTAATGACTAGTGTTTGCTTCCTTTGCCCTTGGTTATCAAAGCAACCAACAGACAAGCAGATTCAAACACGTTCCTATAAAGAGCTCATAAACGTATTGACATGAGTCTTTTGTTGATGTCATGGTCATCTGGAGATATATGGATGGCATGATAATCACCGCCATACAGAAGGTCCAGTTGGTAACTAGCATGGTCCGAAGACCACGTCGTGAAGTGAAGACACAGTCCTTCACCAGTTCCAAATAGATTCGGTAATTACTAGGCGTTAGGCGCTCTACCTCACTGACTTCACTCAAATATGTTTGTCCTAACAGTGAAATTCAGGAGCACCCAGTCTCGTGCTTCTCTGGTGCTATTAATCCAAGTAAAGATTTGCATCCATTTGATATAATCAGGCGATTCTGTGCATAAAAAGCGATTCCTGTTAACACACCAACTTAGATGGAAATGGTTGTCTTGCTGCATACGGAACAGAGCATGCAGAAACGGCAGGTTTTGTTTTGCCTTCACCTCGATGAGAAATGCTTGTTCAGAACACCTCTTGTCCGCATTTTTAAACCAGCACAGATGCTTCAAAGCCTCGTTGTAAGCCCATTGGGCTTCACGAAATAAATAACGAAAGCTAAGCAAAGCGAAGTCTTGACAATGGCTTGATGATGCCATCTTAAATACAACTGTCCTTACAACTTTTCAGGCCAACAACTGTGTGGGCATCCGAGTTCATTTTAGCCACTGAATTCATTTTGCTCGCGTATGCGAGCACTAGCACTAGCTGTAGACAAAGATTTGATCGAAGGCGACGAAATTTCTAATGATCCGATGCCATCTAGGAGTAGCAATTCAAAATCCAAATTTAAGAATACATCTACTTATTTTACCTAGCTGACTTGACAAGAGATGAAGGAAAATTTCGCTTTTTCATACCACACTTTACCACCGAACCCAGCTATTTCGTTTCCCTCGTTCACAATTACCGTGAAATCAATGAAATTGCGTATGTGCTGCTGGGAAATTGGAACCATGCATTTGCATCCTCAAACTTGTAAGTGGATCTCGGTAGCATTTCCGTCTGATGGTAAGTGCGTACAATGGATGACTAAACGAATGCAAGGAAACAAACGAAGCCGAATGAGTCCTTGTGCTTAAGAGTGGTTCGACTGATTTGGCTGGCATTAAGCTCTCAAACCTCGTCCAATCTTCTTTTTCAACCCCCATCGTAATCCTCACTAATCAAAAGCTAAGCAAAATAAAATCTCGACAAAAATTTTATGCAGACATTTTGAGGAAAACAGCCCTAAAATCTTTTTAGAGAAATAAACTTTGCGGGCATCTGAGTTAATTTTAACTGCACTTGTTTCGCTGTTCGCACCAAAGGCAAGTAAGTTCTGGTATTACATGCCTCCACGTGAAAGTGGCTTACAGATACAGTCAAACACATTCAAGAAGACGGTCCACCCACAGATCGCTCGGCCTGTGTGCATGTTACAATGCATCAGCCGATATTGCACAACTCAACGTTAGCCCTGTCACGCTTTCACCAGGCGACCTCTATGCTTTCCAAATGACTTTCATTATTTCTCGTCTTTGTTCATCACTAAGATTTCTCCCTTACTTTAGGCTGGATGCAGAATTGGCTGCTGCCCTAAGCTCTGCTGACACGGAGGAACACCGCAAGCTGACGTCCGACCGGTATGCCACAACACCCTCACAACCGCCCGCCGCCCAATTCGCACATATCACCCCCATCCCACCAAGTAATTAGTTGCATAGAGAAGATGGCATCTACGCCATCTCCCCTTTCCAGACACCACCCACCCACCCACCCCCAACCCCACTTCTTCCTCCTCTTCACGTCCACCAACCCACTCCTCTCCAATCCATTCTCATTCTCAAGGCTAAGTCGCAGTATTAGTAGTAGTAGTAGCAGTGGGAGCAGCAAAACACTCCATCAACAACTCGCACCCAACATACTCCAAGGTGGAGATCCACTCACTCCCTTACCTCCTTTGGCACAATGCATCACTACTCATCACCTCTACAGCTAGCAATAAATTAAATGCCACCCTCCCACAGCAATTACATTTCCGTACCTTCGGAAGCAAAATATGCCGCAATTCCCATCCACGAGCTCTGCTCCATAGCGCTCCCATTCATTGTTGTTGTCGTAGTCGTCGTCGTAAGAGAGCTTCCCCTTCACACCTTCACACATACTCACGACAGAGCTCCCCTAGCCTTTCCCCTCCCTCTCCGCCATCCATCCACCTACTCACTCAACCACTCATGCCCCGCGAAGACAAAGACATGCAGACATAATAGCAGCAGCAGCAGTAGTAGTAGTCCGTGTCGTCCATGCCTGCCAAAATCCCCTTCGCTCCACCCAGACGGAGACGCCGCCACCACCACCGCCACCGCCGCGAAACACTCCAACATCTCGCATTGGCTGCCATTCCAAGCACTCATCTAATGTTACTTCACCATCACCAGAGTAAGTAAGTAAGGTTGTAACATCTGAAAAGGAAACAAAAAAAACCAAACAATGGAGAAACTGATGCATGAGGGTCCAGCGCGATGCAAAGCTAACAACCACAAACATAACTACCGGTAGGACAAAAGAAACAACTTAACAAGCAAACATTTAAGCCTGCTACAAAGTACGGTCTGCGTAGTGACGCCAACGCATGCAGCTCTTCTGGTGTGTAAACTGTCCCCTGGCGTCTGAATAGACCTTGACCTACCTAATGTCAAGTAGAATAACATAGAATAGGGTAGACTGCATTGATGACGAGTGAAATTGCCAACTAAAGAATAAGACACCACATTCCGTACGGCCTTGCTACTGATGTCGTCCAAGCACACACTGGACACATCATATATGCAGACGGGTTATCAACATTCCAAATACCAAAATGCATATTGCTCGCACCGAATATATGCAGCGACACGCCAGTTTTGCTATGACGTGTTGCAGGAAAGGCACAAACTAACAAAACAGTCCCAAGTTATCGCCTGCCGTGCTATACAGTGGTAAAAAAATGCATCACGTGAGTAGAGGGACTGATTCCATCGCTACACTTCTGCATTAGTGAGAAGAAACCAGCGTTCGTCTCTCCGTGAATACAGTTGGTAGGAATAAAATTCACACCTTTGAATGCATCCAAACCTTTTTACTGATTAGTTAAAATGTAAACCCAGGTCATATCTGATACACAAAATCAAGATTTGCCACTTACCCAGTTGGGCAGCCCCAAAAGAGCTGATGATATTGCTGTTGAATGTCCCCGTCGGCGATGTCCAGACATGCGGACCAACATAGACACAAGCAGAACTCTACGGAGAAGGCAGAGCAGAGTTGAGTCACCGCTCAAGTCCATGTGCCTGCATGCACCAACCGTCGACGTGCCGTGGAGTACCACGATCTGCCGCCTCCCCACATACACCAAACCCACTGTACCTGGGATGTTGGAAAAGTTTTTAAGACGTAGATACTTCCCCACCCCCTCTTCAAGCGCGAAGCACGGACCGACATCGGCACACTCAATCACCATGCAAATACGAAGAAACAGCTAATCCATCCAAGCAGTACACCACAATCGCACTACACGCCCGACCCGTCGTCAAGCCTCTCTCTAACCGGACGGAGAGAGAAATCCCAAGCCGCCTCCACTTCCTACCCTAAATTCCCCCGTCCCCCCACCCTGTCCCTTCTCACTCCCTCCTACTTACTCCTTTTCAATCCATCCTCGTCCTCAAGGCTAAGTCGCAGTAGTAATGGGGACAGCGCCACCACTCATCACCTATGCAGTCAGCAATAAATTAGGTACCACTCTCCCACACCAAAAACATTCCCGTACCTTCGAAAACAAAGTATGCCGCAGTTGCCACCAGTGAGCTCTGGTCCATAGCGCTTCTATTCGTCGTCATCGTCGTCGCCACCGTAAGAGGGCGTCACCTTCACTCCTTCACACATAAGAACGACGACAGGCCTCCCCTAGCCTTTCCCCTCCCTCTCCGCCGACCACCCAACCAACCACCCATGTCCCGCAAAGACAAAGAGACGCAGACATAGGAGCAATAGTAGTCCGTGTCGTCCATGCCCGCCGACATCTGCATCGCACAACCGAGACCGACACACCACCACCACCACCACCACCGCCGCCGCGAATCACTCCACGCAATCACCAAATGCTACTTCACCATCACCGGAGTAAGTTTGTAGCATCTGCAAAGTAAAAAAAAAAAACAACCAATGTGAAGACCGACGTGAAAGCGGAAAAAGAACACGGATAACAAGATTTATAAATATGATGAATACTAGCAAGAAAATAATGAACGATGACGTTAAAACTCCTCTCAATAAAATCTACCGTCATTAGAAAGCGAACTGATTGCAAATTACCAAAACAATCTTACTTTATCGCTCAAAGTGTCGTACAGCAAAAAGGTGGACGTGAGTAGGCACTGCGGTTGGAAAACAAAACGTCCCAACAGTCACATTATGAGGCTTTTGCGTTCGCTTTACCCAAATCACAAATCTCTTCATCGAATTCGACCGCATTAATCAAAACTCATTCTTAATAAAATAACTAACCACTTGGAAACAGCCGAAACAATCTTACTTAAGCGCAAGAAGGATTGTGTAGCGAAAAAAACCAACGCGATTAGGCAATGAAAATGGAAAACAAAAAGTCTTGACGGCAACTGCACCTACTTTTGAAATGATTAGCCTAACATATAGAGTGATAAGAAAAGAAAAAAATGCGAGTACAAAAGTATGCATGTAAGGGGTGTTTAATCGCAAGAAAGCACCAAGCAAGCAACTGCCAAGCGCTCGGTAAGGTTATAACTCCTCCCAACGAAATTGCGCCCCAATAATCAAATTTCAGCGACAGTAAAAAAGCATACAACCTCACAAACTGCCAAAACAGTCACAATTTATCACTTATAGTGCTATATAACACAAATTGCACCTCAGTAAACGTCTTAACAGTCACATTAAGAGGTCCTTGCGTTTACTCCAGCAAGTATGTGTGCGAAAGAAGAAAATCGACATATAAAGCATCTATTAACAACAAAACCACTAAAGCTAACATAAACGTACTAAATACTTACGAGACATCCAACTTCTGACAGCAAATAGGGGCCTATTAATCCGAAACAACGGTCACCAAAACGTGCAGCACTTACGCAAGCCGCGCACAAATCTGACCAATCATTTCAAAGCTCGTTCGGTAAAACAAACGAACTTTTGATTTTTCTGTATTTAGAGTGATGTAACAATTGTTACACACAAACCCACTACATGCACGCACCCACCCACCCACCCACATCCCGCCAACCAGACTACTGCTACTTGGGACAACAGTCACTCGCTTTCCCACAAAAACCAAAGCAAGCACCAGCAGCGTCACGGTTTTCTCCAATATTTAGTAAACCGCTGCTGCAATCGCCGACTCTAGTAGACGGAGTAAACCAAACGGTCTGGAGCGGTCGTCAGCGCTTGCGATTTACCTACACAAACAAGAAAATTGCGGAAAACACAAAACAGGGAGAAGCCTAAGTCGAAGCCTAACCGGTTCCATAGCCGCTGACCATGACGCCATTTCCGTCAAACTCCCGTCAACAACTATTGCAGGTACTAAGTACCGCACCCCACGACAATGTCAGACACATCTCATCAAAGTGGGCTAGTGGAAGAAAGTACTGTATTGAAAACAAAAATGCACACGTAAATACGTGCAACTGCACTTTATCAATCCCCTTCTTCGCATCCACAAACGTGCGCACGGTCTTCGTCCGCACTGACGAGCGCCTCCTCCTCCCTGCCTGATAGTACACTAAAACAAAGCCAGTGCCCTCACCAAGCAGCAAAAAAACAGGCAAAAAGGGAAAAACATGAGAGGGAACAAATAAGCCAGGTAGCCACAAAGCATGCCTCTGGTCTCTCATCAAGGAGCACACTTGAGGTGTCGGTTGCGCAAGTTTCGGATGGTGATGAGGTAATGCCGTGCTGCAGCTGCATAACAACTTCATTTGGCTTAGCTTGCAATGACAAATAGGCCGCAGTGTTTAGTATTCCTCAGGCACTATTTTGTGTATGCAATTGTCAACATTGGCTTACTTGCACTCCGCTTTCCTTGAATTCCCTTCACACGATTCTTTTAGTGCCATGATCGCGATTCCACTAAAATTGCAGGAAAATTATACCTTTGTTCTGAAATCTACTAATTGTGCTGCAGATGGGAGTAATGCGAGGTTCGCTGTTTTCCTAGGCATTGGGTTTCTGACCTTCGCCTTGAAAGGACGCATAAATCGCAGACGTCGCTACATTAGAGGTAACGAACTTGTCACTGCTACCAGAATGTCAGAACAATTAATCAAAGCGGCACCAGCAGCTCTGCGCACCAGCAATTACAACTTATTATACCCAAAGCATTTTTCAATGTGGCAAACAAGCAGGTAAACCAATAAATTCACGCTGAATATTCTTGGTACCTGCAGCCCCTCCTGTTTGATACATCCATATCAGCGGCTGTTGATCTCCACATTTATCTCATAAAAGACTTTAATTTGCAGCTGGCTTCTGTGCATGATCTTTTCAAGTAATACAGGTTTGGATATAATAGAAAGCTAGACTGGTAAGCATGTAAAGCGTGTCGAGAAAGGGGCTCAATCATATGCATCCACGAGAGCTTATCGCGTGACAGCCAGCATCCACCTTGGAATAAGATAAGCTAAGAAATAAGCGAGTTTAACAGAATCAAGGTTGATTAATTGGTCGCTAACAAACATATTCGTCGTAACATGTCGTTTGCACACAAATTTTACTAAGCAACTTGGAAATGAACACATTAACTCCTATTGGGCTGATTCGACAAGCATTCACGCGGTCTAGGATAAGACAGTGCAACAAAATGTGCAACGATAGTACTCATAACGTGTATAATGCTGAATGTGCTATTACAGTGCCAATTTACCCTTCACTTCAATAGGGGACCTATGCAAATCAAATAGGGTCAAGTGAATAGATGCGCTTTCGGCCCGACATGTAATCCATGCATGCTGTGGAATTTGGCAAATGGAAACGAAAGCTTACTTTGAAAATGAAACAGCATTCTTTCCAGCCCACAGGACATGTTAAATAAGGTTGACTTTGCGGTGTCTGATGCTGCAGCGAACTAACAAATGCAATAAAGTAATGGGAAGTACAACCACCTCACCTGTCGCAGCTGTTAAATCTTGAAAACTTGGCAATTAGAGGAACTTAAAACGTGGATAAGGATAGGCATGATGCCATCAGATTTTACAAATTGTGAAATTTTATTTTGCGAATACTACTTTGGATTAGGTTGACTTTGGGCTATGTTGATTGCGCGTGTGGCAGCCGCGTAAATAATTTTCATAAAATATGGTAATGAGTCCCAGAATAAAATGGAAGACTAAACGCAACCCTTGTGCTTTAATTACGTGTCTAGGTTCTAAGGTTTAGAGGACCAGAAAACTCAAAGTCACAGTTTAAATGAGATCGGTGCCCACACAACATTAAAGCTAATTAACGACCGCCTTATAATGAAGCAAACGACTCAACCAGGTGAATGGGTCCGTGCATTTTGACAAGTCCCAAATGATCATGCAATAAAATCATATATTGCTGCTACAAAGGATAGGTGGAATGACTTTTACTTGAAGTTTCTGATAAACAGTTATTTCTATTTCTACATTTCTACTTATCAGAAAAATACATTTGTGGGTGCAAAATAGCATTATGACGTGTTGGTTAAACTTTGATGGTTTCTCTACTAAATCCCAGATTTTATATAATTTTACCACTATCAAAATAATTAGCATCATAGCGACCTAGAATGAATACTCTTTTCTTGAGTCCTCATGAAGGATTTTAGTCTCCTGAAGGAATAATATTACGACCCCACAGGCAGACAGACGAATTTGTAATGAAATGATGTTTGCTAAAGCTAATAGGGCCAAGACCAAACACAAAACTGAGATTAGATGCTAGAAGTGAGCAAAAATAGGCGATCTCCTGCAGCCAGCTGGGAGCCAGCTACCACATGTATTTCCACTCCAAGTACCCTCTGTAAATCATTTGTGCCCCCAATCAAATCACGCGTTTAAAAGGCCTCGTTAATTCTGCTTTTCAGCTATATATTTATTTGTTTAACTGTGGTTTATTTTTATGCATTCAGAAAACTTACTCGAAAAATTGGCGGCATTTGTGCCCAAGTATATGTATAATAAGCCAGAGAAATCGTGACTGTTTCACATTGTTTTAGTGTGGATAACAACAAGTTGTCAGCATTAAATCTTCATTTATCCAAATTGCTCATTGCACACTCCGGAACGTATCTATGCCCTCTATCCTCTGCCATGCCATCTGATTAGCTTCGTATTCATACTCAACAGCAGGACACTGTATGGTTCATATAATGCTTGGCTAATGCACAGAAGACTTCAGATGCCATCCAATCATTCGATTCGCTAGTCCTTCATTGATAAAGAAAGATCAAACCAAATGTTCGCTTCGCATTCTTTCCTTCCCTTCCCTTTCAAGTTCTATAACTACTCAACTACTATGGGCAGCCTTTGGATGAGGCCCATTTTGCTCAACAATCAACCTTTTACGTTTTTAGACACACCCACTCAGCCTTTCAAATACAACGTTTTATACTTGGATTCCACCAATCCCTTTCTTGCAGTTTCAAGCCTTTAATAGATGCCAGTATGCAAAGTTCCCTTGCTGATATTGGAGCATTCATAGTTGATTGTTAAGACTTGGATAAAAATTACGTTCTCAAAATATGGCTTAGGATTTTAATATAGAATGTTTTTAAGAGTTTATGAATTATAAACTAACTAGTATTTAAGTAGTCAACCTTATTCTAATGGGAGTGATTATTATTCTACCTTAAACTGGTCTCGATAGCAGTGGCCGCCATTTAAGGGAATGATATAACTAGGGGTAAAATCAGGATACTCTACCCGATTTTCAGTAAAGGAAATCATAAGCTTGCTTAAAACTTTTTGGACCTGATAATGCTTGTGTGCTTCTTGTATGCTCTGCTCAATGTATTGCCTTCTGCTGTTTATACAGCACCTCCTCACTTCATAAAACGCCTCTTTAATCTGACGTTCTTGACACCTGTTGCTCCGTGAACCAGGGTGATTTAAGGCTATATGATAGTTTTTTGATAGCCAGAAACCAAGTCTTCTCATTGTGCATGTACTAGCACTGGGCCTTTTTCCCACCAGCCATCTTACAGAACATTTTCACCGATGCTGCGCAACCAAACGCTTGCCTCATTGTCTCTCATTTCACTACTTTATTAAAATCATGCTCTGCGTTTTCGATGTATAATGTGTACTTCCTAAAATCTGTTCCTTTTAAGCACTGAAGTGGCAATTAATGGATCTTGAACCATGCCTACTTTACAGATATAGTAAGAGGCACGAAAATCAATGCTGTGGCGTAGCAGGGTAAGCCCACACAGTAACCCACTAAATCATTTTAAAATCTTATAAACTCATATGCTGCCAAATATATATGGGCTTAATTATCAAGATTCTGTCCTTTCATGAGTCAAATGTGAATCATAAATCCTATTTTCATGCCAGCTTACCTTACGTAAACAGACTGCTTAGATATCAGTACTTAAACAACTGATTTTTTCACCGATGCCATGGCTCGCCTAACGCCTAGTAATTACCGAATCTATTTGGAACTGGTGAAGGACTGTGTCTTCACTTCACGACGTGGTCTTCGGACCATGCTAGTTACCAACTGGACCTTCTGTATGGCGGTGATTATCATGCCATCCATATATCTCCAGATGACCATGACATCAACAAAAGACTCATGTCAATACGTTTATGAGCTCTTTATAGGAACGTGTTTGAATCTGCTTGTCTGTTGGTTGCTTTGATAACCAAGGGCAAAGGAAGCAAACACTAGTCATTAAGGCAAGCATTTAGAGATCGATTCAGCGAATGGCTTAGCATTAGAGTTAAGTAAGGAGAGAAAATGGAATGCTTGATGAGGGCGCGCAACAATGGAGAATGACGCAAAAAGAGTGGAGTTACTGAGGCAAACGTGTGAAAAGCCAGCGTGAACTTGTGTGCCAGAGAACAACATGTAGGCGCATGCACATTAGCCATGTGGTTTGTTCAAGTACACGCAACGTGTTGCAACCGAATTTCTGGATATATCTGACCTCCTTAAAAGCACCTTCCTGAGGACACGTGCAGAAGCAGAGTTTACTTTTTCTTGCAAATTGTTAGTGAATGCGAGTAAGAGTAACTTTAATAGCTAAAGCTAGAACAAATGCTTAAACTATGTGCTTGTCTAAAATATTATAGGATTACTTAATTTTGGGAAATTTCATATAACTTCTGTCGAAATTTTGCTTCGCCTGTATTACTGTTTTCATTCTTCTCGATGCAGCGAATTGGGATTGCAATAAGGTTTTGAATGGCCTGCGTTGATAGGAAAAAGGGATATAGGGCTGAGCGATTGAATAACCTAACATTGCATTACGTTCTCTGTTAGGTGAGGCAATATCCTTTGCCTCGGTGGTAGTGTAGGTGCTGGACACAAACAGTGGTAGTGATGTCTGATGTCATAATATCCACGTATTCGATAAATGACAAAGACAACTGTTCCGTATGTTACTGCATGCTAAAGATTCGTTTAGTATTTTTGACCAGTCAAAATTTAAACACATTTTACTATAATATCATCAGTAGGCGGCATAAATGGTATTGTGGGATGAAAATGATATCGTTTCTATCCTTATTGCAGAAATGTGCAAAAAGCAAGACACTACATCCACTTACCGACAATTTGGCAACAGTCGCAAAGCGAATTTTATCCTTTAAAGCCTTGCTGGACTTAAGTTGTTATGAATAGCTTACTGAAGAATGAACGTTAAAAGGTACAGACGCAACTGCGTTGGCCGAAATGACACATGGGACGAATTCGCTAAAAGGGAGGGGCTGTCATGCCTCTAATCTCAATTTGTGACCAATTTTTTTTAAGTTTAGGCTCACATTTTCCTCCTACCTACCAGAGAATGCAGTGTTGAGAATCACAGGTGGCAATTTCATTGCCAAGAAGAAATTCGCGAGAGGATACACCAAGTTTTATTTTAAATGTGAGGGCGAAATTTCAAATGTTTTACTGCTAAGACCACAATATTCATTTGGCATCGTAAACACTCTAGATAATTTTATTCGAAAGCATTAGTTATGCAAAAGAGTTTCTAAAAAAGAGCACAAATGACCTCAAAAGTACTACTCGCTGCATTTATAGCCGCGGTTTTGTGCCGACAGAAGTAGGTAACTGATAATGGTGGTCGACCCCACCGCATGGAACTGTTCGCCAAGTGATGCATCGGTGCATATTTAACACGCGGATGTGTTGCACAAGGATGCGCAGTTATGACCCCGTTTTCGACTATTTTCAATGAGGTGATTTGCAGTTGATAATATTTGGTCTTACAAAGTTGCCCTTGGATTAAAAACACAATGGCCAATATTCCTAGCGCTTTTGTTTAAAAGCGAAGAGCAGAATGTTATGGAAGTGAACGCAAAGAATCATGTGATAGACGTACCGTGAATTCGTACGGCGGGTATACCTATCTCGAGAGCCATCGACACGAAGATCGGACGAAGCCAACTGTGATGCTTGTAGCAGTGTTAAGGCCAAAACATCTGCAGTTAGTTCGACAAAGGAAAATGTATGTTAATTGCTTTAGCAGAATTTTCTTTAATTCCCGGCATTTCAACTTAATACCATTCTAGGATAGGAATTTCGGATAAATTTAAATTCATTAACATGGCTAGGAGCGTTGATAATTGATCAAGCCACGATTAATGCGTTTGAGCTATATGTAAAACGAAGGGCACTAAATAGCCTAGGTAATCAGAAAAAGGGTGAAAAAAGCGACTAAAGGGTTGCAGTATAACACGGCTAGGTGCCATAACGCGTGCCTAAATAACCAGCTTACATGTAAGTCAAACAGCATTCTCTCTTGAGTAAGCTTACCTCTATATTCAGCTTCTCCTTTGTATTGCATCAACAAGTTGCATTTCTTTGGGGGTGGACGCATGGATTTTAGTTCAGAAACTAAAATCAGAGTGAAACATTCCCAGACAACGCAGTGTGAATTTAGAAAAGGTAAAGAAGTCAAGTAATGCCCTTGTGAGGAAAATGTGGGAGATCATAATGAGCCTGGTGGAACGCCAATTGAATGTCATTTGATACTCACATGCTTTCGCAATATAATGATGCACTTATCTGTAAAGTGGAAAAGGTAGGAAAGTATCCGGTGGTAAATAGACTGCTTGCATAAGTGGTTTCACATCAGAAATAGATGATGTTAGCTTTAGCGCTTGCTGCTCACTAAGTGTTGGTAGTAGAATCCTTGTGTGCAATTAGTCAAGGAAGCTGATAAACATTTGATTTTCATCCTTCAGCCAAACCCAGCTACCCTACACTACGTTGTGCAAGCAAACATTAAATCGATTGTCATTCTCTCGACATGCAACGAAACTCCATCTAATGCGCTGGAATCGCAAGTTTAGATCCAGCCAAACAATTATTTTACTTATTCATTTTTAAAAAGGGTTTGTTTCCATGCATTTTCAAGGTAGCTTTCCACCCATTTTGCCCATCGAAATGACACGGGACTCGTCTCTTCATTCCTTGGCCTTTTATCCATCTCTTTACTGACATTTAATTATTTATTCATTTTCGTACTTAAACAAGCTCATTAAGTTTTAGTCGTTCCGCCAATTCATCCAAACTGTCTTGTACACGCTCCTCCAATTTGTATGCATTAGCACCCCGGAATCCTGCATCCATGCATATGGTTTTCAGGTCAAAGTTGATTCAGCTATATTTTTCCATCCACTCAAATAGTGATTAGGAGATGCTACGCAGTGCAACCTATAGCTACTTAACATAGAGGCCATTTTCCTTGGAATTTCATACCTTACGACAATAGTTGCACATCTGAAATACAAATTCTCTTGTACCTAAGGGGCTACGAGCCGTGGTCTAACGCTTATATATAAAGAAATTTTGAGGTTTGTCAGCCCCTTCAGCCACTACTGCCGAAGAGTGGCTACCCGAATTCCTGTGGCACAAATCGTACTTGTGACTGTGTCCAATAGTTTTGGCGGTCATGTATTTGGTTTAAAGCAGGCTCCTTGGATGAACCTGTTTAGCTAAGTCTTTCATAAACACTATCCACTCTGATGTGCTATGATCTCATGTGCTGAAAAGTGCTGTGATGTGGCGCTGAGTTGGTCTATAAATCATTTGATTCTATGGAGTAAGGACTGAGCTCACTGTGCATTGCCTCATTGTTAAACATGGACGACGGGGATGGGATCGACATCTGACTCTCCTTCGCCCAGCTAGGTAAAAGTTGCGTGTGTAGATGATAAATGACTTGGCGTAGTTTGGAGATTACGTGTACCGCAACCGCCTGAGTTCGCCAGCCCTCATATACGCAACTGTGCTTTATGTTCTGTGTAAGTTTGATTGCATGATATACGCAAGGTCACACATTTTCGCCACATTTGTTGACAAAATATTTCGAATGACACATGTGCACCGAATATTTTGGCGAAGCCTAATTCTTTTAGACCCAACTGCCTGTATGTGTAGTGAGTCCTGAACCTATGCAAATCCCAGCGCACCACAGTAACTTTTTTTTATTAGAAGCGTTGCTTTGGTTTGTTTTTACTTTGCAATCTGTCTGTCTAATTTCTTTGGGTCGTCGTAACTTTCGTTCACTTCAAACTCTACTGAGATTACAACACACACGCCATTAATGCATCGTTATAGTCTCTTTACACTTGTTCATACTCTAACTGTTAAGCCGTGCTGCAGTACGCCATTGGAAAACCTTGATTGGGGTGAAACCCATTTTAAAAGCACTACCATCAGCATATGCTTGCCAGTCGCAGCCATAGCACATAAATCCATTCCGAATAAAAATGCTTGATGATGAGCGAGGTAGAATGTGTTAGTATGGGGATCATCACCGGAAACACTTTAATTGGTAGCAGGTAGAACTCCGGCTTATGCACTAACCAATTATTATCACCCGATAGCAAAGTTTGATTATTAAATCTGTATTAATTGCGAGGCCAGTACGTAGGGCGGGTGAGTGAGCTGTTTACCATGTTCTTCGATCTGATATTACTGAGTGCTGTCAGCCCCTACATGGTGTATGTGCGTAGCACGTTGGCCGCGGTCCTGTCTCTTCATTAAAACCAGTTCTTCTAATGTATACCTATAAAACGCTTGCTATCACTTAGGCTAGTCTGCTTGTGTTCATCTTTTCCGATTTTACAAACTTTTGTTAAGACATTCCATTGGGTGGATATCGCGTGTGGTTCACATATAAAGTAACGGTTACTGTTTTCTTCCTCACTTCTCCGAATGCCAACTTCGGTGGCCATACGCACTTTTTCACCTGACGCATATACACTTCACCAGCCTAGATACTGAACTTGTAAGACATTTTAATGCTAGTACAGTACTCAGGGATAGCCTTTGACCTTTAGCCATACTTCGCAGATTTATCAAGAGGCAGTCCTACATTGGTTGGATGTTTAACCATACTTAGCATCATAAATCCACACAGTAGAAAGCATTGAGCAACACTTTCAGAATGAAAGGCGACAACGATCTGCTAATTACGCGTACTACTTATGCTTTGAGTGTCTTGACTCCAGTACTTGATGTTCTCCTTCGTTTCTCCATACTAACCTTAAAAAATGCATCTTGTCTGAGCTTGCTAAGCATCATTTTAGTAGCATCAGCATTACACTTTGAATTCGACAATGCAACATGGAATAAGTTGTCCATGCACTTGTAAATGGAACCCATACAGCTGCATCTTGCAAAGCATCGGCGAGAATGCATTTATGCTACTCTAGGCAATGCCCTTAAAGCCATCAATACTACATAATTTACCACTGCTACTAGAGTCACTGGTGATTTGACCATCATTAACAAATGTAACAGTAACATAATCCTAAGCTGCGCGACTAAACACAGCACGAACCGATGCGATGCAGGGGATGAGAAATGAGCTGATTGTACGAAATTGCGATTAAAGCAGTGCCTAAAAAAGGACTGCTCTTGCGGCCTGGTGACGAGCTGAGCAGCATTAGATGAAGTAAAAGTCATGGAAAAGCCTGGAGCTCATTTAGCGCTGAGAATAAATTTTGCGAATTCGCACGAACAATTAATCGTTTGATTTATCTTCCTTTTCATCCAATGGCCTATGCTTTAGTATTCTCATCTGTTTATCAACTTTTATCTGCCTATGGATATGTGTGAATGATTGCTCGTTCAATTTTATCCTCAAATCGCAACTGGGCCCTGTCATTTCTATCTTTTTAATTAGTAGCCTTTAAGCGATGCGCATTTGACTTCACTTTCTGCAAATGGCGGGCAGATGTGGTTGCCGCTGAGATGAGTGAGCTACAAAAGATTGGAAACGCCAAATTTTTATATTAATGAAATGATGCCTGCTCTTCTCTCTTCAACCATCTATCAGTCACTGCAACCGGCCCACCAACCATCAGATTTGCG